>CM077010.1:71206903-71547103 GCA_039090855.1 Macrothele yani | reverse complement strand
GTCTTTTCCTTTGTATCGAGCTAGAATTTCTGAAAGTATAGGGGACCAGTCCTGAACCCCTTGTGTGCTAACAGAAGCTGATTCTTGAAATATTTTTTTTACATAAATCCCTTTTCTAGTTTTAAATTGATTTAGCCAATCATCCGACCAACTAAAATTCTCAATTTTCATTTCAACGCTTAATTCATTAGCTTTAACTTTTATCTTCGATCCACTAACAGGAATGTTTTTGACTCGATTATTTCAAATCCACGTAAACAGTGGTTTCTTCAATTCCTCGTGTTCACCACTCTGTAACTTCATGGATTTTGCTGGTGCGTAGCTCCATAAAGAGAACATCCTTGCTCATTTCTTTGTTCTTTAAAATTGTAAACAGCATTAATGATGCAAGACCAAATTTTCCTGCGATCTCACTTTTCAACTTCCAAACTTTTCTCACATTAATACACAACTTTTCACTTTGTTTCTAAAGTCAGACCTTTCTTGTTATTCTTCATTTTAGAGAAAAAAACACACAACGTACACTCGTAATAAATGTTTCGACTTCCCACCGTTGTGCCCAGAGTCGGAGGAAGGCGGGGGACAGCATCCAAAGAACCAAGCAGACTGACCACGGGCGACTCGTCACTGTTTGCAGCTGTACTTCGTTTACCTTCCCTCCACTTCCTGGAATTTTAGGGAAAGAATTTGTTGAATACCCTTGCAAGAACAACGATTGGTCATGAAAGCCTCTCGTTGCAGCGGGGGCTGTAACGGGAGGCTTTGGTAATACACGAAGACATGAAGACATATATATATATATATATATATATATATATATATATATATATATATATATATATATATATATATATATATATGCGTGTGTGTGTGTGTGTGATCTTTGGTACATAACTGTGACAGAAGATCCCGCAGCTCCCGTAAATTACGTCGTTGGAGTGATGCTTTTCGTACCTGTTCCTCCAGCTCCAACCACAAATGCTCAATATGATTCATGTCCAGCGTACTTGGGGGCCATTGCAATGAAACGAATTTCTCTTGGTTTTCCTTGGAACCATTCCTGAACCTTTTTCGCAGTGTGGCGTGGAGCATTGTCTTATGAAAGATGCCATCGCCGCCAAGAAAAAACAGTGGCCATAAAGGGCTGTACTTGGACAGCCACGAAGTCCAAGTGCATGACAGCTATCAGAGTTTGTTCTAAAACAATAACGGGTGCATGTGTTTCCCAAGGAAATATTACGCCTGGATCCGTCTCACAGTGCATCCGGGTGAGAAGGCTTACTTGGGTAAACTTTACACCCCAGCTTGTTCGTTGACATAGTGTAACAGAAAACGTGATATGTCTGACCATGAAACCCTCTTCCAGTATTTTATAGTCCAATGTCGATAACACGTGCCCACTGCAAGCGTTGACGACGGTGAATGGCTACAAGCATAGGCACACGAATAGGTCTGCGACTGCGGAGACCCGGTCACACGAATAGGTCTGCGACTGCGGAGAGCTTCGGTCACATTGGGCCCTTCACCACAATTGAAAGCCACATTAGCCCAACCACATTAGCCCTCTTGTTGCTGGGGACAAGATGAGGTAGCTTGCGCTGACTTCTAGTGTCAATGGGGCGTGACCTGCACAAGCCTTGTTGAAGGCCTGAAGTGTCATCTGTTTCGGACCATCTTCGATAGATACCAACTACTTCATAGCTTGAGCAGCCTACAAGCGTCGCTGTTTCGGAGATGCTTTCACCAAAGCTTCTTGCCGTAACGATCTGGACTTTGAAGAAGTCAGATAAATACTTTGCTTTTCCCATGTTGAGACGAAACGAAATACTAACTGAGAGATCTCTGACGCAGGTATTATATAATGTTCGCGACCTTGGCACGTGACACTGATTGGCTGCACACGCGCTAATTTACATAACGCAGAGGTGGTTTTAATATTTTGACTGATCCGGGTGTATATTGTATTTAAAAATATTTGACTAATCAATAAAATGGAAGAAGTACTCTTCCATGTGACCTGTGCTGTGGCAATAACAGTACGCACAGAAAGAGATCAGAGTATGGCTAGGTCAGAACGTTCTTTGACGCAACTTTAAGAGCGAATCTGTTAAAAAAACGTCTAACGAAAATTTCATGAGGTAACTTCTTCAGTTTGAAATTGAACTAGGAGTAGTTTGTCTACTGGTATCTCGCTGAATTTGGTCACGTGCTTGTGCTTTTCGTTAAGGCAGCTCGTTTGTCACTGGCTCTAGTAGTGCCGTGGTGGCGGCGCGAGCGCGTGTGTGGGCAAATGAAAGTACCAAGCGTTTACAGAATAAGATTAGCTTATAAATCAGAGCAAAATGGCCCTCAGAGCTCCCAGGTGGACGTGAGGTACGAAGCGTTGGCTTCGAATCATTCGTTCTGGATGGGTCCTGGTTCAAACTCCAGTAGAGCATGGATGATGTGTTTGACTTACGACACTGGCTCTCTACCTTCCCTGGAAGCCGCTAGAGGCCTTAAATTCAGGACAGGTGACTGATCATATCTTATAAGATTTGCTCACGGCGGTCCTTAGACCCTCAAACAAAGCAAAATGGAACTTATTTTCTCGTTCTGTTACGTGCAGTATACAGAAGTGTGAGTATCAGTTATATGTATGCTTGTGAGGACCCGTATAAATGCTTCCTCCTACATGTATGCATGTATAACATGATCAGTAAATGTAAAGTGGCGGCCCACGGTGGCGCAAATGTCAAAGCGCTAGCTTCTGACCATTCGTCCGAGAAGGAGTACGGGTTCGAATCCCGTGAGGCATGGATGTTGTGTTTGTCTTACGGCACTGGCTTCCACCTTTCCCTGGAACCAGTTACCCTAAATTAGGGACAGGCGACTGTTTATATTCCAACGAGTTGCTCATGGTAATCGTCAAGTCCCGAAACAAAAATAAAAAAAGTACCACCGACTTAGTATCGAACATAAACTTGTTACTGGTGAAAAGCGTTCGCTTTCCTGATCCATTACCCAGACGATGATGGAGAAGGATGTGTCCCCACTGACACGAACATCATACCACTAGGGCCGGCCAGTGGCACAGTTGCCTAGGTTTGGGCTTGTTACCCTTCGTCCGAGATGGGTCTCAGTTGGAATCCTGATAAGGCATTGATGTTATGTTTTTCTTATGGCACTGGCTTTCTCCCTACTATAGAACCAGTAGCCTTCAATTAGGGACGGGCGACTACTTAAAGCCGAGTGCGTTGCTCTCGGAGGTCGTTAAACCCTCAATAAAAAAATGTTAATGGTTGAAACAAGTAAAACAAGCATCTCTCTCCTTTATTATGTTCCCCTCGTTGGTATAGTTCTTTGAGTAGGTAATACACTGAAGAGCAATTGAATTAGAGATACCTGTCTAGTAACGTGTAGCACCACCTTTCGCCCTGATGACGGCGACGATTCGTCTCGGCATGGAATCGACAAGACACCGAAGGCGTTGGGAAACCATACGGATCCACGACCCCTGAACAAGCTCCCACAGTTCACGAAGATTTGATAGAGGGGGGTCAGAGCCTCGAACATCTCTCTCGATGGCATCGCAGATGTACTCGATGGGATTGAGGTCAGGTGACCTAGCTGACCAAGGAAGCGAGGTCACGTAGGTGAAGTGTTCATCCAACCATTCGGATACAATTCTGGAGCAATTGCACGGTGCATTGTCTTGTTGCAGGATGAGGTCCCCAGTGGGATTTTGAAGACGCACAAACGGGAGCAAATGGTCTTCCAGGATATCCCGGTAACTTTGACCTGTGAGGGACGATGTCACACGTACCAGGAGTCCCATTTCACCCCACGTAAACTGTTTCCAGCCGAGAATGCCACCCCCACCAGCTTGAAGACTACCCTGCTGACAAGAAGGATCCATCGCTTCATGTTGTTTGCGCAGTACTCGTATCCCGCCATCCGCACGTATCAACGTGAATCTCGACTCATCAGTCCAAGCGACATTTTCCCACATGTCGAGGGTCCAGTGGCAATGTTCCCGCACCCATGCTAATATTTGCACCTTGTGATGTGCGGTCAGCAGCGGTACCCTTGTCAGACAATGGCTTCTGTACCCCAAAGCGAGGAGATGGTTCTGGATGGTGTGGCTGCTTACACGTTTTTGTGCACCAGCGTTAAATTGCCGAGTGATTTCTTGCACTGTGGCCCATCTATCCGCTGTTACAATGCGAGCTAGCCAACGATGACCCCGCTCATCCACACGCTGTTGTCCACGGCAGCTGGCTCTTGCAGGGATGGTTTTACCGGATTCGATGTACTCACGGTGAACCGGTGATACAATGTCTCGTGAAAATCCCAGTGCCTGCACGACTTCCGAAATGGAGTAACCCATTCGTCGGGCCCCGACAATTTGCCCACGATCAAATGCGCTTAGATCCCCCATCTTAACCATACTGCGTCCGACTCTTACTGATTCCCGTCGCATCACTCCTTATGTTGTCGGATCGCTGCATACGTCATGTCGTTTTCGTTTACAGGGCCGACCACAGCGCGACATTTGCATAACGCCAGCTGTCTGTAATCCAATTGCTCTTCAGTGTAAGTCAGAGAAGATTAGTGTCAATCATTCCCTAATTTACCTCCTTGAAAAACAAAGCTAAGGCAAAAGCGATTCTTCCTGATGCGCAGATCCGCTCGTTCCAGCCGTGTTCGGCCCACTTCTGAGGCAGTGAACATATTCGTTCGAGCGGATTTCAACTCATTTTACTAGCCCCGAGCCAATTCATTTCAGCCAGTTAAAACGTTAAACAAGAAAAAATGTAAATATTTAAAAAAAATTTCAAATGTTCAATAAATAGGAAAGCGGTAGAAACATAATTTTATCTTTCATAACCTCATAAACTAATACATGAAATAAGGGTGATGAACTTACATGTTTACATATTCCAGGTTGGCCTTCAATACTAATTTTTTAATGATACGAATTACGTTTTAATGACACGAATTACGCCGGCAGATCAAACGAACTTTTGTAGATTATCGTGCAGAAAGATCAAAAGCTGTAAGGCGTTGATATAAGGAACAGAAATAAAATAAAAGGTAAAATTTTGAAAGTAGCAGTAACTTTAAAAAGCGTTCTTTGGAATTATTAAAATACGAGTTTGACTAATGACTACATTAAAAGTATTTGTAGTGCAACGTTGGCCTACGAAATGAGTGATCCTGAGACTTTCGAATGAAAACAAATCAGTCCTAATTAGGAGGAAAGAATGAAAGTCCTGGTCAGAGAAGAGTCCAAGAGTCCATTTAATGCTGCTGTCGCTTTCCATCAGTATTGTGAAGAGAGACATACTGAAATTTTCTCATGTGACTGTACGTATCTAAATTAAAGCACTTTCGTGTTCAGGTAATATACTCGTTCATAAAATTGTGAATTTTTATCCATGTATTTGGAGCTATAATTTTATCCATTACATTATGACCGCCTACCTAATAAGCTGTAGGACTCCCTTTAGCCCGCAAAACAGCGGCCACTCGGCGAGGCATCGATTCGATGAGATGGCGTTAGGTAACTTGGGGTATCTGGTACCATAATCTCAACAGCAAGTCCTCTAGTCCTCGTACATTTCGGGGTGGTGGTGATTTAGCGAGAACCCGCTTTTTCGAGTCGAACCACAAATGTCCCATTGGGTTCATGTCAAGTGACTTTGAAGGCCAGGGCAATAACAGAAAGTCACCAGCTTGTTTCTCGAACCACTACTTGACGGTTCTGGCAGTGTGGCATGACGCATTATCCTGTTGGTAATGGTCATCACCAACAGGGAACACAGTTGCTATGAATGGGTGAACTTGATCAGCAACGATATTCAGATACGTGAGAGCCGTCAGGGATGGTGCTATTCGGATAATGGGGCATAAAATATCCCAAGAAAACATCGACCACAGCATAACACCGCTGCTCCAGGCTTGTTTCAGCCCAACAGTGCATCCAGGTACCATAGCCTCCATTGGTGATCTGCGTATCAAAGCTCGTCTGTCAAATGTAAGCGTATGGACTCGTGTAGACCCCCTGGATATATCAGCAATGTGCAGCCGAGCGTTATCTTTCTGGAAAAGGACCTTCTGGACACTGCCCAGAAATAGCAGGAACATGGGCTGTAAAACGTCATCCCCATACTTCTGAGCTACCTCGTGCTCGTTATGGGCAAATGCGGTGACGGATTATCTTAAATATTGGCATCCCATACGAGAATATCTGGTTGTCAAGTAGTGTGATTCTCGCGGACATCAGCTGAATTCACCCTATGGCAACGATGTTACCAGACGCGGACACGACGATCGTCGTTGCCGAGCAGAATAGCGGCTCGTCGCTGAACACAGA
This sequence comes from Macrothele yani, assembly GCA_039090855.1. NCBI lineage: Eukaryota > Metazoa > Arthropoda > Arachnida > Araneae > Macrothelidae > Macrothele > Macrothele yani. The sequence continues at coordinate 71,540,745 of CM077010.1, read as the reverse complement.
GTGACATTCCTGTTGCCAAGCATTGATATTAAGTTGTAGATCAGTGGTAATGCACTACGACACCACTCCATTATCCAATCCGACAAGCCGAACGATCATTGATGGTGGAAGAAACGGCTTTCTGCAGAGTAGACAAACCACCGCCGAAGTCGGGTTGATCATCCAATTGGTGTTAGGGATGTCTATAATCGCCGTTACAGCCTGTCGAACTCTCTGCAAAGCAGCTGAGTCTCAATATAACATCAGAACACCCAAGATTCCTCACCAGTATGATGACCCTGTTTGTCCACTCCACATTTTCATTTGTTCACTGCAAGGGACGGGGCACATTTCTTTTCTCTGTTCTATTTTGTTCGTCAGTGAGACTCCCTGGAAACTGTCGTCGCGCATATTTTTCTCATTCCCCTGTTTGATATCATAACACACCACATAGTTTTTGCGGTGAAGCAGTTCTTCTCAAATAATTTTGACAAAAAGACAACGATGATTATTTGCCTGGAGTCTCACCATTTACACATCTCCTTCTTTCTTTAACGTGTTTGGACGTCCAAAAAGGCTGTCAAATTTTAAAATTCATCTTCTTCTTGAAAAAAAATTGCGCCGTTCAAACTCACGTTCTCTTGATATCCTGATACATTTATTTTAAAATTTCTGACACTATCATTGTTTTGTTTCCAAGCTTTACCTAATTTTTTAGATAAATTGTGTTGGTAATTTGTAAACAAATAAAAACCATATTCTGAATTTGTTTTTTGCCACCTATATAAATGTAGCTCTTTATGTAACTGACAGCGACTTACCATTTCATATTACTTTATTTAACAATAACACACACACACACACACACACACACACACTGACGGAAAAAAAAATTCCAACACCAAGAAGGGGTTGTGTTAGATAAACGACAGTTGGTAGACGGTGAGAGTACATCTGTAAGATGACGTATATGCAAATTTCGCGCTCGGCGCATACGTGTGGCGCTAGTAGCGCCCCTAGGAACATGCAAAGCAGGTTTGCATGTAAATACGCGCTGTAACGTTCGTGAGCGTTAGTTATCGTTGAGATTCGACGTAGGGTGTTGATGTTAGTCAAGAATGCCTTTAAGAAGACGAAGAAGCCATTATCAACAGCTCACGGAGTTTGGACGAGGTCGTGTAATAGGGCTACGAGAAGGTGGATTTTCTTTCCGCAATATTGCAGAAAGACTTGGCAGGAATGTAGCCACTGTGCATGATTGTTGGCAGCGGTGGTCAAGGGAAGGTACTGCCTCACGAAGACCGGGTTCCGGCCGGCCACGTGGCACTACTGAGAAGGAAGACCGCCGTGTACGGCGTATGGCCATGGCGCATCGTACTGCGTCTCCGGCAGCAATTCGAGCTGCAGTTGCCACCACAGTGACACAACGAACTGTTACAAATCGGTGACTTGAAGGACAGCTCCGAGCCAGACGCCCTGCAGCGTGCATTCCACTTACTTCCAAACCACTGCCGTTTGCGACGTCAGTGGTGTCAAGCTAGAGCTCATTGGAGGACGGAGTGGAGATCTGTTGTGTTTTCTGATGAAAGCCGGTTCTGCCTGGGTGCCAGTGATGGCCGTGTGTTGGTTAGAAGGGAGGCCAGGTGAGCGCCTGCAACCAACCTGTCTGCGGCCTAGACACACTGGACCTACACCTGGAGTTATGGTCTGGGGAGCAATTTCCTATGACAGCAGGTGCACTCTCGTGGTTATCCCACGCACCCTGACGGCACAGTTGTACATCGGTCTGGTGATTCAACCTGTTGTGCTGCCATTCATGAACAGCATTCCAGGGGGTGTTTTCCAACAGGATAACCCTCGCCCGCATACCGCTGTTGTAACCCAGCATGCTCTACAGAGTGTCGACATGTTGCCGTGGCCTGCTAGAGCACCAGATCTTTCTCCAATCAAGCACGTATGGGACATCATTGGGTGACAACTCCAGCGTCACCCCCAACCAGCTTTAACCGTCTCTGTATTGACCGACCAATTGCAACAGGCATGAAACTCCATCCCACAAACTGACATCCAGCACCTGTACGACACAATGCATGAACGTTTGCATGCTTGCATTCAACATTCTGACGGTTACACCGGTTATTAATGTACCAGCATTTCACACTTAAAATGGCTCTTCTCGCGCTTACATTAAGCTGTGATCTTGAAACCTTAATCGATTAAATATGTTACCTATACAAATGTATTGTCGCCATTTTATTCCTCTACAACTATTTTTTCGTGGTGTTGGGATTTTTTTCCGTCAGTGTATATACGCTCGAGTCACATTATTATGCGCACCACCCTTGCCCCGAAAGCCGATAATCATCCCTTTTTGCAAATCTGATAATCGTTTCTTTTATCCATGACAGCGACGAGTGATATGTTTCAGATTGCTTGCAGCACACCTTATATACCCTTCAAGCCTGATCATGACATGTGTCTTCTTTCATTGGCTACGCGCTTTTGACATCAAAAGTAGGAGGTTGTCACGATAATGCGACTCCAGTGTGTGTATATATACACACTGTATTGACAAATATCACCGAACACCTGAAGAGAAGCACAATGTAACCTTTATTGACATACATTAGTATGGTGTCGGTCCGTCTTTGGCCTTAATCCATGCACTGACCGTTCGAGACATGCTTTCGACAAAGTTTTGGAACACAGCGATAGGTATGTGCTTCAATTCAGTCCATAATTCTACCGCTAACTGTTGCTTACTAGTAGGTCTTGGTTTCAAACTTCTTGTGCAGCGCTCTAATTCATCCCATAGGTGCTCTATGGGACTACGATCAGGGCTCTGTGTTGGCCAGTCCTCACACGATACGGAATTATCGTCAAACCACGCCGTAACAAGCCTTGTTTTATGGATCGGTGCATTATCCTGCTGTTACCAACAAGGCTAGGTTCCATAGTGTTGCCACAGAGTTGGTAGGGCATAATTGTCCAGAATATCGAGGTAGACGTGCTGGTTAACAGTTTTTCCACGATAACCAATGTGCCGGGACCATTCCACGAAAAATACCCCCATACGAGCATACTGTCAGCTCCAAACTTTACCTTAGGAACAGTGCACTGTGGTAAATAGCGTTGCCCTGGCTGTCGCCATACCTACACACGGCAATCAGACTGATGGATGGTTTATCTGAATTCATCAGTCCATAAAACCTGCTCCCATTGATCTACGGTCCACGATAAATGTTCTTTTCGCCATGCTGAACGACGAGTAGCATTCAGTGGAGATGAAAGGCTTATAAGCAGCCGCGCGGCCACGGTAACCCATGGAATGAAGTTCTCTGCGAATGGTACGTGTACATACCGAGGTTCCAGCATTTTCACTCACCTGCACACTCAGTTCTTGTGCAGTACCCCTTCGATTGGCTGTAACGACTCCCCTGAGGCTTCGACGTCCTCTATCACTGATTTTCTTTGGTCTGCCGGTAAGATTTCCTGCTTCATACACGCCATGTGTCTTCCACTTATTCGGTGTAAAAAAAATTGACTTGGGTATGTTTAAACGCCTTTCGGTTTCTCTTATGGACAACCCACTAACGTAACACCCAACTATCTTTTCTGTTTCAAAGTTTTTTTTAACAACGCAGCGGATCAGTTCATTTGCTTTTGAAGAGTGCCCGGGGATTTTTATCAGTATAGTGTATCATCATCATCATGATCATCATCATTGTCAACCATTATCAATCCACTGCTTCCACCACAACGGTCTGTCTTGTGACAGTCTCCTCCACGTCACTCCCGCATACTTTCAAATTTCATCCACCCATCTCCCATGTGGTCTTCTTCTGGGTCTTTTCCTGTCCCTTGGAATCCAATCTAAAATTTCGGCTGTCCATCGATGGTCTGTCCTTCTGGCAGTATGTCCAAACCATTGCCATTTCAGGGATTTAACTCTGATCATGATGTCTTCCACTCTTGTGGAAGACATCAGGCCAGCTCTGATCCACGAATTCCTCTTCTTGTCTCTCCTAGTTACACCAAGCATGCAGCTCTCCATGCTGCCTTGAGTTGTCTGCAGCCTTTGTATGTCTCTTTTAGTTAAGGTCCACGTCTCTACACCATACGTAAGCACTGGAAGGATGGATTGATCAAACACTTTTTCTTTTAAGACATAATGGCATATTGCTCTTGAAAATTATGCTGTTTCTTCCAAAAGCTCTCCAGGCAAGTTTTGTACGCCGATTAATTTCTTCATCAATGTGACCCTCACTTGATATCTGCTGTCCAAGATAAACGTACGTGTCTGTTATCTCCAGCTTTTCTCAATCAATCGATAAATATTTATTTCTTGTAAAAGCATTGAACATCACTTTTGTCTTCTGAAAGTTCTTTTTTTTGAGGTTTAACAACCACCGTGAGCAACTCAATGGGCTATAAGCAGTCGCCCGTCCCTAATTTAGGGTCACTGGCTCCAGGGACGGGAGAGAGCCAGTGCCGTAAGACAAACACAACATCCATGCCTCACCGGGATTCGAACCCGGACCCCTTTGCGGACGAATGATCATAGGCCAGCGCCTTAGACCACTGCGCCACCGGGGCGGCAAGTTCATTTTTAATCCCACTTCTTTACTCTTGTCAGCAAGTTCCTGAATCATACTCTGCAGCTCTGATGGGGTAGTTGCAAAAATGACTACATCATCAGCAAAACGAAGGTGGGTTAGATAATCTCCATTAATCTTTATCCCTTTGTTTTCCCAGTTCAGTGATTGAAAGAATTTTTCCAATGTGGCATTAAAGAGCTTGGGAGATATGGTGTCACCTTGTCTCACTCCCCTTTTCAATTTTTATGTGTGTTGTATTTTCAAACAGCCGAATCTTTGCACTTGCATTTTCATAGATGTTATTAATAATATTAATGTATGCATCTTCAATACCGCAGGATTTCAGAGACATTGTAACTGCTGATGGTTTCACCGAATCAAAGGCTTTTTCATAATCGATAAAAGCCATGCACAATGGAAATTCATATTCCCTAGCTCTTTCAATTAGTTCTCTCAGTACGTGGATATGATCTATTGTGCTGTAGCCACTCCTAAATCCAGCTTGTTCTCTCGGTTGAGCCATGTCCAGTGTTACCTTCAAACGGTGTGAAATAACTTTAGTGAAGGTTTTATAAACCACTGATAGGAGGCTGATAGGTCTGTAGTTCCCGAGATCCTCAATGTCACCTTTTTTATGAAGCAGGATCATTGTAGCGTTGTCACAGAACCATCTTCTTTTCTCAGTGCCATAATCTGTTTTCTTCCCTTACTGTGATGTCCCTTTGCTATCTTTAGGCTTTGGTTGTTTTCAATTGCTTTCCTTACTAGTTCACAGTTGAATTTCCTTACGTCTTCAGTTATATTTTTTCGTACTGTCTTGCATAGCTCTATATATTCCACTTTGGAAGTCACATCTTCTTTAGTTGTCCTCATCTCTCTTCTTTTTTGCATCAACATTTTGGTTTTTCCTGATAATTTGCTCACATGCAACTTGTTCTTAGACCCAGCTAATTTTGTTACTGTTTCCATAAGAGCTTTGGTTATATTTCTGTTAACTTCAGAAATATCCTCTTCTTCCGATGTTAGGCCTTCTAAAGCAGAGAATCCGTTCTTTAGTTTCAACTTGGAGGTATTTCGGTGTTTTTTAAGGTTGGTTATGTTAATATATTTTGTTTGTCTTATGAGCTTGCCACGTTCGAGTTTAGTGTTGAGGTGCATCTTACATCTCACAAATCTATGGTCACTACCTGTGTTGAACTTGTTTTGCACACTGCAGTCTTCTATGACGAATTTTTTGTTACACATAATAAAATCAATTTCACTTGTCGTCCCATTTGGATGTCTCCATGTCCATTTCCTGTGTGGCTTTTTCTTGAAAAAGGAGTTAAAGATGAAAAACCCTTCAGCCTCTGCAAACTCTACGAGAGTATTTCCACGCTGGTTTTTGTTGCCGTGACCGAATTTACCTACTGAAATTTCATTCCGTTGCCGTTGCCCTATTTTTTGCATTGAAATCTCCCATAATTATCTTCAAGTGCTGCTTACCTTTAATATTTAGATGACGAATTTCCTCATACAATTCTTCAATTTCTTCTTCAGGATGACTTGTGGCGGGTACATAAGTGTGAATAATCTGAGCCTTGTATCTTCTCGAGAGTTGAAGAACAAGTCGTGCAGCTATGTCAGAGGAACTTTCAACTTCTACAATTGTATCCTTCAGTTTCTTGTTTATTATAAACCCAACACCACTAGTTCTACCAGTATCTGTCCCACGATAGTAGAAGAGATGTCCACTTTTCAGTTCAATGAGATCTTCTCCTTTTCTCCTTACCTCACTTAGCCCGACGATGTCCCACTTGACCCTTTGTAGTTCCTCTTCCAATACAAGAAGCCTTGCATCAGAAGATAGGGAGCGTCCATTATACGTAGCCAAGGTCTGCATCATATGACAGCCTAGTCCGGTCCTCCGGGATTCTTAGCACCCTTTGCCTTCATGTCGCACTGGCTGCTGCCCTGCCCAGGTACATTCCAGCTGCCGGAGACTGAGGGCCAAGATTTAAGTTGTGGAGTCATTTTGGAGATGTTTGGCCATAACTCATTACGCTGACCAAGCGGGTTGATGAGTGTGGGATAGCATTTCCTCTAATCCCGATGGTATAGTTATACCGCTATTGGCGGTCGTCAGAGCCCCTTTAGTGGGAACAGGATGAACCACGAGAAGGTGGGGTTGACATTTGTCAAGGAGAGGCTGTGATTTTACGCATCACCTGATATGTATATATATATAAATATTAATTTGCAAAAGTAAAAGAAAATCACAAAAAAAAGAACATAAACATAGCTAGTACAATGAGAAAATAAGAACTGCAAAATTTAAATTCCTAAAAGAATACTTAATGGAACTCAAAATGGAAATTCAAAATTCAAAACCAAAAAAATGAACAGACAGGTTGTCGTCATCAGGAGAGCATCAACCTGCGGGAGTGGCCTTTCTGGTACCAACAAATGACAAGGAGAACCAAAACTGTCAGTTGGTCATGCTTCCTAGGCCACCAGACCAAACGCCAAAACAGATGCTGAAATTCAAAAAACAAGAGTATAAACACTAAAAAAAATTATAAAATAGGCTTACCGGCAGACAAAACAGGTCAACGCCATGAATGATGAAAAACAAACGGAACTAAACCAACGACCCACAAGAACCCAAATATATATACTAACGTAAAAGTGGTCGCGGTTAGATAACTTCCTAGCAACCCAAAAGAATATGTAAAATGACGAGATGCAAAACTGTGTATGTAAATAGAAATCTTCAACCACTAGGGACGCACCAAGTGGTACTTTATATTGCCTGACTCACTTAATATTGTAAGGTCCTAGATTAGTAAAGCTTGACAATGTGCAATTTGAAACTCTTTGAAACCGAATTAAAATTCGAAATTAAGTTTTTTAAATAATGCTTTAAAAAATACCTAGGAAAGTTGTTAGATTGCAGTTTAGATAGAAGTGTTTTTAGATTTTTTTTCAAGCAAAAACTGTGTGGAATGCGCTGTTGACTTGTATCCTGAGGATCTCACCTTAGAAAAAACTAACAGCTCGTCTACTTACGTTTGTTACCTCGATTTGGAGGTAAAGGTGGACGAGGGAGGTAGGGGTGAGGTAAATCTTTATAATAAAAGAAATGCTTTTGATTTCGATATTATTTACTAGACTCATTGATCCTCCAGTATTTCTAAAGAAGTACATCGTAATCTACTTATCTCTCAATTTCATAGAACAGTAAAAATATGTTCCACACCATTGACGCCTTTGTTCTTTAAACTATCTATTCCGTTATTCCTATTTATGGCCTAAGACCATAAATGCTTTTTTGCAATTTGCAATTTTTTTCTTATTTTCGTGGTTCTTTGAAACCTTTTGGTTGTTTCATGAACATATCTTTCTTTAATTTTCCGCGAAGGAAAGCTGTTTTGATATCCAGGTGATGAATGTGCTATTTTTTAATTGCTACAATTTTCATGTGAATTCTTAAAGTGGAATGTTTTATACCACGGCTGAAGAGTTTCTTCAAAGTCTAATCCCGGTTTTTGCACATAGCCCTTTGCCAACAGTGTTGCACTATAAGATTCGATCTTGGCATTTGCGTTGAATCTTTTTTTTAAGATCTATTTATTTTTGATAGCTTTCTTTCCGTATGGATGGTCCAACAAAATCCATGTTTAATTGTTCTTCAATGCATCTAGAATTTCATTTGTAAAATCCGGGAAATTTTTGTTTTCAACATTATTCATGTTTTGGATTTCTTTTAATTTTTTTAATTTATTTTTATATTGAATTCTTGGAACATATGCAAACCTTTCTGGTGGTTTTCCTTTATTTATTTTTGCTGATTTATGCCCCTTGGAACTTTTTTAGATTTTTCTATGTTAGCTTGTCTTCTTCTGTTTCTGATGAATGTACTTCATTGTGAATGAGTAGTTCTTTTTGTTATCTCCTATTTTCCTTTTAGTGGGTTTACATTTTATTTCAACTTGCTTATTTTCACCAAATTTTACAGATCTGGTAATGACTATTCTATTGGTTTCGTTAGTAAAAATACTGTGCTTTCATGAGATCTCACCGCTGCCCCAGTGGTGCAGTGGTCTAAGCGCAGGCTTATGACCATTCGTCCGAGAAGGGTCCAGGTTCGAATCCCGGTGAAGCATGGATGTGTTGTTCGTCTTACGACACTGTTTATCTGCCTTCCCTGGAACCAGTGGTCCTAAATTGGGGACGGGCGAATGTTTAGAGCCCATTTAGTTGCTCACGGTGATCGTTAAAAAAACTAGATCTTTCATCATATCCTAATAGTATCTCCTCATGGGCTCTATTGCCCAGTTTTATTCTTTGTTGCTTTGGAAAATATATATAAGCGTTTGATCCAAATACTTTAATATGACCAAGATATGGAATAAATCGTTTCCATAATTCAAGAGGTGCTTTTTTTCTGTTACTTGTGATAGAGAATACAAATCATTGTCTTTGTCCTTTCTGTCAAAAATTTATTTTTGTCATCTATTCCATTCATCTGAGGAGAACACAGAATCGTTGTTTTGTGATCTATCTCTTGAGTTGTTTCGTTTTCTATCCTATGTTCCTCTAAGTTATTTTCAAAATCTCTTCTACAATACTCCCCTCCATTTTCTGTTACCATTGCTTTCAGCATTTTCCCAAATTTGTTTTGTACTGAGGTTGCCGCCCCTGTGGCGCAGAAGTGTAAGAGCCGGATTATAATCATTCGTCCACGAAAGGCCCGGGTTCGATTCCCGGTGAGGCATGGACGTTGTGTTTATCTCACGGTCTGGCTCTCTTCCTTACCTGGAACTAGTGGCCCTACATTAGAGACGGACGACTGCTTATAGCCCATCGAGTTGCTCCACTTTTCTTTAGCCGATCGAGTTGCTTACGGTGGTCGTTAAACCTTCAATAAAAAAAATGTACGGAAGTTAAATATTGTTTGAGTTTTACTAAAGCTTCATTTTTACGTTTTATCAAATTTATTAGATGTAACTGTATCTGCTGTAGTCGTCTATTTCTGTCCTTGGTATGTACAGTCTCACTACTAAAATCTCATTTCAATCCGACGCCTCCTTCTTGGTGCGCGAATTTTTGTGACAATGAGTGCATGCGAGGGGGAAATACTGTGCCGTTTAACAAAACATTTTTAGCACTATTCATCAAAAACACTATCATATTACGAGTGTACATAATACGTACATTAGGATCTCTCTCCCTCTGTTTCTGTTTCTCTCTCTTTCTCTGGCTGTCTGGAAGGAACGGAAAAGTCTACGAGGAAAACTCGTTACAGCAGTCAAAGGTAATGACTGATGTAAGGAACCCCAGCGCCACTTGTCGTTCGGTAAAGAATGAGCCGTTTTGATTGAATGTATTGTGAGTTCAAAAGATACATTTCAGTTATTCGGGTATTAATTTCTAACAAATTGTTCAAAATAATTCTCATCCACTTTTGTAACGATCGAAACAAACTCTGCCTTACAAAACTTTTCACAACTACTCACACCCTACGTTTTTCAGGAATTTTCTGCTGTAGGATAGAGTTCATAAATTATTCAATAGATGGCAGTGCGAGTCAGTCAAATGCCGTTAATAATGTAGTCACATTTTTACCCATTTTTTTTATTTAAGTTTTATGTTTGTTTGTTTGTGAGTTTAACGACCGTTGTAAGAACCTCTATATGCTACAAGCAACCGCCTGACCCTAATTTAGGCCCGCTGGTTCCACAAAAGGGAGATAGACAGTGCCATAATAAAAGCACAACATCCATGCTTTACCAAGATCCGAACTCCGACCCATCCCGGACGAAGATCAAAATCCAGAGCTTAGAAAACTGCGCCATTTAGCGTATAAAACTCTCGACCTCAGTTTTCATATCTCATCGGAGACTGAAATTGTGATTCTTGTTGCAATACATTAATCAGTTCTGACTACAATTGAAAATATTTCAATTCTATTCAAACGGTTCACTGCACCTCACTGATTTTCAAAACTATTTCAGCTAGATATAGTATTGTAGAACATATACGTTACCTCTGCGTATATAAATGGTCGAGTCACATTATTGTGATCACCAGCTAATATCCAGAATAACCGCTGTGTGCAGCGCGGGCAGCTGCTAGACGAGGTGCGAGTGACTCAGTAAGGTGCGGGAAGGTCTTCACAGTTATCTGGAGCCATGCTGACCGCAGTGAAGCTGCTGGAGGATGCTTGGTGGAAGATCCACAGAGCGAACAACACGTTAGAGGTGGTCCCACAAATGCTCAATTGGGTCTACGTTTTACGAATTAGGGAACCAGGGAAGTACTTTGAAGTATTCATCGTGTTCTTCCAACCACTTTTGGACATTTCTAGCTGACTGACACGTCGCATTCTCATGCTGGAAAATCCCATCCACCCCAAGTAAGACAATAAGCATGTATCGGTGTACTTGATCTGCAAGGATGGATTCATAAGGAATTCGGTCCATAGTGCCTTCCACAGGTATGAGTGAACCCAGAGAATACCACGAAAACATTCCCTAGACCATAACGCTGCCCCCTCCCCCGGCTTGCGTTCTTCCAGCAATGGTTAAAGAGTGTTTTTTCTCCGATGTTTCTCGCGTTATACGCCAAGGTCCATCCGTTCGATGAAGCAGAAAACGTGACTCATCGGAGAAGGCAATCCTATGCCAATCAGCGGAGGTCCAATTCCGATACTTCGGTGCAAATGTAAGCCTTTTCTGCCGATGCACCTCTGTTAACATAAGTGCAGTGACCATCCGCCTCCATCGGAGCCCCATACCCAGTAAGGTTTGCTGAACAGTCGCTTTAGACACACTTCCGGTAACCCCCTGTTTCATTCGGCTAGTGAGTTGCTCCACTCTAGCGTGAGGATCGGCCCTCACGCACTTTCGAAGCCGACGTTCTTATCTCACATCAATGGCACGTGGTGCCCCGCAGTTTTCACGTCGCTTGTTCGCAATGGTGCCATTTCTCCAATCACGATACATTTAGCCACAGCAGCACGCGAACAGTTCAAAATTGCGCTGTTTCAGAAATGCTGCCACCCTTGTCCCGAAAGACGATAATTATCCGTTTTTGCAAATCTGATAAATCGCTCCTTTTATTCAAGTGATATGTCTTCAGATCAAATGATCATATGTAGAGGATTTTAGGAAGGGAGTGCCTGGCCCCAGGTCTTAAACAACCCTTAGAAATAGGAAGCTGGGAGATTTGGGCTAGAGTGCCCGATAGGAAAGTGACACGGAAGCGAAGTAGAAAGGGGAAGGAAGACGCCCTTATTTATTACCGGGGGACCAGTACCCGGGGTACGACGGCTTAACGTGCCCATTCGACGCACAGCGGATATTTAGTTGATCGAGCGTTCGTACCTGCCTGGGATTGAACCTGAGGTCCTTTCCGTGGCAGTCACGAACGTTGCTCACTAGGGCACCCGCGGTCCATATGTCTTCAGAATGCCTTCAGCACACCTTATATACCATCCAAGCCAGCTCACGACACGTGCCTTCTTTCATTGGCTACGCGTTGTTGACGTCAAAAGTAGGAGGTGGTCACAATAATGTGACTTGACTGTGTATTAATAGAGCTTGGATATTAAGTAAATCACTCATGTAACAAAAACGGGCATGGGAATGCAAAATTAGTCCATGAATTTGAGTGACAGAGTATATTGCTTTTTTTTTAAATTGAAGCTTTCGCTTATTGGAAAGATACATTTCTAGAAATGTTTTTTAAAGCGACTTCATAAAATAGTATGGCCCATTGGTCTCAGCTAAGCGTTTGTATTCTTACGGTTCATCTGAATGGGCTCTGACTATAGTCCGCGGATAAGGAATGGGCAATGTGTTTGTTTTACATTACTGTCTGTCTCCCTTTTCTGGATCCAGTGGCCCCAAATTAGAGCAAGGGAGTGCTAATAGCCCTTATAGAGTTGTTCACAGTAGTCGTAAAATCCAGAAGCACATAAATAACCAAAACAGTGTGCAACGTGAACCAACGCTAAGAACGGTTTTAATGATCTAAAAAAATGACCTCACAGAATGTTACCGACATCAATCAGCAACGGCTGTCACCATTCGGCCAACTCAATTCCAATCTGCCGAATAATAGTCTAACTGGTTTTCGATTTCGCATCCAAGTATAAAAATATTATTGGGATAGTTACTAAATATTTGTCCTTTTTCTAAATGAAAACACATGCGTAACAATGAACACGCATCTACAGGGTGTTTCATTCGCTATCGGCCCCTGAGTTCCCCTTATATTGTGCAAACTAATGGACGTAATTCAATGAAATTTGACACGGACCTAAATTGGTGTATGAGAAGCATGGTCAGCGAACTGTCAAGGACAGCGAACACACAATAGGCCTTCACTTCCCGAACGCTTCTCTGTAGTCTGTGTGTCGCGCCTGCGCGAAGTGAAGGCCGATTGCGTGTTCGCTGTCCTTGGCAGTTGGTGTGACGCATCTGACAGTTCTGTTGTTACGGCATCGTCAACAGTCATCGTGCTTTTTTTGTGTTACGAGAAATTACAATATGAACCGGTACACACTGGAACAGCGCGTGTTTATTTTCTGCACATACTGGAATACTGCGCCCGTAAAGAAGTGCCAAAGACAATTTATTGCGCAGTTTGGTGTTCGGAAACCGCCGGCAAAATCTTTCATTCAGTATCTGGTGAAGAAACTGGAAGCCATGGGGACATTGTTGGATGTGCAAGATGGAGAACGTCGGAAACTGCCAGAAACCACGGTGCAGAAAGTGAAAAACATACTCCTGGCCTCCCCACAGAAGTCCTTGCGTAAACTGTCGCAGGAGATCGGGGTTTCCACAAGCGCATCTCAACAGAGCTGCAGAAAAAGCAAAACTGCATGTATATCGAGTTACTGCTGTGCAAGAATTGAAACCTCTCGACGAACAGAATAGAATGAATTACTGTCATTGGTTCCAGCAGTTTGTTAATGCACATCCAGAATTACTGGACTTCACGTGGTGCTCTGACGTGGCGTAGTCCTACCAAAGTGGGCACTTCAATTCCCAGAATATCAGTATTTGGGAGAATCTTAACACTGTGTATGAGACACTTCTTCACGGTGAAGAAATTGGGGTGTGTTGTGTGTGCTCCGTCGTAGCGCTGCATTATTGGCCCATCTTCTTATTGGTCCATCTTTTTATTATTGGTTCGTTTTCTTATTATTGGTCCATCTTGTTCCATACAACGATGGATACCGCCGTCTACATGGAAATCTTCCATGAGTTTGTGAATCAGTTGGACGACGAGGAACTCCGTACTGGCTATTTTCAACAAGATGGTGCCACCTGCCACATCTCCAATTTAAACATGGCAGATTTTTTTTCCTTGTTTAAAGATCGTATCCTTTTTAAGGGACTTTGGCGACCAAGGTCACCATACCTTATTCTTGCGGCTTTCTTCCTATGGGGCATGCTAAAACGGAAAGTGTATCGCAACAAGCCCCGGACTCTCATGGAACTGCAGGAAAACATTCAGCGGAAAATTGAGGCCGTCACTCCTGATGTGTTGGTGAATACCTTCATGGAGAGGCGTATGCAGGCATTCCTTGATGCTAATGGCGACCGCTTTCATCATTTGCTTTGAGATCGTCATGCTTCTCATACACCAATGTAAGTCCGTCATGCTTCTCATACACCAAGGTAAGTCCGTCATGCTTCTCATACACCAAGGTAAGTCCGTCATGCTTCTCATACACCAAGGTAAGTCCGTCATGATTCTCATACACCAAGGTAAGTCCGTCATGATTCTCATACACCAAGGTAAGTCCGTCATGCTTCTCATACACCAAGGTAAGTCCGTCATGCTTCTGATACATCAAGGTAAGTCCATGTCAAATTTCACTGTCATGCTTCTCATACACCAAGGTAAGTCCGTGTCAAATTTCACTTTCATGCTTCTCATATACCAAGGTAAGTCGTTGTCAAATTTCACTCTCATGCTTCGCATACACCAAGGTAATTCCGTGTCAAATTTCACTGTCATGCTTCTCATACACCAAGGTAAGTCCGTGTCAAATATCACTGAATTGCGTCCATTAGTTTGCAAATTATAACGGAAATTCAGGGGCCCAGAGCGAGTGAAACACCCTGAATAATTAAACTTTATCAAAAGCTCATGTTACAGGGACGCATATCAGATGTGTACATCTATTCGAAATATTGTTCTCCCACAAAAATGCTTTCTAAAAAATAACCATTTTTTAGAAAGCATTTTTGTTCTTCCACAAAAGTGCTTCACAACAATATTGTTCTTCCACAAAAATGCTTTCTAAAAATCAACCATTTTTTAGAAAGCATTTTTGTCCTTCCACAAAAGTGCTTCACAACAATATTGTTCTTCCACAAAAATGCTTCTACAATAATCAACCTTTTGTCCCCCGTGCAACAATGACTAAGAATATTTACGATTGTTAAAAAGCCTTTATAAGTCAGTCGCGATGTTGGACGGCAATTTAATTCATTATTGAACCTTGACAGTATCACTATCTCAAAATTACTCAGAAAAGTTAACAGGTTTAAGCGGATGGAAGCTCACGTCAAACTTCCGTAAACTAAAAAAAATGAGATAATTCCTGAAAACTGTTGAAAATATGCCAGTTTTGATATAGCAGAACCAAATGATGAGAATTCATCATTTGGTTCTGCTATATCAGTTTTCGCAATTCATCCAAGCGTAAGGGATAAGCATGCTATGAGTGAGGTGAAAATAGGAAGTCATTATATGCGCAGATTACCAGAACTGTAATAAAAAACCTATAACATTTACCCGGGAGTCCATAATTGGGGTGATTAGGGTTACCATATGAATTAAAACATAATAATTAGAAATGGTGACAGAACTCAGAAGGTAAAAATTTCGATGTGATTGCGACGGAGTCAACTAAAATTTAGAAAAACAAATATTTCAAAAAACTTATCTTTGTTAAAATGACGCATTCATTTGACTTTAACTGTCAGTTCGTCAGAAAAGAATGAAAAAAGAATAGGGTAAAAACAAGGATTTCTCTGATAAAAAAATAATATACAACTAAAAAAAATATGATAAAATAAATTTTCAAGTTATTTAACGTTTTCTCTTTTATGTTTATCTGTTGTTAGACAGCAGGCAAAGTCGAGAATGATTTTCTCTTAGTACATTAAACACCTCCACTGTTAAGATTCAGATAAAGCCAAAATTCCAAAATCTAAAATATTTTAGTTTCTGAGGTTGACAGAAATCAGAAGACAAAGCTTCTATTTCAGATGAATTTCACTGATGAGCACACCGTTTCGGAAATGACTGTTAAATTTGCATTTTAAAAGACTAACATTTCATTTTATTTGCTAATTTCATCTAATAATTATTCAAATCCAGCAGACAAAAGTCCTTTGAGAAATTGCATCGTGGCGCTATAGAGAATGTTTCAAACTTCTTGTAATTTGTAGTTTTCTGTTGTTTACTCGTATTCCTGCCACACCAAAATTTTTTAATGGTTATGACGCCGTTTGTCAAACCTACTTTGAACAGTCTAAATTCGCAATTATTAAAAGTGAGAAACTCATTTCACCAGCCAATAATATTCGGCAGTTGTACTTTTAAATATGGTTGCGTTTAAGAACAACTGTCTTGAGGAAGACAATTAGCGATCTCAAAACCAACACAAACAGACCAAGAAAGGAAGTTGCAAAAAAATACGATTTGATAATTTGAAAACCACGCTTCAACGCTGCGCTTACTTCACAGGCTAAAAATTACGAATTATTTTATGAATTTTTCTATTATAAGGATGATGTTACTAGTGTGTACCTTTCCTTAATTAATCATATAAAGCACTTGTGTGTGTATCTTTCTTTTGGATCTTCACTATCATGAGGTTTACTTCGGATTTGTAATGAGAATGTTTGACCACTCTAATGTCTAAATAAGCGAAGATTACTCAATAAAATAATGTATAAGACAAATCAATTCGTAAACAAATGCCTCTATGTAGAGTTCCCACCTTAAGGAAAGCATGTTTAAAATCAATGGCTGAAACTGCAATGACCTGAGGATTTACTGACGAGAGTTGTGAGAATTTTATAGAGAAATGGAAAATGATTTATCAACTAAACTTTCTTTCTTGTTTTTCCGTTATCTCACGCAAGAATTATGAGGGAGGATGGTAGTACGTATAGAAGTAGCATATTCAGCTCCGCCTGAAGAAACCTTAGATGTTCCGACACCATACAAACACAAGAAGAAAGGGACGATATATGGTAGTGCTCACGAGGGTGTTTTGAGAACGGAAATAACTTTCTTTCTTTCTTTTTCAATTTTCCTAATTACGATATTTAAAATTAAACCTGTCTTGTTTCTTTCTTAACGAAATATTAGAAGCATTTTTTGTTTCCATTTCCTTAATGAACTCTCACGCGAATATTTAAAATTAAATCTATATATATTTTCTTTATTAATGAAATATTTTAGACTGGTTTTCATATTTCCATTCCCCTAATGAATTTTCACACGGACAGCTATCTTTGCCAACTGGTAAAAATGATTGCCCGTAAACCCTACGTTTTTCAAATGCCTGTCTTCCTGAGAATTTTCAAATGAAAGGACGAAAATTGCTCATGGATGGAAGATATTTTTAACTGATGATCTCATCATGAACAAATAATTGATACTTTGATCGGAGTTTATGCAGTTTGAAGGTAGAATACGTGTCACTAGAATTTTAAAGGGGTTTTTAATGCAAATGCGTAGTTTGACCATTTTTTTTAAAAGACAAACACAACATCCATGCCTCACCGGGATTCGAACCCGGACCCTTTGCGGACGAATGATCAGAGACCAGCGCCTTAGACCACTGCCTTCAAAATAAACCTTTATTATTCTAAAAGCAAGGTACATGTGATACGCTTCAGTCACATGAGACTGTATTAAAAGAGACTAGGCCAAGAAGTCTCAACACAAAAGAAAGTAGGAATAAAAACTGGTATCATCAGAATAAGATTAAAATATATACAGATAAAAAAGGAACACAGAAAACAAAAACAAAAAACACACACATTACAAAACCTAAACCCCAGAGTGAGGGAAGAAAACACATTCCAAAAACTAGTACATAGCAGCGCGAACACAAAGGTGACAGGTAAAAAACACAACAACAATACAACACAACACAAATTGACTGACACTGCAAGAAAGCGACAGGAGAAACAAAACTGTACTTCTGAAAACATGCAGCAGCGGCCAAAACATTAGTACAAGAAGAACATAAAAAACAAAAAAACCGTGCACATAAAGAGGGGTGTTAACCAACCGCTATAACTAAAAACGAGATACGAAGTGACGCATGTATGTCAGAAGGAACACTGTACAGAAGAATACATGATAATAAGGGGAAAAACCGCTGCATCACACAAAATAAATGTAGCCAAACAGACACACGAGGTTCACAAAAAACATCGCACTCAATTCAAATTTCATACTCAAAACAAGAAGTCGCGCGTTGACAAAGCCCGGAAGCCGACGTGGCGCTATAGAGAGAATCACGCGGAAACAAGATCGCATAGCATCATAACACATTAAAAACAACACAAAGTACGTCCAGTCGTGCACGGCAACAGAAGGCTGTGCCGAGAAAAATACAATATTACAGGGAAAACCCAGACAGGAGAAACACGAAGCAAGACGTAGAACCCTAGCTTGAGTGCAAAGAAACACAAAAACGAAAACACCAAAAGTGCACTTAAAACATAATCAAAGACAAAACTGCCTCAACTGACTACTTCACTACACATGTAGTCACATACAGTCAAGAAAAAAAAACACAAGAGGCACAGTAAAAAAAGCACAAGGCAAATAGTGCGTTGACCAACTCCTTGGGTGAACGTAACCCAATAGACAAGATACGCACGAGAAGCACACTGTATAGAAAACGAAAGATAAGGCTGAGTACTCAATGAAACAACACAACGAGACCAGCAGGGCCACACTAAGTAATTCAAAGTTCATAAAAAAAACAAAGCAAAACAAGTGAACATGAAACACAGGGCATGAGAAAAAAAAAGGCTCTCTAAACTGAGGAGCCAACTGAAACACGAAAGTAGAACATGCACTAACAAGTGAAAAACAAGATTATCACATTAGCAGCATACGCAAAATGCAATCACAGTATTAAAAAACTCACACAGGAGGAGAGCGAGTAGGACAGCCGCCATCCGAACAACTAAACAAAACACGTGCAAAAAGCAAGAGCAATTACAAATACACGGGAATACCACGTACAGGAAACACAGTACAAAAAGATCAGGAACAACAACAAAGAAACAAGCACAAAAGAAGCACAACACGCCAAAAAAGCTTTGCAAAACTAGGCAACACAGACTAGCCCAACGGAAAACAACAACACCCAACAAGCATCACACTATACCAAACAATAACACTGATCACAAACAATTGGTGGCCAACCAGTACAACAAAACACCACAACAAGAAATGCGTCGACCAACAACTGTGGCCTACGAAAACATAGAAAGCAAGCACACAATAATACATAGAGAAACAACTCAACAAAAATACCGACACAAAAAAACAATAACCGATTGCACAGCACCACCAAGAACCAGGAAAAAAATACACACAGAACACAGGAACACAAAAGCCCACGGACTCCGGACAGAAAAAAAGTCAAAGCAACTAGCTGTAAAACATCCAATCACAGCGCAAAACGGCAAGAAAATTCAGACAAAGAGGCCGAGGCCGCTAGTAAGAGGAAAAGTATAGAAAAGCACTATCCAAGAAAGAATATACCGACCAGTAGAATGAGCTAACAAAGCACAGGGGAAAAAACAACAAAAAGACCGGAATCTCAAGGAAGCAAAACAGTACAACATTACCAAAGGGCCATAAAAAAAAACAAGAAAAGGAAAATGGTAAAAAATTAAAAGGAAAAACAACAGGATCAGAGGAAAAGAATGAATACGAGGGGAAAAAAACCTGCAGCTCAATCAAAAACAGAACAAGACAACAACCAGGAAAATCAAAAACAAAAAGTGAAGAAAACAGTACACCAAAACAAAAACAAGAAAAAAACTGATCAAACGACTTGAATCAACCCATGCTCAACCCGAAACCATGGGAGGTAAGGGCACCTGATCGAGAAGAAAGCAGGAACTGCCTGCCGGGCCAGAGCTACCTCGTACTCAAGTTGGATGACGGACTTGATCGAGGAACGAAACCTACGGCACAGAAAATCTCTCGCAGGATGATATCGACGAAGAGCAGGCCGATCAACACTGGTATGCTAGTATAAATAAATAGTTTGGCCTGCAAAATTAAATACGCGCAAACTGGATTGTGAACAGCAGCGGAAGGATGATGACGGCGAAGAAAATAGTAATGTGAAACAGAGTGAAAGGAAGGACAGACCTTGGAGAGAAGAGCAAACATCAATGAAAAAAGAGGCTGTAAAACTAAACAGGAGTCATATGCGTGATGAGCATCACCGAGCGTTGAACAGAAAAAACACAAGGGAGAAGACAGCCGACCAAAACGATGAAGAGTTCGTGGTGTGAGCAACCCAAAAGAATTCACGAGGGACGGGTAAAGGCGTTGAAGCTGAAAATGAAGAAACCGTAGTTGGGCGCGATGTAAGGGAGTTTCAGCAAGAGGGGGTCGATTTGCGAAAGAGACTTCCAGCAGAGAGAAGCATCTACAAGTTGGGATACCTGTACCACGCCACTGGCGAACCAGGTGGAGAAGCACAAGTACGGTGAAGAGGGAGAACGGAGTGCAGAAGGGTAAAAGAGAGGTTCCGCAAGCAGATCATTAGTTGAGTTAGGTGGGAGACAGACGGGACATAAGGAATGCCAGAGGGAAACGACGGTGCGATAAGTATCGGGAAAGTGATCTGGAATGAAGGGGAACAGATCCATACGGAGGAAAGTAGCGAGAGTGAGAAACGGAGTGCGAGGGAAAAGTAAAGTATCAACAATAGTAATCGATGAAATCTGAGGAGGAGAAAAAGAACGGAGAAAGGTCTGAAGATGAATAGCATTAGATTTTTGAAAAAGATCTGGGAGGGCAAGAACTCCAAAGGACAGAGGAAGGACGAGAGTAGAACGATTAACCCAGTGAACTTTATTCCAGATGAAATCAGTAATCAAACCTTGAGCGTATTGGAGAAAAATGGGCGAGGGAAAATAAGCGTACCACGAAGGAGTCAGAATGGGAAGAAGGATAGAAGAAACCAGATGTGCTCTGCTAAAAAAGGACAAAAAAGGTTTGAACCGGCAAAAAGGAGCAAGACGGCGATTGAGCTGCTGAACCAAAGGAATCCATGTGGCATCAGCAACCGCCACGGGATTTCCAACGTACACACCAAGAAGTTTAATGACCGAGGATGACCAACGGGCACCCCAAGGGCGATCACCGTGTGCCACCAACAATCCGGCCCACAGACCGACAGATTTAGACATTAAATTCGGAACCGGAAATTGAAGCATACTCACGATAAGCAGAAAGGACAACACCGAAAGAAAGTTCAGTGCGAAGAAGGAGAGTGAGGTCATCAGAATATGCAGACAACACTATGCGGTGGTGACGAGTAGGAGCAATACTGCGAGTTATCACAGAAAACAAACGAGAACGCAGATAAATTCAGAGAGGTTCAAATGCAAGCGTAAAAAATTGACCCGAAAGGGGACAACCCTGCCGGATCCCGTTGTCAAAGGGGGTGGTAGCTGTCATGAATGCGGAATTGCGAATACGGAAAGAAGAGCGAGAGTAAAGATTAATAAGAGCTTGACAGAAAAGAGTAGGAAAGCCAAAATGACGAAGAACAGCAAAGAGATAAGAGGGATTAATGGAGTCAAAAGCTTGTTTCTGATCAATATTAAAATTTGCGAGAGGTTCGGAAAGATGGGGAAGCAAGAAAATATAAGTTACGAATGGTAGAAATGTTGGTAGTAATCGAACGGGAGGGAATAGTGTAAGTTTGATCGGGGTGGATTAAATGCTGCAAGACGGGATTGAGGCGAAAAGCGAGAATTTTAGCAAAGGTTTTGTAGTCAGTATTAAGAATAGAGATAGGACGCCAGTTAGAAAAAAGACCAAGGTTTCCGGTTTTGGGGATGAGACGGAGAATAGCAAAAGTGAAATCAGAAGACTGAAAATTTGAAGAAGTAAAAACGGCATTAAAACAAGCAACCAGAAGCGGGAGGAGAGAAGGAAGAAACTTCTATAAAATGAGAGCGGAAGACCGTCCGCGCCAGGGGAAGAACGGTCATTCAGACTGGAAATTGCAGAGCGGACTTCAGAAGGAGAGATAGGAGAAACAAGAGAATCAAAAAAACAATGTGGAACCTGAGGGAGGACATGAAGAAGATGTGAGGTATCTGCAGGAGAAAGGAGTCTGTGTTGAAAACGATCAGAATAATGGGGGAAAAGTAAGTTCACCGATACGATAAGGGTCGGTAACTGTAGATCCGTCGGGTAGTGAAAGAAAGGAAATTGTGTTGCTTTTAACATGATACTCCTCAAGGGACTTCAAACTAGAAAAGGGGTCGTCGTGAAACCGCAAGTGAGTGAATTTCAGACGAGTAAGGGCTGTTGAAGCAAAAGTAAACAGAATACGACGAAGTTGAGCTTGAAATACGGGAAAAGAAGGATTAGAAGGAGAAATAGTCTGCAATTTACGACGGAGAACATCAATATCTTGAAAGCGAGAAGTACGGGAAGATAAAGAAAACTGACGTGCGAAAGAAATAATCGAAATTTTCGTGGAAAGCCACAGAGCCACTGGGTCGTCAGACGAAGAAAGTTGTTGCACAGAAGACGAGATCATAGAGCGAATTTCAGCACAGAAAACAGGATCAGTTAAAACTGAATCGTCGAGCGACCAGACTGGGGAAGGGGGAATGGAGGAAGAATGCAAAAAATGTTTTAAAAGAACGGGCCAATGATCTGACGAAACGGAAGGATGATGAGTAATTTCAACTAGAGAGGAATGGAGAAAACTGGAAACATAGAATCTATCTAGGCGTGCTGCGACACAGCGTGAAGCAGCCGGGGGAACCAGGGAAATTCCTTGGACCGGGGATGGAGGGAACGGAATGCATCAATCAAATCAAAATTAACAACGAGTTGAGTGGGATTGGAAACAAGAGTTTCTGCATCCGTAGCAGATTGCGGAATATGGATATTGAAAACATGAATATGTTTAGAACAAAAACAAAACGAAATATGTTGAAAAGAACCCAGCAGACTCTGTGACTCAAGAAGATCAGAAAAGGAAGAATGAAAACGCACATAAACGCTATAGCGGTAACAGACCTGAGATGGGTCCGGTAATTATGATAAAAAATGTACGGCCAGCGTCTCCAGCGGGAACATTCGGCATCCAAGGAACAGTTCGTCTCCTGGAGAAGGAGGATATTAGCCCCCAGGTAACGAACGTCCTCGTAAACCGAAGCATTCGCCGCAGAATACGCAAGCCCTCTACAATTAAAGCTAAGTAGTGTTAACAGGGACATCACTGGTAGGTTGCATCCAGCAATCCAGTTCAGCCCTCAAAATCTTGAGTAAGTATCCCAAACGGCGAGCATATTGCTCAGTCCTTCCAGGCAAACTAACATTAGTTATAAACGCATGGAACTGGTTTAGCTGTGCAATCATTTCAGGCAGCAAGGGAAGCTTACTCTTAATGCAAGGTAGTGTGATCAACTTCGCCTTACGCGGGCGAGTGGTCAGTGCATACAGATCAGATAAGGTAAGAGGGTGCAAAGGCACCGCAAGTTCTTCAAACATAGTAGAAATGTCAAGAAGTGTAGGAGAAGGAGGATCATCGTCAGAGTCAACCATTGCAGTGTCATCAGGATCAGGGGCGACCGTGTCCATAACATCATCATCCTGGAGACATGCGAATCGGTTCTAAACTAGCAATTCAGAATTTGGCTCATGATGGCTAGGTGAATCCAAGGTAGAATGGGCTGGTTTCTTGGACCGAAGACGTTGAGACGAACGGGAAGAGCGAGTGGAAACACCAGGTGAGCTGGGGCGTTTACGTTGTGATTTAGGTGCAGACACTCCAGAGATGGAAAATCCTCATTGGAGGGCTCCAAACCAGCCAGTACGACGACAGGAACCAGGAGGGAAGGAACGACTAGAGAAACAGCAGGCATAATTGATGAAGGTAGAATGTGAGCAGGTGCCTCAGCGGCCTGCACAACATCCGCAGGGGCAGCGGCCACCGGAACTGTAGTAGCTAATGAAGAATCAGATCTAGCAACAGGAGTAGAATGAGGACAAGAAGAAGCGAGATGACCTTCCCCTTTACAGCGGAAGAATCTTGGTCACTCCCACAACACGACCCATCGTGTTGAGGGCATCAATCAACAGAAAATCAGGAACAGCCGTTGGTACAGGAGAGAGGGTCACCGTAACTGGGTTTGGGCTGTAGCGACAGGTTCTAGATGAAAGGACCCAATATCAACCCCATGAACTATAATTAAATCTACTGCTTGCTGGTGGGTGAAGTGAACAACCACCCCTCCACCCAAGCAAATAATGGACACAATGCTTTCGGCTGGAACGACCTTCGACACAGCATGCAGATACTGGGGGAGGGGGTGTCACGCAAAGCAGGAATGAAAACACTTAATAATAAGGCAGACGACAACTGCTTACCTTGCGGTGAATCACTTGGAAGAATAATTTTCAACGCCGAAGCTACACGTTTGAAATGTGGTGCAGAATCACTAGAAATATATGAGGTACTTCCCACAGCTTGTGCGAACGACGTTGAAGTAGAACTAGCAGAACCAGGAATATTAGACGCAGCCGTCACTCTGGAAGTCCAGCAGCACTAGTCGACGCCACATTCCCCGAAGAAGGCACAGAACTAAGAAGCGAAGACATATCAGCAACCGACGAAGCAGCTGTAGACGACGGTGACTTATTCACAGTGGTAATGGACATTCTCGACCACTGGCCCACCAAAGCTCATGCGTCGTAACTGACGACACACGAAAATGAAAAGAAAAATGAAAAATGAGCACCCACTCGGCACTCAGCCTCACTACTCGTGAAGCGAGGGTACGAAACACTGCAACCAAAACACAAAACGACGAAATACCACAAAAAGAACAAGTAAACAAACGAACGTTGACTTCTACGCAGGAGCCGAAAAAAATGCGACTTGTCTGTTCAGCGACCACTGCGCCACGGGGGCGGTTTGACCATTTTTGTCATGAGTAGACGAAATGGTTCCATAACTTATGCTAGCCATAAAGTTATGTTAGATAAAGGCTCGTCTACAGACCATGTTTTACAAAACACTCATCTAAAAATCCGCATTTCTTTTTCATTTTTCTTAATAATGATGTTTAAAACTGAAGCAATTTTTTTTATTGACGAAATATTTGGGACTATTGCTGTTTAGTTTGCATTCCCTTAATGAATATATATCCCGATTCATGAAAAAATTATCATGGATTATGAGCTCCAAATTGAGATTACTCTGTTCCATTTATGCAATGCAAAGTAGCACCTAATTTAGTCAATGGGACTGCACTTTTACAACGATTTTGTAATCAAACGCAAGAAGTAGAACACCTGTTTACTGAATAAGTCGAATGTGAGCAATGTTGAATTGAGGTGGAAGTATTGAAAGATGTGTTATAGAGTTCCTTCTGCAACCGACACGTCAAAAGGAGTGAGTGTAGGACCAAATTTTACTCTGTCATTTTACTCTGGTTGGAAGCATTTTTGTGATGCAGAACTTCATACTTCCCATTGTTTCTGCAACAATGGGAAATATGAAATCGTCATGAAGACGTTAATATATTTATAGCAGAAAATGCAATAATTTTGAGCTGTATCCATCATGGAATTAAACAATGACTTCAAGACAGCAACTGCAATGGAAAGTTGCGTGAAAGGGACGCCATCTAGAAATGCTGTAGAAGTACGAAAAGTCGATCTGATTGCCATTAACAGGAGGAAATAAATAATTGGATTTAATACATGTAAAGTATCAAGCGAAAGTTAGATGTCTATGTATGTTGTCTTGGAGATGTCGAAGAAGTGATAGTTAGCACTAAGTCGTATGAAAATGAACAATTCCTTGTAAAATTGAAATCGCTATCCACAAACGTACCCTCTGGAGAGCATTTGTTAAGATGGCCATCGAAGGAATTCTGAACGTCAATCATGATAATTATGTGCACTTGAGTCTCTGTGAGTGGTAGCTGCATAGGCAGAAACGTCGCATTTAGCAGATCGTCAGTGTGGCAAGAGCTGCGGGCAATGAAATCGTCTATTAGAATTTGATCCTTGTAAAATTGAAATCGCTATCCACAAACGTACCCTCTGGAGAGCATTTGTTAAGATGGCCATCGAAGGAATTCTGAACGTCAATCATGATAATTATGTGCACTTGAGTCTCTGTGAGTGGTAGCTGCATAGGCAGAAACGTCGCATTTAGCAGATCGTCAGTGTGGCAAGAGCTGCGGGCAATGAAATCGTCTATTAGAATTTGATTCACAGTAAACATTTTTTGCATGTGTCTTATTAGATTTTCACAGAAAACATTCTCTTCCATGAAGTTCCTACAACAGGGGTTTGATGTGGAACTCAGAAAATGTATTAAGAGCACCGCTGAAAAATGCAAATAACAGTTGTAAAAAAATGCCTGACCAACTGCTTTACGGGTACCTTTGGAGACCCTACCCTCTAAAACATTGAGGTATAAAGTGATGGTCCACAGCGAGCTGTAAGGTAAGAAGGAAATATATTTTCCGAAGCGTACCTGTAGCACTACACTTGTTCCGTGTACACTGCAGAGAAAGTGCCTCATCAGGATTTGACCATTCGCGCGAGTTGGGTCTTGGCTCAAATAATCTTGCGGCATGGATGTCGTGTTTGTATTATAGCACTGTTTCTCTCTCTCCCTTTCCTGAAACCAGCGGTCGCATATTAGAGATGTGATATTGCTGATATCGTATTGAATTGCTCAGGGTGATCGTTAAACCGCGAACCAAAGAACAACAACTCTGTAGAAAAAGTATTCCCAATCCTCCACAGAAGGCGATTTGAGGAGAACTGTTTCAAAACGAAGTAGCTGTTAGGACAGACATACACACGGGATTACTAGAGAATTGGTGTCTTCTTAGAAATTAGAAATAGTGGTAAGCGTTGGTAAGAATATCAACGTTTCAATATCCGTTGCTACTGGGACATATTTCTTTCACCTGAGACTCTCGACACTGTCACGACAGAAGTCTGGGGGTAACGAACATGCTTTGTATAGTAAGCACGCTGATTAGCATTTACATTGTGACCACCCCCAGCCTTGATAAATGAGCGCTCCTGGATACCGAACGGTGGCGCAGATGAAGTTCACATAGCGATTTATACACAACCCTAGGACCAGCTTTCGGTTAATAGAGATTTCGGATTCAGAATGGAAAAAAGCTGCCGATTTATCGGAGTTTGATAAAAGACAAATTGTGACGGTACGGCGCCTCGGAACTACTATCTCGGAAACGGCGAATCTTGTGGGTTGTTCACGTGCCGCTGTAGAAAGTACGTATCAAAAGTGGCGCACAGATGGTCAAACGACGAACCGCCATTCAGCCGTGTGCCATCCGCAGGTCACTGATGCCACAGCGGAGCGGACACGTAGCGCATTGTTCACAGCGACCTCAGGGCCACCGTGCGAGAAATCACACGCAGCTACAGCAGTGGTTATCAAAGAAATGTGTTACAGCACACAGTTCATCGCAGCTTTCTGCGCATGAGCCTGCGTACCCGAAGACCCAGCAGGGTCTGCACATCATCGCCAACAACGCATGAAATGGGCCCTAGGTCATCGCGATTGGACCGTGGATGGTTGGAACAAAGTGGCCAGGTCTGACGAATCAAGATTCCTGGTGCATTACGTAGACGGCCCAGCGGGCATACGCTGATTAAAAACGGAGGATATGGCACCTGGATGCACTGTTGGGTGGAAACAGGCCGGCGGCGGCGGTATTATTCTGTAGGCGATGTTTTCTTATGACACTTTAGGCCCCTTTATCCCAATAGCACAATCCCTGAGAGCTGTCAGGTATCTGAACATCGTTGCAGACCAAGTTCACCCATTGATGGCAATTGTGTTCCCTGCTGGTGACAGCCATTACCAACAGGATAATGCGCCATGCCACACCAGCAGAAGTATCAAGGAGTGGTTCGTGGAATATGCTGGTGATTTTCTGTTAAGGCCCTCGCCTCCAAATTTACCTGACAGGAACCTAATCGAATCGAACATTTGCGGTTCGACTTGGAAAAGCGGGTTAGCGCTAAATCACCACCACCCCAGAAATGCACGGGAACGGGAGGACCTGCTGTTGACATTATGGTACCAGTTACTGCACGATATCTATCGCCACCTCATCGAATCGATGCTTTGTCGAGCGGCAGCTGTTTTGCGGGTTTATTGGTGTCCTACAATGAATTATTAAGGTGGTCATAATATAATGGCTCAACGGTGTAAACAAAGTTTTAACTTCTGATGTTGGCGATGCCGTGTGCTCATTGATAATGAGAGATTTCCTTTGGCATAATCATGCTTGTCACCAGTACTGCTAGTCTAAGAAAATATGTATGGTCGTGATGGTTGTAGCCAAATGATAAAATACCTGATAGTTTCCAATGCAACGCGTAAAATATCTTCAACTTTTCCTACAGTGGTAGATGGCAAGCGAAAACGGTTATTAGATTGAAAACCCATTTTTAGATAACATGAACGACAGACGGCCGAGCTACACACACACACACACACACGAACGACAGCCACCCTCGAACAACAGATTGGTCGTTTGGGTTTTTAACGACCACTGTGAGCAACTCAATAAGCAATAAGCAGTAGCCCTTCACTAATTTAGGGCTACTAGTTCCAGGGAAAGGAGAGAGTCATTTTTTAAGTCAAACACAACATCCATGCCTCACCAGGATTTGAATCTGGACCGATCTCGGACGAATAGTCAGAAGCCTGCGCTTAACTTAAACCACTGCGCCACCTAAGCGGCGAAAATGTCATTTTCCAACGAAACGTTTTTTCTGAAATTCTCAAAACTAATTGTAACTGACAGGATATCGGAAAAGCGGCAAAATTTAAATGAAAAAATATCTCGCAAGGAGCCATGAAAATCGGAATATCAAAAATGTTCAAGTAACTTCCTGAACAGATTATTTCAATTAAAGCAAAAGGTTTTGTTGGCAAAATAAATGATAAACGACAGATTTTTGCGCCTGTCTGTTTTTCATTTACTTCCTAAATTTCGTCACGAGAAGCATTCAAAGTCATAGAAATAGTTGACTACATGTTTCAAAACCAATTTTGGTGAAAAAAAAATTTGTGCATATTACACTGCTGGACAATTGCTAAGGACGGATCATAAACGGCTATATAGCGGCATAAAAAAGTAAGTGTGCTTGGATGCCAAGTGAAATAAAATAATGTCAGAATGCCAGGACATTACAAGAAAGACACTTTATTGTGCTTTGAAGTCCAGAAGGCTTTGGAACGTGTTCAAGGGACAAACAGGCCATTTTGTGCAGAATACGTAAACGTGAAAAAAATGCAATTACCGTCCGCAGGCGTTCCGGCGTAAGATGTCAATACGGGATATGGCCACTATGGAGGTTGATGCAAGATTCCACACGTCGTGTCATGCTTTGCATAACATTATCAAGCAGCTGTTGGGGTAATTTATCCCATTCCTCTGTCAGTGCACGGATGAGGGTGTCCTTGTTTATTGGAGGGCATTGGCGACCAGCAAGACTCCTCCCCAAAGCATCCCACACATTTTCAATGGAATTCAGATCTGGAGAACGTGCTGGCAGTACGAGGCGTTGAATATCTTCGCTCTCAAGACAATCCTGGACAGCGACTGTTCGATGACGTGTTGCGTTGTCTTCCATGAAAATGAATCTATCACCGACAGCACCACGGAACATGCGAACCTGAGGCAGCAGAACATTATTAATGTATCGTTGGCCAGTCATAGTCCTAGTTGGAAGCACATAGAGGGACGTACGACCATTGATCATGATGCCAGCCCATACCATGACACCTCATGTCGAATATCGGTCCCTTTTCTGTATGTTTGCTGGACAATTTGCAGTACCACTATCACGTCAGATCAGTTGTCGTCGACAAACAGACGATAGACTGTATCTACTCTCATCTGAGAAGAGGACAGCAGACCAGTCGTTATCAGTCCAATTGCGATGTTGATGGCACCATTGAAAACGGGCGGTACGGTGACGTCTGGACAATGGGATGCACACAACAGGACGGCGTGCGTATAGTCCTCCTTCATGCAAACGTCTGGCGACAGTTTTTCGGGAGATCCGCTTGCCAGTAGCAGCCATAAACTGATTTACTACCTCACTAGCTGTGCTGCGCTGGTGTCATTTTGTTGATCGCACTATGTACCAATCTTCTGCAGGTGTCGTACTGCGAACACGACCTCCCCGTGACGTTTGCTACACTCTCCATTTGTTTGAAATGATTTCAAATGCCTTGAAACAACACTGTGGCTGATGTCGAACTCCCTGGCAACATCTGTTATTTTTCGCCCTTCTTCAATCTTGCCAATAATACGGCTACGCGTAAAATCATCTAGGTGATATCGGGAAGACATACTGAAAATTGCAAGTTTGTCAATTGATTCTTTCCCTTTCAACTTTGCGTTTGAACAACAACGGTCAATACGCGTCAAATCCTTTATATCTCTTATCAGCGCTATGAGGTCACGAACAAGTTCGGCAATCCAAAATTTGCATACGCACAACACTTCTTACTGTATCCCGCACTTATGCTAATTTCCACATTTTCCTGCCTTCCATTTTATAGTTGCTATCGTTGCTATTGTCATCCGTCCTTAGCAATTGTCCGGTAGTGTAGAACTCACACTGAAAGAACAAACTGAGCTGGAGCAGCAAAACCAATTTTGCTGCATTGAGTTTTGCTGAAAATGCCAAAATATTTATTGTTCTAGCAAACAACACTATTTTTTTCGTTTTTATAGCAAAGCCTATTTAGGTACTTGAGCAAATTTTTTTTTGATTTCAGAAATTTACTTACTACAGCAGAAATTTTGTTGGCCGTACGAATCACTTTGCTGAAACAACCAAATGCTTTTGCTACACTGTTAAAAATTCCCGTAAAAAAAGTCTTGTTGCCCGTGTATTTTTACGATCAAGGCTCGTTTCTGCAGTTTCAAGGCGATGCCCGTAATTTAACGGGCATGGATATGTAGGACAACTAATTTTACGGGCGTTGCTAAGAGGCACGGGTTAGCCAATGAACGATAATGACAGAAAAGGAATGCGGCATGCGTCGCTTTCTGCTATTGGTCAGCGAGTCGTCACGTGATTTTACGGGGATTGCTCGTTTTTTTACCAAGACGAAGGGATGGGTGATATTTTCAAAACTATGATATCTTTTAATATTTTTGAGACCGATATATTGAATCGAAAATATCTGTATTTAAAGATCAGTATATAAGATTGATTTTTCGATATTTTTCAATACTTCTGATCTCAATAAGACTGATATTTCGGTTTATTCACTGCATACTGCATCAGGGTTATCACTGAATCCGATCCAATGTTGTACTAAGTATTGGCTATTGGGAACTTGGCACTAATTGGCTGTTGGCTTGTTCGCACAAATCTCAGCCAGTACTAAATTATCCTGCAGCTTGAAAATATAGCTGCAATCAAGTTTTGTTAATACCATTAAAATAGTGATATCTCAGAAAAGTACTGTATATTACTAACTTCGTACCTTTTACAAGACGGTCGCTGTACTTGGAAATAAACGTAGTGCGTTTATTTTGCCATTTCAGTCGTTTTTTTGTGTAAATAATTATTTCCGATAGCGGAATTGATATTTAACGTTTTTTTACAAGACCGACGCCATGGGTTAGTGCTTTTATTTTGCCCTTTTACGTTGTTTTGTTACGTAAATAAATATTTTCGACAGCGGAATTAACATTTTACGTTTTTATAATTCATAAAAATTCGCTAAAAATATATCTTGTATGCTGAGCTGGAAAGCCAACATCAGGGTTGTTTACATCGTAGCCAAGGTAATGTAAGGGCGTATTTATATTATATATTTTATACATTTATGTAATGTAAGGTGGCATATATTTATGCCCCCCCCGAAAGTGTTTAAATGTGTTTTATTTATTGTTAAAATGTGCCTTACATTGGAAACAAAAATGCTTAATTTAATAAAAAAGTTCATTAATTTACGTTGCAATTTTTTTTTATTTTTTTCTATTCTCATTGTTTTATTTTGTCCTAATTTAATTTTTTTCATTTCATTGGCACGCCATCAGAAAAATCTATATATGCCCCTTGTTGCATTTCTTAATGAAGGGGCAGAGCACAGATGGGATGAAAGTGGCCAAAGGGCAGGAAGTTGTCACATAAATTTACAGAACATAAATGCGGAAACTGTTTTTTTTAACAAAACATGTTATCATGATTCTCTGTACTTAACATTGCTACCTATGCAAGATTGTTGATACAGCGAGACAAAATTAGTCAAAAAAGCAATCATAAAAGTGTTGTGCACTTTTGTGTTTATATAACATCTGCACTCCCCTTCCACTAATGGGGGGGCTGTGGCTGTGGATAGTATCAACTGTCACCAACGATATTTGAAGGTTTTGTTTATCCTTTGAAAGTAAACAAATTAGATGTCAACTTTCCTGTTAAGCACACTCAACATATTTTTAAAGAATATATATGAATAAAAAAACACACTTGAAATGGAATTTGTGGCAGAAATATTTTGCTACATAGAAGACCAGTAAACCACAGGCAATTGGGTAAATAAATCTCATTGATTTGATTATTCTACACATATTAAGGTTTTTCCATTATTCCAAATGTTTATTTAAGTACAAAAGCGGAGTAAAATGCCTAAAACAAAATCACTGGGTT
Organism: Macrothele yani; assembly: GCA_039090855.1. Lineage (NCBI taxonomy): Eukaryota > Metazoa > Arthropoda > Arachnida > Araneae > Macrothelidae > Macrothele > Macrothele yani. The sequence continues at coordinate 71,508,166 of CM077010.1, read as the reverse complement.
ACTTCTGTCTGAAACATTACCCCCTTAGCCTGTAATCACAGCATATTATTGCAATTTCTAAAGCAGAATGTTCTGCAAAGTCATAATATTGTTGAGAGGTAAATGGCTAGAGCTTTTTAATGCAATTTTGAAGTAGTTTGCACACATGCATGAAAATATATTATTTCAAAGTTAGTGTGCATATACACTGTAGATACATATATAATTTTTTTTTTGTAAAAAAAAAACAAAAAAAAAACTGAAAATACAACAAACCTTGTTAACAGGTTTCGGCCTAATTTGCCCAGTGTTATCCATTTTGTCATTATGTCTATTTCTCTCTTGATAAAAACTGTGAACATATTTTTTTTTTTTTTTTTTTTTTTGTGAAAACTTTTATTCTTAAACGGAATGGCACTAACAAAATTCTGTTGCCCAGAAAAGTTTTAATGTGCAGTGCTCTTCCTCATTTGATTTATCTAGTGTTTCTTTACAGTATACAAGGTTACTTTTTTCAAAATTCTTTTCCTGCTAAAATCTAATAAATGTGCAATGGAAAAATTGCATTTGTACTCATAAATATGGGTTCTTGGTTTGATTAAAAGGCAAGACATTGTGCCAAATGTTTGACACTAGCTGTAGGAAGGGAGTTCTTAGACTACCATTAAAGACTATATTAATATATTAGCTGAAACAATGCTCAGATTATATGAATACCTTGCATTGCGCCCATCGGTTTTACATTTGATCAAGTTTGCAAAAATTGTATGTGATTTTATACCTGCTACAACTGATTCAGCATCAATATCAGGAAAATTCTCATACAAAAAGATTACTTCTTCCTCCGAAACTGCTAGAAAACAGTCAAATTTTCAAAATAAGAAGCACTGTTCATTAAATGTGAAAATCCTCCAAATATGTGGCGTCAGTGAATAAACAAAGATGTCGCTCTTTCCAGGTTTTAGCAATTAAATGTCATGAAATCTATTCAGTCAAGAAATCTATTTATTAAATGTCATGAATAAAATCTATTCAGTCAAGAAATCTATTTATTAAATGTCATGAATAAAATCTATTCAGTCATGAAATGTTCATTAAATGTCATGGAAACTATTCAGTATCTAAATAATCATGGAAAATGTGCCTACCAAGTGGTAAAATACATAAAGAAGTTGTTCCTGTCTTGTCTTTCCTGGAACCACTCGCCCTAAATTAGGGACATGTGTCTGCTTATGGTGAATCAAGCTTCTACACATTCGGGAACAACTTTTGATGCTCATGGAGATCAACTCACACACACACACACACACACACCACTTCACTTCAAGCATTTTTTTCCAGTTCTCAGTCCATTTCTTTGGATTTCTCATCTCCATTAAAAACTTGTACACAATAAATATCTGAAGTATTATTTATCAAGTCTAAAACACCTGAGGAGCTATCTTCAATATCATATCATTTTTTTTTTTTTTTTTTTTTTTTACATTTTAAATGCTCATTGGTGGAGTCTATCCTTAAAATTAAGGAAGTCAGCAGATTTAAAAAAAAATTTACAGTTTTGAACTCAAATGGGATATAGCATTTAATGTTTCACTTATTAACACCAAAACAACACAAAAATAAGTACTGATTTCTCACCTCTAGTTATATTCAACTTGCTGTAGATGAGGGATTTTCTCTTTACATGCATATATATCACTAAGCTGTTCTCTAAGATCATAGGTTAGTTTCTTGATGAGAGCTTATCTGCTGGATTAAAGTTTAAAACTGATGGAAATACATTTTATTTACTCTTGATGTATCAAACATCTGCATTTACAGTGATCTCAGCTCACAACTTGAGCTTCACTGACATCCATCACACACAAGACCATTTGTACTTCACATTTATTCTCTTTTTCTCATGCAGGAATTCCTGAATCTGGTCCTCCCTTGATTTTCTACATTTTCTTCCTATCACTTGTGCAGAATAAATTCTCCTAGTAATCATCTCACCACTCATTCTCCAAACCACCCAAGAATATTTGTCCCCATCTTACAAACAATATTTTGCTTCACACTACTCATCTACAAAAGATCTTCATTCCTCACATGATCAAAACATATATTTTCCCCACCCCCATAAGTAACACATCTCTACAGATCACAAATCACTCCTATGTTTCATCTGCAGTACTCCACCTTCACTGCTGCACATCAGAGTAGGAACAATTACTGCACTTTTTCACACACAACTATTAGGGACTTTTTTGAGAACCTATCATTCATCATTTATTCAAAATCCTCCTGAAGCAGCTGTGACTTTCAAAGATGAATTTACTAGCCTACTAATTTCACCACCTAATTTGTTTTCTCTGTCAAACATGCTTCCTAAATATGTAAATTGATTTACCTGGTCAATCTCTTTGCCATTTAGACTGATCTGTTTGATTTAATACTAACAATTCATCTGTCAAAAACATAACTTTGGGTTTTTCCTTTCATATACTAAGTTTGAAATTCATACAAACTTCATACATGTGGGACAACATACGCTGCAACTCACTTTTGCTCTCTGCCAACAGGATTGTTTCATCAGCATGAGCAAACATAATTGAGTAACTACTCTCCACAGATAGCATTTACATAGTCTAATGACGACTCAACCATATGTGTCTCTTAAGACATAAAAATATTCTTTACCTTAAAAAATTGTTTTGGTAATAAGTAATAACTAATTATAATACACAAGCTTGGCAGTGAATGTGGGGAATAAATATCCTACCAGTTTTCTCAGATAATTTCTTAGAAACATCAGCTGAATGTTTTTTCTCAAGAGCTGCTTTCTCCTGCTTAAAGGGAGCAATTTTATTTGTCCTTTATTATTACATTTTATAGCTTAAAACTACCTTTATGCAAGATTGCAGCTCTCAAGCTGTATTTTTAGTGATATGAAAAACACATAAAATATTGTTTTTCAGATCCTAAAATAAAAAAAATATATATAGCAGAAAGTTTTGATGCAAAAATAAATAAAAAAATCATGCAACAGAAGTGATCTTGTAATCTGCAGAAATGCTCAATATACTTTCCAAAACCCAAAAGGTGATTTTGTTGTTTCATGTGTGGGCATTGCTCGACGAGCAGGGATATGGTTTCTGCCAAGAAGTTTCCAAAAATCCCAGTTGCAAAGGAATGTTTTCATGAGTTTTTCATCAATGTGAGATTATGAGGAATATGTATTTCCAACATTTCGAGAAAAGGTAAGTTGAAGCTTCAGTATGGCATAAATGACAAAAAAACAAAAGTACTTATTAATCCCAGCAGACTGGAATCTTAACCATCAATTAACATGGGAATAACTGAATTATAGAAAGAATAACTATTTTTATTGGGATGCAAATGTCAAAGTTAACAACATTATATCAGCTTGCAAGGAAGTGTTATGGAAAAAAATCTTTAAAAAAACTTTGTTATTGTAATTTTTAGAGCATTTTGTATACATTTATATATTTTAGAAGGTGTGAACAATGTTTGCTATTTTTTTTATCGTTTAAGACAGAACACAATGTTAATGGAGTATACAGATATAATTACTTCTATGGTGTAAACAAAAATAGTTCCCATGACATAAGCAAAAAAATTAAAGTGCATATAATATGTTTACAAGTGACATTTTTGTTAAAAACAGTAATTAGAGTACGAATAATTTGTGATGGCCTTTTCATAGAAAGCAATTATTTTTCCAGAAAGATATTTTTAAAAATGCTAATGATTATTAGTCCTCCATTAAAATATGATTATAAAAATAAAAACATAAAAAATATCGTAATCCAAATTAATCAAGTATATATATTTACTAATTAATTAATGAAAGCCATACTAATTAATGTATGAAAAACATAAAAAAATATCATAATCCAAATTCATCAAGTATATATTTACTAATTAATGTATGAAAGCCTGTCTCTCCTAGATAACAAAAAAACGAATGGACAATCAGAGGAAATAACATGCTGTAAGTGTGGAAAAATCAGCAGATCAAGAGGAAAGTTGTTATGCTCATATTTTTACCAGATTATATAATTACTTCAGGAAGTTTCACTATGTATTTACAAGATAAATATCAAAGGATGATAAAAAAAATTACGTCTGATATATACATAGCCTGAATTACAACAAACGTTATACTACATAACTTGTAAGACATCAAGAAAACTCTCGAAAAGCTGTTTTGCATTTCCTTACCCAGCTGTTAAGATCTACATACTTTATCACTAACGAAAAAAAATGCTTAACTTCAAATTGTGTGTTATTGGTATGTATTTAATTTTGGTCAAAGTGCCAGTTTATTTCAAACATAATACTCATAGGCAAAAGAACAATCTGCTATCAACCGTTCGTTAAATTTGTTTTCTGGGTGCCTACTGTCAACTAATAGTTAAAATTTTCAACCATCGAGGTTTTCAACACAGCAGATATTTTTCCTTGTAAAGTTCTAGAAATCGGAAGGTGACATAATATCATGTGAATCTCGATAATGAGATCGCAGTTTGATAGTCCTCAAGCAACATAATTTTCGTGACATGCCAGAGGAAAGAACACAGATTTCATTCCACAAGTTAAATCACATCAGCCATAGGCTGATATATTGAATATCGCACCGATATAGTGATTTTCTGATATATCGTAACTTGGATATCAATACTATATATCGAAATATCGGACAAAAATATCGATATTTCGAGATATTGATAAATATCGCCCATCCCTAACTGACGAACACGAAGTCACGAACATGTACAGGAAAGACGCCAGCATGTTAAAGAAAGAAAACGTGTGAGTAGACACTTTTTAAAATTAAGTTTATTATGATATGTAAAAGTAACGAAATCAATTACACACATTTTTGTTTGATATTAAGCTCACGAACTGTGTACATATATATATATATATATAATTTTAAAAGTTTCACCACCAAACGAGGGTGGCTGAAGCATTGTCACACAGGAAAATCTATGTAGTAGCTAAGATTTTATTTGACTGGGGTAGGGGCATAACTCTCACATCCATATATGTTTTACTATCAATATGAAACAGTGCTTTACTTTCTGTGCAAGTCTTTATCGCCAGGTATATACCTAGCGTTGACTAGGATGTCGAATAAATTCGATCTGTACATGCTGATTTGGGAATTACGTAGGGAAGCATTCTTTTCGTATGTTTGTAGTCTACGGCATAGTGTTCAACTCCTGAATTTAGACAGAATTATTTCTAAAGCACAAACTGGCTGAACAATACTTTGGTTTTTTTTAAGACTCCTTTTCATTTGCTCATGTACTTAAGAACTTGTGAAGTATTATATTTGCACCAATGAATACAAAGATTAGCTATAGAGTACATATATGTACAGGCATATTCTTTAATGAAAAGTTTATTCCAGTGTGTTTATGTGGGTATAAAATATATAAAAAATACAAATACACACGTATATTTGCTAAAATTGCATACACTGATGTCACAGAAATTGCACAAATGGCTAAAAAAATCAAATAAAACTGGTCAAGTCATTTGTTTAGTATCAGTAAGATGTATGAGCTCATTTACTCTTGCAAAGTTCATCAATATTTTGAGTTTTCTTGCTTATGTACAAACAAGTTATCTTCAACATCCAGCTTATTTCAATATTTAGTTTTTATGGTGGTTAAGGATAAAACACTAGTTTCACATAAATATGTAGCTGTAAAAGGCAACAAATACTTAAGGCAGTGCTCGACAATGTTGGAAATTCTTTTTCCATTGGAATCCAAAAACTAGTCGCCGCCCCGGTGGTGCAGTGGTCTAAGGCGCTGGCCTATGATCATTCGTTCGTAAGGGGTCCGGGTTCGAATCCCGGTGCGGCATGGATGTTGTGTTTGTCTTACGGCACTGGCTCTCTCCCTTCCCTGGAACCAGTGACCCTAAATTAGGGACGGGCGACTGCTTATAGCCCATTGAGTTGCTCACGGTGGTCGTTAAACCTCCAATAAAAAAAAAAAAAAAAAAACTAGTCAGTGATTTCAAAGAACAAATGCTTTTCAAACCAACCAGAGTTAAAAGATGTCTCATAAGTTTTTTATTTGGCAATAGAAGATTACGCATTTCTGCATTGTATGTGAATGAGTAACTAGTTCATTCAGTGGGAATGGGAAATACTGCCTTGTAAATGTTTGGAGAGTGCAGAGCTGTTTAACATCAAGTTTCCAATTGTTTGCTCATTTTCTGATGATAATGAATTCAGTTATGAAAATTGGTCAGAGCTGTTCCCTGTAATTTGGTTTTCTCATAAAGTTTTTTGGTCATTGCTTGTGTTTTGTTTTTTCAACACTGAACAGATTGTTTTCACCCTGTAATGAGAAGTTCCACTAGTTCATTTTTCAGAAATTTCAGCTAAATATGCTGAACTTCACCACACATCCTACCAGCACTAGCCATAAATTCAGATTAATTTTGTTTTGAAAATTGGTTCACTATGTGACTCGGTATGGTTGCTAACAAATCCGCATATGCCCCCCCCCCTATTATTTTAGTGAAACCCACTTTGAGAACTATTGGTCTAGAGGATGTTCAAGCCGTTCTGGTATCAGAGTTGGTTGTACATCAAGGTTTTTGGCTAGCAGTCACAATTTAACATATGGTTTGAGTCCCATATGAGGCATTAGTTTTGCCACCCTGGTGGTGCAGTGGTCTAAGCACCATCTTAGGATTGTTTGTCCAAGTGGGTCCGGGTTTGAATCCCGGTATGGCATGGATGTTGTGTTTGTCTTACAGCACTGGCGTTCTCTCTTCCCTGGAACCAGTGACTCTTAAATTAGGGACGGGGACTGCTTATATCCCATTTAGTTCCTCACATTAGCCGTTAAAACCTTTAAAAAAGAAACCTGTTTTTTACATAACATAACCGCTTTGGCTTTCTCCTTCCCTAGAACCAATGGCCTCAATTTAGAGGTGGTAAAAAAGTTTCATGTGATGAAATGTCACATTTTCGTTCAGGAAACACATTTGTGATTCTCCCTGACTGCTACATGGTTTTGATTGCTTTTAGGAATACCATTTCACTCACATTCCTTAGTATATAATTATCAATCATTTTGTGACTATGGTATATTCAGTCAACTCATAGGCACCCCTAGCTTAGTTTTCAGCAGGAAGAAGCAAACAATGGAAATCTGCATGTATACAAACCCCATATTCCTCTCATTGAAAACAGCTTTTTTACCACTCAACACATAAATTTAATTGGAAACCAGAAGAGCCAAAAAATATATATTTTTTAATTATATCTATAATCACCTCATTATCACATGTATACAGGAATATTTCACATATATGTCAGCGCAAACCAAAGCACGCATAAATAAGAGCGCAGCATAAGTAAAAGTTAGTGTAATTCCAGCCAAAATTAAGTTTAAAATGTAATTAACATGAGAATAACATGAAAATAAGAAAAATATCAATGATTGAATTTACTTAGTTAAAGTTAACACCTAAAAGCTTAGATTACTCAAAAATGTAAATTACTTGATCTCAAAATTTTAATTACATACCTTGTTTATATTTATGGCTTTTTAAAGTTATGTAAAATTGAAGACTGTTTCTGGTGTTGCCTCTCATTGAAAACAGCTTTTTCAAGTTTGTTTAAACAGGAATGTGTGGGAATTAGATGTATCGGTGAGTTGTATGTAGTGACAGTGTTTCCAAAGCTTCTACGCTGCTTTCGTGACAGTCTGGGGATCTTTTGTTAATTCTTCGTTATGTCTCTTCATCATCATCCTGAATTTCATTGGCTATTTCTTGAATATCCCTCAATTCCCCAATAATGCATTTTCATTGATTTCTACAAACTCTTTAAAACTACTGAATCCACCTGAAATGGCACTCCAATCTTCATCATTGGCAGATTATTCGGTAAATGTGTAGATTAGCGTCCTAAATTATTTTGTCGGAAACTTGTAATATTGACTTGTGAGTGCGACGCTGTGGTAGGCCTAACACGTCACTACGGCAACGATGTGAAGATTTGCTTTGTTGAAAGGAAGATTCGCTTCGTCATGCAATTCACGTGCGGATGACTACAAGTCCAAGCAAGTACCTTCTTGCCAGGAGAGCGAACCATTTTATACTCATATGCTACACAATATAGTTTGTTCATGTTTTGTAATTGTTTTTAAAGCAGACGTGAAATTTTTCATTCTTTCGCATATGATTCCCTGATCCGAAATAGAAAGTTTGGTAAATGTGTACTTTAGCATCTAAATTATTTCGTCGGAAAAATGTAACTGTGTGGGAAAAGTGTGACATACAATATTTTAAGCCTGCAAAATAATGGGAAAAGGTGCAAAAATATAGTATTTTTAGATAAAAGGAAATAAGTTTTCCGAAGTATTTACCTGAGAGTGCGATGGTTTGGAAGAGTACGTGCGGTAGGCATAGGACGAGAGAGCGGCAACGGCATCAAGGTGGAGTCCGGTGAATGGAAGCTTCGTTGAGAAGGGCAAGTAACGGGCGGAAGAATTAAGAAATAAGCGGTTTAGCAGTACGTAGTCATCGAAAAGTCTTGTAGGCATACGCAGAAAGAAAGAGGTTGAATTTGTGCAGCATTGTAAGTTTTTGTTTTTTTGAAGGGTAATTTTGAGAAAGCGGAAGTACAAAATCGTCAGTTATTTCGGATTTCGTCAGGGCTTAAAATTTCATTATCCGCCACAATACAAGAAGCTGTCTCCCTGCCATAGTGCGATATATGAATTGAAGAAAATTGCTTATTTTGAAAAATATCCATGTCGCGAGGGAAAAAATGTGAGCTACGATGTACTGAATAACAGCAGAACTGCAAATGAAGTGCTTGAAGAAATCACCTACCTGTGCACATCTTCCAAACCAAAACTAAAACTTTGGGTTCCACCGGAACCAAAACGTCTTCCTCAAAACTTCTGTCGTACATAAATTATTTTACATTCCTTAATTTTTTCCATTCGGAGACACTGTGAAACCACTAATAACGACATTCTGCACATATCTTTCTCAAAAATGAATAAAACAGGTTTGAACTACTTCTGCGCACGATTAAACGACACTCTTCCGAAAAATATACATTACTGCTGTCGTATTCTTCCACGCATTTGCTACCAACTCGTACTTCGCTCCGTCGCACAGCACCTTCACGTGGTGGCCGTTAGCATCGCTTCAGCCTCGTAGGTTAATACTTCGGAAAAATTATTTCCTTTTTATCTAAAAATATAATTTTTCACCTTTCCCTATTATTTTGCATGCTTAAAAAATTGTGTGCATCGAACTTTTCACCCACAGTTAAATTTTTCCAACGAAATAGTTTAGGACGCTGAAGTACACATTTACCGAAAGTACTAATATGCTTTTCTATGTTGTACAGAAAACTGGGGAACTATAAATTTCGGTTTTGGTTTGAACAGATTTGCTGTGTCTCTGCACTTTTGGTTCTTCTGTTAATAGCTTGTTCGCACGCGAGTTTCTATCTTACTCATATGTATCTTTTGCAAATCGAAGAGGTTTTATCCGGTTTTTCCTGCCAACAACGTACAGGATACAACAAAAGAAAGGGTGGCTGCTGTGGACCTATTTTCTGTAGCGTATCACTACAACATTTATTGCTCTTCTGCCAATAACGTAAGTCCTCTTTCTCTTGTACCCGTCATTTCCACACAGCAACAAACCTTCCTTTTAACGGGCCAAAGCTTCACATCTTCACTGGAGCGATGCATTATTCCTATCGCAGCTTCTCTTCACAGTGTCAGACTCACAGGTCCATATTACAATAAAAATCTTTAAAACACGTTTAAAATATGAAATATCTGAAAAAATATGAAATACATTAAAATATGAAAAATATGAAGTTTTAACCCTTTGTCAATAAACACAGGAGGCTAGTTCCATCAGAGGCATGCATTCAGTCGCTGACTTTAAACATTTGGAGCAAAATTACATATGCTTCCAATTTATGGACCTAAAGCATAATATAATTAAAGAAGTGATGTTCTTCTGTCCTTGGCACTGCGTAACAATAATACAACTTCCAGTGATTAGCAGTGAAAAGCAACATGACATGCGATGACTGTCTTTTTTCTTGTAGCGGAAAATTATATTCTGAACTTCATTTTTAGATTTAATTGCTCAGTCTGGCACCTAGGGCAACTAGATTATTTATTTACCTGCCCAGGTCAATGATTCACACAACCCAGGCATGGTATTTTTCAAACCCTGATATGTATAAGTAAAAATATATACAGTAGATAATTTCATACATACATATTAATTAAAGCTTATATATTTCATTATTACTACTTTAGCAAAAACTTCCCATTACAAAAAAATTACCTTTGCTTGTCTCTGCGGACACTATTTCACTTTTACAGCATTGCAATCTTATGCGTAATGAAAATTTCTGTAGTACATACCAACTTTTTAATGAAAAATTTGTAATGTTTTAAGAACAATACGTTGCTACAAATTTTTTTGTCCCCCTTGAATTTCATTATAACGAGTTTCGACTGTTATTCTCTTTTTACTGAATCTGGTAAATGCTGGCCAAGAAAATGACAGTGAAAATATATCATGAACAGTTTCTTTGCTTTGCAAATGTAGTAATTAAAGTTAAATGTAAAAAAAAATGAGTTCATTCTAAATTTCTGCGAGTGAAATCTTTCACCTGTGTCACTTTAAGCAGGGCTTGGAAAATATCTGAAATGTTACATGCGCAGCTGGGTATATACATAAATTATTTACCTACCCAGGTAGTAAAACCTGGATGCCCAGGAAAATTTATATTTTAAGATAAATCAGAAGTCACTTTTTTTTTAAGTTAAAAAATATGAAAAATTTTTTACACGTTTTGTAATTCCTATTTTAAAGGTCTATTCAAAATGTTCAATATGCAAAGCATGTATTTCATGTTTTAAGATGATAGTGCTGAAATTGGTACAAAATGATACGATGAAATTGTTTTTTGAGAAATTTAAAGATTCTGCCGTGTTCTTTTCCTTTGTCACTAAACACCTGATTTGTACATCAGTAAAAATTGTTTCAGTATCTTCAGGTATTGCCAAGATATTATAAATACAACTATTTAATAGCTTTCCAAAAAAAAAATTTGTGCTCCAAAATGGTTTCCTTGTGGCAACACAACAATGAAAGAACAGGTTTAATCACTGAAGTCATTTCTAAAACATTCCAAACAGGAAAATTTAATATTTTAGAAATATTGATATGCATTAATGTTCTACAATGACTCAGTTAGAATCAGGGTCTGAACAAGTGTTTCTTCTTTGGGTGGGGGTCTGAGATTTGAAATTATGCCCTATCAAGTTCAAAAGCTCTCATTTCCATTCAAGTATTTTTTTCTTTTCTTTCTGATACCTTAATTATGGGGAAGCAATGTGATCTTTCAAAAGCAGTACTTCCAGATTTTGACATAATTTTACTAAACATGTGAAAAGTAGGTAAATATCCAAAAATTAGAGATAGGAAACAAGACAGTAAAAGTTCTGGGAACACTGACAACACAGTACTCAGTAGAATGTAAAATGAACCAGCACACAAGGCAGTGAATGTGAAAACAAAAAAAGCATGATTCAACCCTATGTCAAATGTAATACTAGCCAAAACCTACATGAAAAACCAACTTTGACACCATTGTGGATTGAATACCCTTATAGACGCAATGTACTCGGATGCCAGTTCGTAGTTCTGTTTGTCATTGATATAACATATAAATACAAGAATATGCCTGTACATATCTTTACTACATAACTGCCCTTTGTATTCATTCATGCATATACTACATAAGTACGTATGTGCAAATTAAAATGTCTAAAAGAAACTAAGTATTGTTCAACCAACTGTGCTTTAGAAATAATTCTCTAATTAAAACATGTCTAAAAGAAACGTAAGTATTGTTCAACCAACTGTGTGTACAGAGTTCGTAAAGCCTAATGTTAAACAAATCTGTGTGTAACTGATGTCATTATTTATCATATTGTAATAAACCTGATTTTAAGATATGAAAATATCATTACTCACATTTAGAACTGAATTGATTCAGTTATAATGTAAGTATCCAACAATTTCACACTCACACACTCTTCCACAAAAAACATGCATTTACTTGCACACTCTTCCACAAAAAATGCATTTATGTAAAAGTCGGTGACTACTTGCCGTGAGGCTTAACCGAATATGGCCAAACTTCATATTTACAGGGATTGTCTTTCAAATTACAGCTTAAGTTAATACGGTAAAACTTATTTTTTCGGGTATAGCCCTTCAAATTATGGCGTAGCTCAATACGGTAAAACTGATTTTTTTATGGGCAATGCGCTTCAAATTATGTCGTAGCTCAATACGATCAAACTTATTTTTTTATGGGCAATGCCCTTTAACTTATGGCGTAGCTCAATACGGTCAAACTTATTTTTTTTTATGGGCGTTGCTCTTCAGATTATGGGCTTAGTATTTAGGGTTCAAACCGTAATTTCATGGGCTTTCACAAAAATGGGCCAAGCCGTAGTTTTATGGGCAACGGCCGGGCCCCCAGTTGCCGGCCGTTGCCCGTAATCTAACTGTGAAATTTTTAAGAGTGTATGTTTGCCACACCAGCTGCCATAAAAAATGAGTAACTGCAGGAAAATTGTCTGTAATATTCAGCAAAATTCAAGATGATGGTATAACAGCTGAAAACGCTAGTACCGCGAAGAAAGTTTGGCTAAATGTACTGACCGTAACCGTTCGTGAATTGCAGCATGATGGCGGTCTCATGGGCGATCTGGTCTGTTGTTATGGTAAAGAATATTTAACTGGTTGTGATGTGATGTGCATGACGTGCTCTCTAAAGAAATTTGAAAGAATAATTTGGAAGAAACCGACGACTTCATATGTGCATGAAAATGTCTGATATACACTGGCGTGCAAAAATTAAGGACGAGACGGTTTTTTGAATATAACGTCGTGTAGAAGTGTTCCACATCGACTCAAATCATAATATAAGATCCCGAAGATGTAAGAATGTGGGACAAGTGAGCAAAATCGTCCAAACAAGGAATCCAAAGGATACAAAGGCACTTTACTGAAAAAATAGTTCGAGCACAACTGTATAGAAGACAGAAACGTCCATGTTACAGACGGCTGCCAAGAAAAATCCAGTCTTTAGTAGGGAATATGATCACCCCTGACTTCGTTGCAGGATTTACAACGTCTGTCCATGCTGAGGACGAGGTTGTCAATAAGCTGTTGAGGCATCACGGAATATTCCTCTCGTAGCGCTGATCGCAGCTACGGAATCGTTGTTGGCGGTTAGTGAGGTGCTGAGAAGCGTCTCCCGAGAAGGTCCCACACGTGTTCGATAGGATTTAGGTCCGGGTACCTTGCGGGCCAATCTATGCGTTGAATATCTTCACTCTCCAACAGCTCTGCCTCAGCCACTGTACGATGAGGTGTAGCGTTGTCGTTCATGAAGAGGAACGCAGGACCCACAGCACCTCTAAACAGACGCACGTGACGCAGGAGAACCTCGGTACAATAACGGACATCAGTGACTGAACCTCCTTGGAAAATGTAGAGGTCCGTACGGCTGCCAAACATGACACCGCCCCAAACGAAAACTCCGCCACCTCCAAACCGGTCACTTTCCATGATGTTAGAGGTGTGGTTGCGTGTTCCCTGCTCTCTCCAGATGTTTATACGTCCAGAATCGCTCGTCAGACTAAATCGGCTCTCATCCGTAAAGAGAACTCGACCCCATTGCTGATGAGTCCAGTTCTTGTGTTCCTGGCACCAAAGAAACCGCCGTCTGCGATGAGCAGGCGTTATGGGTATACACCGTACTGGTCGTCGTGTAAATAGACCACCTCTGTGCAGCCTCCTGGCCACGGTAAAACGCGATAACAGGCGTCCAGTTGTCTGTTGCATGTGCCTTGCGATTTCTCCCGCTGTCTGCCGTCTGGCTCTTCTCGCCTGTAGGATAATATACCGGTCGTCCGCAGCCGTGGTTGCTCGTGGACATCCACTGCTAAACTCTCGGACAGCTGTTCCTGTCGTTTGAAATGCCCTTCAAGCTCGTGAAATGATGCTGTGAGCGATCCCGAACTCCTCTGCTTAACTAGTCACACTTCGACTTTCTTCCAACTTCCCAATGACGCGACCTCGGGTCAAGACATCCAGATGTCGTCTACTGGATTGCCTGTTGGCCATATCACACGGTAGCAGCAAATCGACGTCGTTCAAACCGATGTACACCGTGCAATAGCTTTTACCGGATTGCTGAGCGTACACCGCCCGTGTGATTTATACCCTTCTGACACTCCCCCCCCCGTCATGCTGCATATATGCGCGTTCCCTACCGTACCGGACCCTAGTCTATCTCCTGAATGGTCTTTCGATCCCTTCCGCCTGCTTGTTCCACTGTTATGCTAATTTCTCCTCTTTGTCCTTAATTTTTGCACACCAGTGAACGAGATCGACTGAACAACTGGTGTTTTGAGAACGACGTTACAGTGCGATTTGAAGGTAAGTCCGAAGTAGAAGTAAGATATGATGGCCACTGCCAGTTAGAAGTCACCGTATCATCAAACACTGATCGCACCAGTTCAATTGAAAATAAGGTGGGCTCTACCACTATCTTGTTCAAAGTAGTGTACATGCCACCCAACTGCTTCACAGAATATTCGAATCAAAATTCCCTTCATACACTGTGCGATATGTGTGTGAGTGAAAAACATACAGTTTATGCCATCAACTGCACCCCAGATGACTCAAATACAAATTTCCTTCACACACACACACACACACACACACACACACTGCTGTTATGAATGTGTTATGATACATGTGAGCCTGACTTGTGGTGCCCTCCAACAATCACTAATAGCAGCAGTACACTCACTAAATGAAAAATGAAGCATACAGCTTGCATTTGAAAACAATTCCTTGGGCATTGGGATTTCAGTCATTCTACAGTACAGTGTGTGCAGGTTGATTCCAGAAGGTTCTAATCAGTGACTACATGAAGTGAGCATGCTACCATATAAATGAACTACTCCCCTAAAATCATCAGGTCATCTGTACGAGAAGAAATGTTCAGGATCTAATAATTTGGAAAAAAACAGAAAGATTCTAATGAAAAAATGTAATGAACCCCAGATGTAGTATCTTGCTTGCTGAAATACAATGAAATAGACTGAAGCATGGAACTGTTTTCAAAAGCGGATATTTTTTCTTTTATTACACTAGATATCAGCTATGTACAGGTTGTATATGCCTGAATAGTACAAAATAAGTGTGTTATTTTTTTTCTGGCTTAACTGATTTTAATTAAACAAACTAGAACCGAGAATAGATCTTGTACCTTTGAGCCTCCATTTTCTCTAAGTTTAACAATTACCTGATCCTAAATTTGTGTTCATTCAAATTTGGGATCACATTCTAAAGTCTTTATGCATCCCATTTTAAAGTCTTCAGTGTTGACAAAAGCATCACTATCCCAAGCAGGCGCTTCCTGTTTTCTGGCTTGAATGTTGGGGGAAAAACGTAAACCAAAAATGGCTTCCCACTCATGCAATGTGCACCAGTATTGCAATTAATGATTTTTTTAGGATTCTTCGACTGAATATTCCTTCTCATCGAAACAGCTTATAGCTGTCCAGATAATAATTGGCAGATGGTGTATCCAGGAATTTCGTAAAGTTTGTAGAAATTGTCTGTATGGAAACTGTTGAAGTATATGTAATGTACCTTGGCCACTTCCCTTAGAAGGCAGACTGTGTAGTCAAATTCCAAATTTATAGATACTTTTAGTACAGTGATGTGCCCATTCCATCCTCTGATTTTGTTGTACTGCTCATGGAATTTTACAAACAGCTGGAATTGTAGAGTTCTATAAATTTTTTGGAGTGATTGCAAATGTTTTCATACAGCGGCTGAAAGCAGTTCATTTGCTAGGGAAATGTTTTGTTTGTGTGTAAGAAAAATTTAATTATTATGGGATCCTAAAAAATTATTTGTTAAAAAGATCCTAAAAAACTTATTTTCAATATATTTTGCTTATTTTTTATTTTTTTATTTTGCAGACAATTTGATAGAGTTAAGGGTGTGTATACATATGTAGGGAGAGTAGAGAGGGATAATATATATATATATACAACCTATAGTGAGTAAATTCTATGGTTGGTGGAGATTCTCAACCTTATCACTAATTGCTTTACTTTTATAAATTTTATTGGTAACGAAATCCCTGTAGCGATTGCTGGAATTGTTGCATTACTCGTGAATCCACTGAAATATAAGAAAATTTTTAAAAAATGGTGATCGTTTGAGGACCCATAATTATGGAATGATTACTACTCAATACCATTTATTAAATTCCAACAAGGAAATGAATATTACTATAGATACGTGTATGTAGCATAACATCTTGGCTGAAGTAGAAATTCAACATTGCAAAGAATTTTGCTCTGTAGCAGAAAATACACTGACGGAAAAAAAATCCCAACACGACGAAAAAATAGTTGTAGAGGAATGAAAGGCGGCAATACATTTGTATAGGTAACATATTTAATCGATTAAGGTTTCAAGATCACAGCTTGTTGTAAGCGTGAGTAGAGCCATTTTAAATGTGAAATGCTGGTACAGTAATAACCGGTGTAACCGCCAGAGTGTTGAATGCAAGCACGCAAACGTTCACGCATTGTGTCGTACAGGTGCTGCATGTCAGTTTGTGGGATGGGGTTCCATGCATGTGGCACTTGGTCGGTCAATACAGGGACGGTTAATGCTGGTTGGGGGTGACGCTGGAGTTGTCGTCCAATGATGTCCCATACGTGCTCGATTGGTGAAAGATCTGGTGATCTAGCAGGCCACGGCAACATGTCGACACTCTGTAGAGCATGTTGGGTTACAACAGCGGTATGCAAGCGAGCGTTATCCTGTTGGAAAACACCCCTGGAATGCTGTTCATGAATGGCAGCACAACAGGTTGAATCACCAGACCGACGTACAACTGTGCCGTCAGAGTGCGTGGGATACCAACGAGAGTGCTCCTGTTGTCATAAGAAATTGCTCCCCAGACCATAACTCCAGGTGTAGGTCCAGAGTGTCTCGGCCGCAGACAGGTTGGTTGCAGGAGCTCACCTGGCCCCCTTCTGACCAACACACGGCCATTACTGGCACCCAGGCAGAACCGGCTTTCATCAGAAAACACAACAGATCTCCACTCCGTCCTCCAATGACCTCTAGCTTGACACCACTGACGTCGCAAACGGCAGTGGTTTGGAGTAAGTGGAATGCACGCTACAGGGCGTCTGGTTGGGAGCTGTCCTTCAAGTAACCGATTTGTAACAGTTCGTTGTGTCACTGTGGTGGCAACTGCAGCTCGAATTGCTGCCGCAGACGTGGTACGATGCGCCACGGCCATACGCCGTACACGGCGGCCTTCCCTCTAAGTAGCGCCGCGTGGACGGCCGGAACCCGGTCTTCTTGAGGCAGTACCTTCCCTTGACCACCGCTGGTAACAATCATGCACAGGTGCTACATTCCTGCCAAGTCGTTCTGCAATACTGCGGAAAGAAAATCCACCTTCTCGTAGCCCTATTACACGACCTCGTTCAAACTCCTTGAGCTGTTGATAATGGCTTCTTCGTCTTCTTAAAGGCATTCTTGACTAACAGCAACACCCTACGTCGAATCTCAACGATAACTAACGCTCACGAACGTTACAGCGCGTATTTACAGTAAACCTGCTTTGCATGTTCCGAGGGGCGCTACTAGCACCACACGTATGCGCCGAGCGCGAAATTTAGAAAGACGTCAACTTACAGATGTACTCTCACCGCCTACCAACTGTCGTTTATCTATCACTACCCCTTTTTGGTGTTGGGATTTTTTTTCCGTCAGTGTATTTGCTACAGTAGCAAGGTTTGTTTCCTGGATGAACAAACTGACATTGCTGGAGATCGGCATCTGTAGCAGAAATATTTGCTGAAGTAGCAAAGTTCGTTTGATAGACCAGCAAATTGACATTGCTGGAGATCGACGTCTCTAGCAGAAATATTTGCCGAAGTAGCAAAATTGATTTGCTGGACGAGCAAAGTGACGTTGCTGGAGATCGACTTCTGTACCAGAAATATTTGCTAAAGTAGAAAAGTTGGTTTGCTAGACTAGCAAATTGGCATTGCTGGAGATCAGCTTCTGTAGCAGAAATATTTGCTGTAGTAGCAAAGTTGGTTTGCTAAACGAGCAAAAAAAAGCTTACCACAGGAAACGGATATATTGCTGCTGAAGCAAAGTAGAATTCATTAGTATTGCCAGCGAACCTTTTTGCTGTGCCTATTTTCACTGGCGACATTTGCTGCAGTAGCAAGTTTTTTGATGTTGCACCAAATTTTTTTTTCAATGCATAAAGCAAATAAAAACTAAGAATTTTTTTAAAACAATATTGTTTCATTTATGTTGTGAATCTCCCTTTTGGACACTGAAGAAGAACAATTGCAATACTCTAATATCATCTTGTTAAGAGGATTTTGCAGCCAACTCAAAACTTCTACTATAAGTGTAAAAATTAAGAACGAAGAGGGGAAATTAGCAGAACAGCGGAACTAGCAGGCAGAACGGACCGAAAGACCACTCAGGAGATAGACTAGGGTCCGGTACGGTAGGGCATGCGAATATATGCAGCATGACGTATGGGGTGGGGTGGGGAGGATGTCGGAAGGGTATAAAGCCCACTGGCGCTGTACGCTCAGCAATTCGGTGAAAGCTATTCCACGGTGTAAATCTGTTTCAACGACGTCGAGTTGCTGCCACCGTGTGATATGGCCAACAGGCAATCCAGTAGGCGACATCTGGATGACTTTACCCGAGGTCGGGTGATAGGGAAGTTGGAAGAAGGCCGAAGTGTGACTAGTGTGGTCGAGGAGTTCGAGATCGCTCACAGCATCGTTTCACCAGCTTGGAGAGCATTTCAAACGACAGAAACAGCTGTCCGAGAGTTTAGCAGTGGTCGTCCACGAGCAACCACGGCGGCGGACGAACGGTATATTATCCTACAGGCGAGAAGAGACAGACGGCAGACAGCGGCGGAAATCGCAAGGCACATGCAACAGACAACTGGACGTCCGTTATCGCGTTTTACGGTAGCCAGGAGGCTGCACAAAGTGGTCTATTTGCACGACGACCAGTACGGTGTGTGCCATTAACGCCTCCTCATAGGAGACAGTTGTTTCTGTGATGCCAGAAGCACAAGAACTAGACACATCAGCAATGAGACCGTGTTCTCTTTACCGATGAGAGCCGATTTAGTCTGACGAGCGATTCTGGAAGTATACACATCAGGAGAGTGTCAAATTTGTTGCTTAGTTCCAAGCCATGGAGCAGTCGGGGCTTCGGAATTTGCGAGCTGTGCAACAGAAGTTGAAAAAATGTTACGAACATCGGTTTGAAACGTGGGATCTTGTAAGCAGGATGCATCCAGTGTCCAGACTTTTGGGTGGAAAACAGAAGATGTAACAGCTGAAGTAACAGGCAAACAGGGCGATGATCGGAAGAAACGCTTGATTCATACATAGTGGATCGAATTCGTAGTCGAAGAAAACTGAAAACGTAAAACCTATCCAAGCGTGCAGCTGCATTTGTGAAATGAGACGGAGGAAACCCTCTGAATTCTTGTCAGGCTGGATGAAGATATCTGAACGAATCACAAAAGTTATAATCGGAGATAAGAGCTTAGCGTTGTGTGACCAGGGGGCGGCGACTTTCATGTGAGTTATTACAATCCAGCTGGGGGTTTAATGTGCAATTGAAGTCTCCTCCAAATATTACAACATCCGACGTCGGGATATTGGTTAAAACAGAATGGACATGAATCAACAGTGTCTCTGCAACAATACTCTGAATGGGAACGTGAATGTTTAGAATATGATACTTCTCTAAGTACAGGAAAAAAGATGTATTGAAGGACGCCGAGCTGACTGAGACTCAACAACATTATGGAGTAGAAGAAGAAGCCTGTTGTGAAAGCCAATAGCTGTTCCATTTCCAACATGGGCACGATAATTGTGATGAAACTTGTACGGCCAGCGGCGCCAACGGGAAAAAATTGTGGATGATGAACAATTTGTTTCCTGAAGTAACACAATATCCGCATGGAGGGGATGTAGATCTTCAAAAACGAGTGCATTCGCCGCTGGCTCCGCGTAGCCTTGACAATTGAAACTAAAGATTTTGAGATTAGATGTCATTTTTTGGCTGAAGTTGTTTTTACGCTTCTTTTGATAAGATGGTGATTATGTATTTTACACGTCGAAGATATTGAGCCGCCTCTGGAGGAGGATATTCGCTTGCTAAACCTTCCTCTAGAAAATCAAATTGTTGGACCATTTCGGGAAGCCTGTTGAGATTAGAGTTAATAAATGGAATATCAATAATGCGAGTTTTCTTAGGTTGGCGATAAAGAAAGAGCAGTTCGTCAAAAGTTAGTGGTGTGGTAGGAACAGTACTATCACTAAGCAGCTGTTCCAAGTCGAAGGCAAGATTTTCACTGGAACGATCATCAGAATTAGGGTGAGATTCCGGAATCAAAGAGCATGAGACCTCCATTGCTACATCGAGGTCAGCCAAAGGTGCAAAAGCGTTCGAAGTATGAATAGGAGAAACTCGACGCCCTACACAAAGTGAAGAGGATGGTGTTCTGGTTGATTGACGAGCAGAAGATCGTCCTCCAGAGCGAGGCCTGCCTCTAGCACCACCGCGTTTTTGCTTAGGCGGGGAAAGAGTAGTTTTTGTACGTTTCCCATGAGTCTTCAAAGCCTTGGGGTTAGTTGGCTGAGTTGTAGGTGAGACCGATGCATGAACTTCAGCCATAGTAATACCAACGTTGGTATATTCGTCAGGTAAAATACATTCAGTCTGTGCATAATCAAATATCTTAGGGTTTTCTGAAGTGGACTCAATAGCAACTGGAGGCTGTGAAACGATGGAAGTGATGTTAGGAAGATTGAAATCTTGAGCCAGCTGATTAGGGTTAACAGCAGTTTCTGCTGACGGAACAGGTTGCTTAGCAGAAGTAGGTAACAGGGCAGGAGTCTGCATAGTATCACGGGGAGGCGGTTTTTTACGACAGCATTCTGTCGCTAAATGCCCCTCTGCTTTACACCTAAAGCACTGCACTCCTGCAAACACAGAAAACTTGTAAGTATGGGTGTCAGTGGTAAATTCTAAAGTGTCCGGCCAGTTAATGATAGCTTCTTCAGTAGGAAAACGACACGATATTGTCTGCGTCCTCCTTTCACATAGCTGAAGGGAGAGTCGCAAACAGCAGCAGGCAGCGGTTTTGTTTCTCCCACGACTCTTCCCAAAGTGCCCAAAGCTTGAATTAATGAAGCGTCCGGAATTGCACTTGGTACTGGCGACCGGGTCAGCGTAATTGGCCGCTGGGAGGCAGGGGTGGGAATTAGATGGAAAGATTTTATATCAATTCCTTTCACCTGAATTTGATCAACTACAGCACGGTGAGTAAAATGTGCTATTACTCCACCTCCCATTCGTATAACTGAGTCAATTCTTTCCTTTTGTACTACTTTTGCTATTGCCTCCATGTAGAGGTCGAGGAGGTATCCCGCAATGACGGGAAAAACACACTCAATAATAAGGCAGACTGAAATACCGTACCGTCCGGTGAATCATCCGTAATCTTCACTTTCAATACATTTTAGATGCGAGTTATAACTGGTATTATCTCAGCTCTCGTTGCAGGAGCAGAAGAAGCACTGTGACTCTGCTGGCTGTTGTGAACAATCGATGCGTATGATCGCAAAGGCAGTCCGGCATTGGCCATGGCACCAAACCCAGGAACAAGTAGATTGGCACGAATAATGTTTTACGTTTCAGTACCCAAAACCGACGTAGCACACTGTTGAGATGTAGTAGCCGACTTGGTAGAAACAAGTGACGAGACAGGTTGCATGGCTTTGACTCAGGACTCAGTAATATTGATTAGCCGCTTAACATTTTCGGCAGCCGATATTCGTGGCCACCCGCAACGAAAGCCCAAGTGTAGCAACTCGCAACACTTGAAATAACTATAAACACATTACGTTGAGCAAAATAATACCTAACACACTCCTTCTATGTTAAAACTCAAGATAAGCACGAGTACACTCGACTCTCACACAAAAATTGTAACGAAAACAACTGAGATTGTTAGGCTTAAGCAAGCTCCCGAGAATGCGACCTTTTGGCGTGGCATCATCAGGACGAATGGAGCGCAAACATTCAATCCATTGTGACATCATTAGAGTTCTGACTGTCCCGGATTTTGATGAATTGTTTCCACGTGCTTCAAAGATGCGGAGTAGACGTCATGTCGTTGACAAACCATGAAGAATTCCGGTATATGTGGAAAACTTCTAATATATTAAGCTTCATAGTCGAGTAAGGTTTATCAATAAACGTAGCGTTTCGAAACAAAAATTTATGATTATTTTCGTGACAATGTTGGAGTATAGACGACCTCTTCAGTTCATAATTCCGTATGTAGTTCATGTGTTCCTTCACACGGAAACTTAAAGTCCTGAGGTTCTGTCCTATATATGAAAGTCCACATTCACAAGGTATGTGATAAATTCCCCAGGAGTTTATGTCTTCGACGTAGTCTTTTGATCCGTAAAAATACATCTTGGTTATAGGCTTGAAAATAACTTTGAAATTAAAACTTTTGAGAATTTTTGAAATTCTGAAGTAAATCTGGGGAGTAAATGGGATTAACGCCCAATTTGTTTGTACTGGAAAGTCTGTTGACGCGAGTGAGCAGACAGGCGGTTTTTAAAATTTTTGGACTGCTTTGTCTATAACAGCAGGGCTGTATCTTCTGTGTACCACAATTCGTTTAAAAAAATCCAGCTCTTTCTGTAAGGAATCCTCAGTTGAGCATGTATGTATTGCACGATATACTGGACGTATGTGTAGAAAGCAGATTTTTTTTTTTGTTTCCATGGGCGATTTGATTTTGTATGTGGAAGTAAGAAAGCAGCAAATGGTTTTCGATAAACTTCTGTGCTAAAGGATCTCTCAGAGCGTGCACAAAGACATCCAGGAATGATATGAAACCATTAGTTTCAGTGTTACATGTGAACTGCATATGAGGATCAATTGAATTGATAATTTCAACCAATTTAGGTACTTTCGACTTCATGCCATTCCAGAGAACAAAAGTATCATCTACATATCGAATTCACAGGTCGAATGTAACAAGCTGAAAGTGTCGTTCTATCGGCTAAAACGATATTCATACAACGATCAGTTCATGTTATCCTTCGATGTGAAATCCATGTTCGCAAGTATCCCGGTGAATGGAGCCCTCGAATCATTGAAAGCAAGTCTCATTGAGCATAATTTCTGCCAACCGGAAGTAGAAATTTTGAGACTAGTGGAAATTAATATCAAACAAAAGTTTCCTTTTTTGTGGAAGATTTTTTCCAGCAGACGGAAGGCCTTGCAATGGGGTAACCCACTGTCGCCAATTTTTTGCGAAGTCTACATACGTCACGTTGAGGACAAACTCTTTCAGCTTGTTACATTCGACCTGTGGATTCAATATGTAGACTATCCTTTTGATCTCTGGAATGGCATGAATTCAGAAATACTTAAATTGGTTGAACTTATCAACTCAGTTGATATTCATATACAGTTCACATGTAAGACTGAAATTAATGGCTGTTTACCATTCCTGGATGTCCTTGTGTCACGCTCGGAAGGATACTTTTGAACAACAGTTTATCGAAAACCATTTAATGTTTCCTTACCTTCACATGCAAAATCAAATCTCCCATGAAAACAAAAACCTTTTTGCTTTCTACACATATGTAAGACATACACTTAAGTGCCAGAAAAACTGGTACACCAGTCTAATACTTGGTGTGTCCCCCACAGGAGCGCAGGACTGCAAAAATACGACGGGGCATGAACTCCACTAGCTTCTGGAAATATGCTGTAGGCAATGCACAGCATACTTGCTGCAGAATTTTCCACAATTCGGGTGTATTCCAAGGTCTCGGATTCCTCTGTTCGATAGCGAGTTGCATGGCATCCCCAATGTGTTCTATCACGTTCCGATCTAGGAACTTGGGTGGGAATGGCAACTCCCCAAACTCAAATGAATGCTCCTCTAACCATAATGTGGCGTCCCGACACTTGTGTGGAGGTGCATTGTGCTGTTGGAACAGGCCCAATCCATCAGCCTGAATGCAGAACATGAACGGGTGTACCTCGTCAGAAAGAATGCGCACATAACGTCGGCCGGTCACAGACGTTTGTAGAAGTACCAGGGGTCTAGTGAAATCCAGCTAAACACAACCCATACCATTACGGACACCCCACCAGCAGGTACAGTTCCCTGTTGACAGGCGAGATCCATGGCTTCATGGGGTTTGCGCCACACACGAATCTTTCCACCTGCTTGATACAGTTGGAAACGCGACTCGTCAGACCAGGCTACTTGTTTCCAGTCATCAAGTGTCCAGTGGCGGTGTTGCCGTGCCCAAGCGAGGCGCATTGCTCTGTGTCGTGCACCCATCAAGGGGACTTGAGTTGGGCGTCCGCTCCCAAAGCCCGTATCGTGTAGACTACGTTGCACAGTCCGGACGCTGATTCTTTTTGAGACTCCAGCATTGAATTCCGATGATACCTGCAAGAATGTTGCACGCCTATCGCGTGAAACGATTCTTGGTAGCCGACGATGGTCACGTTCACCCATTGTCTTTTTACGGCCACACTGGTATCGTAGGTTGGAGGTTTTGCCGGAATTCTTGTAGCCACGGTTCATCATTGCGATGGTCGTCCATGAAAATCCAAACTTCGTTTCTACCTCCGAAATAATATGGCCCATCTCACAAGTGCCAACTACGACACCGCATTGAAATCGCTTAAATCGTTATTAGTTGTCATTCTCATGCCGAAAACAGCTCTGACAGCTGGCAAGGATGTCTGTCGCTTTATATACGCACTGGCAGACGCAACCGAGTACGCAAATAGGTGATGTATTTTGCATAAGCTTGTCTGTACCAGTTTTTCTGGCACTTCAGTGTATATGCTCAACTGAGCAATATTATAAGGCAACAAGTTATAAAACAACGCAGCTTCATCTGCATTGTAAATGTCTTTTCCTTTGTATCGAGCTAGAATTTCTGAAAGTATAGGGGACCAGTCCTGAACCCCTTGTGTGCTAACAGAAGCTGATTCTTGAAATATTTTTTTTACATAAATCCCTTTTCTAGTTTTAAATTGATTTAGCCAATCATCCGACCAACTAAAATTCTCAATTTTCATTTCAACGCTTAATTCATTAGCTTTAACTTTTATCTTCGATCCACTAACAGGAATGTTTTTGACTCGATTATTTCAAATCCACGTAAACAGTGGTTTCTTCAATTCCTCGTGTTCACCACTCTGTAACTTCATGGATTTTGCTGGTGCGTAGCTCCATAAAGAGAACATCCTTGCTCATTTCTTTGTTCTTTAAAATTGTAAACAGCATTAATGATGCAAGACCAAATTTTCCTGCGATCTCACTTTTCAACTTCAAACTTTTCTCACATTAATACACAACTTTTCACTTTGTTTCTAAAGTCAGACCTTTCTTGTTATTCTTCATTTAGAGAAAAAAACACACAACGTACACTCGTAATAAATGTTTCGACTTCCCACCGTTGTGCCCAGAGTCGGAGGAAGGCGGGGGACAGCATCCAAAGAACCAAGCAGACTGACCACGGGCGACTCGTCACTGTTTGCAGCTGTACTCGTTTACCTTCCCTCCACTTCCTGGAATTTTAGGGAAAGAATTTGTTGAATACCCTTGCAAGAACAACGATTGGTCATGAAAGCCTCTCGTTGCAGCGGGGGATGTAACGGGAGGCTTTGGTAATACACGAAGACATGAAGACATATATATATATATATATATATATATATATATATATATATATATATATATATATATATATATATGTCTTCATATATATATATATATATATATGTCTTCACACATATATATATATATATATATATATATATATGTGTGTGTGTGTGTGTGTGTGTGATCTTTGGTACATAACTGTGACAGAAGATCCCGCAGCTCCCGTAAATTACGTCGTTGGAGTGATGCTTTTCGTACCTGTTCCTCCAGCTCCAACCACAAATGCTCAATATGATTCATGTCCAGCGTACTTGGGGGCCATTGCAATGAAACGAATTTCTCTTGGTTTTCCTTGGAACCATTCCTGAACCTTTTTCGCAGTGTGGCGTGGAGCATTGTCTTATGAAAGATGCCATCGCCGCCAAGAAAAAACAGTGGCCATAAAGGGCTGTACTTGGACAGCCACGAAGTCCACGTGCATGACAGCTATCAGAGTTTGTTCTAAACCAATAACGGGTGCATGTGTTTCCCAAGGAAATATTACGCCTGGATCCGTCTCACAGTGCATCCGGGTGAGAAGGCTTACTTGGGTAAACTTTACACCCCAGCTTGTTCGTTGACATAGTGTAACAGAAAACGTGATATGTCTGACCATGAAACCCTCTTCCAGTATTTTATAGTCCAATGTCGATAACACGTGCCCACTGCAAGCGTTGACGACGGTGAATGGCTACAAGCATAGGCACACGAATAGGTCTGCGACTGCGGAGACCCGGTCACACGAATAGGTCTGCGACTGCGGAGAGTTCGGTCACATTGGGCCCTTCACCACAATTGAAAGCCACATTAGCCCAACCACATTAGCCCTCTTGTTGCTGGGGACAAGATGAGGTAGCTTGCGCTGACTTCTAGTGTCAATGGGGCGTGACCTGCACAAGCCTTGTTGAAGGCCTGAAGTGTCATCTGTTTCGGACCATCTTCGATAGATACCAACTACTTCATAGCTTGAGCAGCCTACAAGCGTCGCTGTTTCGGAGATGCTTTCACCAAGGCTTCTTGCCGTAACGATCTGGACTTTGAAGAAGTCAGATAAATACTTTGCTTTTCCCATGTTGAGACGAAACGAAATACTAACTGAGAGATCTCTGACGCAGGTATTATATAACGTTCGCGACCTTGGCACGTGACACTGATTGGCTGCACACGCGCTAATTTACATAACGCAGAGGTGGTTTTAATATTTTGACTGATCCGGGTGTATATTGTATTTAAAAATATTTGACTAATCAATAAAATGGAAGAAGTACCTTCCATGTGACCTGTGCTGTGGCAATAACAGTACGCACAGAAAGAGATCAGAGTATGGCTAGGTCAGAACGTTCTTTGACGCAACTTTAAGAGCGAATCTGTTAAAAAAACGTCTAACGAAAATTTCATGAGGTAACTTCTTCAGTTTGAAATTGAACTAGGAGTAGTTTGTCTACTGGTATCTCGCTGAATTTGGTCACGTGCTTGTGCTTTTCGTTAAGGCAGCTCGTTTGTCACTGGCTCTAGTAGTGCCGTGGTGGCGGCGCGAGCGCGTGTGTGGGCAAATGAAAGTACCAAGCGTTTACAGAATAAGATTAGCTTATAAATCAGAGCAAAATGGCCCTCAGAGCTCCCAGGTGGACGTGAGGTACGAAGCGTTGGCTTCGAATCATTCGTTCTGGATGGGTCCTGGTTCAAACTCCAGTAGAGCATGGATGATGTGTTTGACTTACGACACTGGCTCTCTACCTTCCCTGGAAGCCGCTAGAGGCCTTAAATTCAGGACAGGTGACTGATCATATCTTATAAGATTTGCTCACGGCGGTCCTTAGACCCTCAAACAAAGCAAAATGGAACTTATTTTCTCGTTCTGTTACGTGCAGTATACAGAAGTGTGAGTATCAGTTATATGTATGCTTGTGAGGACCCGTATAAATGCTTCCTCCTACATGTATGCATGTATAACATGATCAGTAAATGTAAAGTGGCGGCCCACGGTGGCGCAAATGTCAAAGCGCTAGCTTCTGACCATTCGTCCGAGAAGGGTACGGGTTCGAATCCCGTGAGGCATGGATGTTGTGTTTGTCTTACGGCACTGGCTTCCACCTTTCCCTGGAACCAGTTACCCTAAATTAGGGACAGGCGACTGTTTATATTCCAACGAGTTGCTCATGGTAATCGTCAAGTCCCGAAACAAAAATAAAAAAAGTACCACCGACTTAGTATCGAACATAAACTTGTTACTGGTGAAAAGCGTTCGCTTTCCTGATCCATTACCCAGACGATGATGGAGAAGGATGTGTCCCCACTGACACGAACATCATACCACTAGGGCCGGCCAGTGGCACAGTTGCCTAGGTTTGGGCTTGTTACCCTTCGTCCGAGATGGGTCTCAGTTGGAATCCTGATAAGGCATTGATGTTATGTTTTTCTTATGGCACTGGCTTTCTCCCTACTATAGAACCAGTAGCCTTCAATTAGGGACGGGCGACTACTTAAAGCCGAGTGCGTTGCTCTCGGAGGTCGTTAAACCCTCAATAAAAAATGTTAATGGTTGAAACAAGTAAAACAAGCATCTCTCTCCTTTATTATGTTCCCCTCGTTGGTATAGTTCTTTGAGTAGGTAATACACTGAAGAGCAATTGAATTAGAGATACCTGTCTAGTAACGTGTAGCACCACCTTTCGCCCTGATGACGGCGACGATTCGTCTCGGCATGGAATCGACAAGACACCGAAGGCGTTGGGAAACCATACGGATCCACGACCCCTGAACAAGCTCCCACAGTTCACGAAGATTTGATAGAGGGGGTCAGAGCCTCGAACATCTCTCTCGATGGCATCGCAGATGTACTCGATGGGATTGAGGTCAGGTGACCTAGCTGACCAAGGAAGCGAGGTCACGTAGGTGAAGTGTTCATCCAACCATTCGGATACAATTCTGGAGCAATTGCACGGTGCATTGTCTTGTTGCAGGATGAGGTCCCCAGTGGGATTTTGAAGACGCACAAACGGGAGCAAATGGTCTTCCAGGATATCCCGGTAACTTTGACCTGTGAGGGACGATGTCACACGTACCAGGAGTCCCATTTCACCCCACGTAAACTGTTTCCAGCCGAGAATGCCACCCCCACCAGCTTGAAGAGTACCCTGCTGACAAGAAGGATCCATCGCTTCATGTTGTTTGCGCAGTACTCGTATCCCGCCATCCGCACGTATCAACGTGAATCTCGACTCATCAGTCCAAGCGACATTTTCCCACATGTCGAGGGTCCAGTGGCAATGTTCCCGCACCCATGCTAATATTTGCACCCTGTGATGTGCGGTCAGCAGCGGTACCCTTGTCAGACAATGGCTTCTGTACCCCAAAGCGAGGAGATGGTTCTGGATGGTGTGGCTGCTTACACGTTTTTGTGCACCAGCGTTAAATTGCCGAGTGATTTCTTGCACTGTGGCCCATCTATCCGCTGTTACAATGCGAGCTAGCCAACGATGACCCCGCTCATCCACACGCTGTTGTCCACGGCAGCTGGCTCTTGCAGGGATGGTTTTACCGGATTCGATGTACTCACGGTGAACCGGTGATACAATGTCTCGTGAAAATCCCAGTGCCTGCACGACTTCCGAAATGGAGTAACCCATTCGTCGGGCCCCGACAATTTGCCCACGATCAAATGCGCTTAGATCCCCCATCTTAACCATACTGCGTCCGACTCTTACTGATTCCCGTCGCATCACTCCTTATGTTGTCGGATCGCTGCATACGTCATGTCGTTTTCGTTTACAGGGCCGACCACAGCGCGACATTTGCATAACGCCAGCTGTCTGTAATCCAATTGCTCTTCAGTGTAAGTCAGAAAGATTAGTGTCAATCATTCCCTAATTTACCTCCTTGAAAAACAAAGCTAAGGCAAAAGCGATTCTTCCTGATGCGCAGATCCGCTCGTTCCAGCCGTGTTCGGCCCACTTCTGAGGCAGTGAACATATTCGTTCGAGCGGATTTCAACTCATTTTACTAGCCCCGAGCCAATTCATTTCAGCCAGTTAAAACGTTAAACAAGAAAAAATGTAAATATTTAAAAAAATTTCAAATGTTCAATAAATAGGAAAGCGGTAGAAACATAATTTTATCTTTCATAACCTCATAAACTAATACATGAAATAAGGGTGATGAACTTACATGTTTACATATTCCAGGTTGGCCTTCAATACTAATTTTTTAATGATACGAATTACGTTTTAATGACACGAATTACGCCGGCAGATCAAACGAACTTTTGTAGATTATCGTGCAGAAAGATCAAAAGCTGTAAGGCGTTGATATAAGGAACAGAAATAAAATAAAAGGTAAAATTTTGAAAGTAGCAGTAACTTTAAAAAGCGTTCTTTGGAATTATTAAAATACGAGTTTGACTAATGACTACATTAAAAGTATTTGTAGTGCAACGTTGGCCTACGAAATGAGTGATCCTGAGACTTTCGAATGAAAACAAATCAGTCCTAATTAGGAGGAAAGAATGAAAGTCCTGGTCAGAGAAGAGTCCAAGAGTCCATTTAATGCTGCTGTCGCTTTCCATCAGTATTGTGAAGAGAGACATACTGAAATTTTCTCATGTGACTGTACGTATCTAAATTAAAGCACTTTCGTGTTCAGGTAATATACTCGTTCATAAAATTGTGAATTTTTATCCATGTATTTGGAGCTATAATTTTATTTATTACATTATGACCGCCTACCTAATAAGCTGTAGGACTCCCTTTAGCCCGCAAAACAGCGGCCACTCGGCGAGGCAACGATTCGATGAGATGGCGTTAGGTAACTTGGGGTATCTGGTACCATAATCTCAACAGCAAGTCCTCTAGTCCTCGTACATTTCGGGGTGGTGGTGATTTAGCGAGAACCCGCTTTTTCGAGTCGAACCACAAATGTTCCATTGGGTTCATGTCAAGTGACTTTGAAGGCCAGGGCAATAACAGAAAGTCACCAGCTTGTTTCTCGAACCACTACTTGACGGTTCTGGCAGTGTGGCATGACGCATTATCCTGTTGGTAATGGTCATCACCAACAGGGAACACAGTTGCTATGAATGGGTGAACTTGATCAGCAACGATATTCAGATACGTGAGAGCCGTCAGGGATGGTGCTATTCGGATAATGGGGCATAAAATATCCCAAGAAAACATCGACCACAGCATAACACCGCTGCTCCAGGCTTGTTTCAGCCCAACAGTGCATCCAGGTACCATAGCCTCCATTGGTGATCTGCGTATCAAAGCTCGTCTGTCAAATGTAAGCGTATGGACTCGTGTAGAGACCCCCTGGATATATCAGCAATGTGCAGCCGAGCGTTATCTTTCTGGAAAAGGACCTTCTGGACACTGCCCAGAAATAGCAGGAACATGGGCTGTAAAACGTCATCCCCATACTTCTGAGCTACCTCGTGCTCGTTATGGGCAAATGCGGTGACGGATTATCTTAAATATTGGCATCCCATACGAGAATATCTGGTTGTCAAGTAGTGTGATTCTCGCGGACATCAGCTGAATTCACCCTATGGCAACGATGTTACCAGACGCGGACACGACGATCGTCGTTGCCGAGCAGAATAGCGGCTCGTCGCTGAACACAGAGTGACATTCCTGTTGCCAAGCATTGATATTAAGTTGTAGATCAGTGGTAATGCACTACGACACCACTCCATTATCCAATCCGACAAGCCGAACGATCATTGATGGTGGAAGAAACGGCTTTCTGCAGAGTAGACAAACCACCGCCGAAGTCGGGTTGATCATCCAATTGGTGTTAGGGATGTCTATAATCGCCGTTACAGCCTGTCGAACTCTCTGCAAAGCAGCTGAGTCTCAATATAACATCAGAACACCCAAGATTCCTCACCAGTATGATGACCCTGTTTGTCCACTCCACATTTTCATTTGTTCACTGCAAGGGACGGGGCACATTTCTTTTCTCTGTTCTATTTTGTTCGTCAGTGAGACTCCTGGAAACTGTCGTCGCGCATATTTTCTCATTCCCCTGTTTGATATCATAACACACCACATAGTTTTTGCGGTGAAGCAGTTCTTCTCAAATAATTTTGACAAAAAGACAACGATGATTATTTGCCTGGAGTCTCACCATTTACACATCTCCTTCTTTCTTTAACGTGTTTGGACGTCCAAAAAGGCTGTCAAATTTTAAAATTCATCTTCTTCTTGAAAAAAAAATTGCGCCGTTCAAACTCACGTTCTCTTGATATCCTGATACATTTATTTTAAAATTTCTGACACTATCATTGTTTTGTTTCCAAGCTTTACCTAATTTTTAGATAAATTGTGTTGGTAATTTGTAAACAAATAAAAACCATATTCTGAATTTGTTTTTTGCCACCTATATAAATGTAGCTCTTTATGTAACTGACAGCGACTTACCATTTCATATTACTTTATTTAACAATAACACACACACACACACACACACACACTGACGGAAAAAAATTCCAACACCAAGAAGGGGTTGTGTTAGATAAACGACAGTTGGTAGACGGTGAGAGTACATCTGTAAGATGACGTATATGCAAATTTCGCGCTCGGCGCATACGTGTGGCGCTAGTAGCGCCCCTAGGAACATGCAAAGCAGGTTTGCATGTAAATACGCGCTGTAACGTTCGTGAGCGTTAGTTATCGTTGAGATTCGACGTAGGGTGTTGATGTTAGTCAAGAATGCCTTTAAGAAGACGAAGAAGCCATTATCAACAGCTCACGGAGTTTGGACGAGGTCGTGTAATAGGGCTACGAGAAGGTGGATTTTCTTTCCGCAATATTGCAGAAAGACTTGGCAGGAATGTAGCCACTGTGCATGATTGTTGGCAGCGGTGGTCAAGGGAAGGTACTGCCTCAAGAAGACCGGGTTCCGGCCGGCCACGTGGCACTACTGAGAAGGAAGACCGCCGTGTACGGCGTATAGCCATGGCGCATCGTACTGCGTCTCCGGCAGCAATTCGAGCTGCAGTTGCCACCACAGTGACACAACGAACTGTTACAAATCGGTGACTTGAAGGACAGCTCCGAGCCAGACGCCCTGTAGCGTGCATTCCACTTACTCCAAACCACTGCCGTTTGCGACGTCAGTGGTGTCAAGCTAGAGCTCATTGGAGGACGGAGTGGAGATCTGTTGTGTTTTCTGATGAAAGCCGGTTCTGCCTGGGTGCCAGTTATGGCCGTGTGTTGGTTAGAAGGAGGCCAGGTGAGCGCCTGCAACCAACCTGTCTGCGGCCTAGACACACTGGACCTACACCTGGAGTTATGGTCTGGGGAGCAATTTCCTATGACAGCAGGTGCACTCTCGTGGTTATCCCACGCACCCTGACGGCACAGTTGTACATCGGTCTGGTGATTCAACCTGTTGTGCTGCCATTCATGAACAGCATTCCAGGGGGTGTTTTCCAACAGGATAACCCTCGCCCGCATACCGCTGTTGTAACCCAGCATGCTCTACAGAGTGTCGACATGTTGCCGTGGCCTGCTAGAGCACCAGATCTTTCTCCAATCAAGCACGTATGGGACATCATTGGGTGACAACTCCAGCGTCACCCCCAACCAGCTTTAACCGTCTCTGTATTGACCGACCAATTGCAACAGGCATGAAACTCCATCCCACAAACTGGCATCCAGCACCTGTACGACACAATGCATGAACGTTTGCATGCTTGCATTCAACATTCTGACGGTTACACCGGTTATTAATGTACCAGCATTTCACACTTAAAATGGCTCTTCTCGCGCTTACATTAAGCTGTGATCTTGAAACCTTAATCGATTAAATATGTTACCTATACAAATGTATTGTCGCCATTTCATTCCTCTACAACTATTTTTTCGTGGTGTTGGGATTTTTTTCCGTCAGTGTATATACGCTCGAGTCACATTATTATGCGCACCACCCTTGCCCCGAAAGCCGATAATCATCCCTTTTTGCAAATCTGATAATCGTTTCTTTTATCCATGACAGCGACGAGTGATATGTTTCAGATTGCTTGCAGCACACCTTATATACCCTTCAAGCCTGATCATGACATGTGTCTTCTTTCATTGGCTACGCGCTTTTGACATCAAAAGTAGGAGGTTGTCACGATAATGCGACTCCAGTGTGTGTATATATACACACTGTATTGACAAATATCACCGAACACCTGAAGAGAAGCACAATGTAACCTTTATTGACATACATTAGTATGGTGTCGGTCCGTCTTTGGCCTTAATCCATGCACTGACCGTTCGAGACATGCTTTCGACAAAGTTTTGGAACACAGCGATAGGTATGTGCTTCAATTCAGTCCATAATTCTACCGCTAACTGTTGCTTACTAGTAGGTCTTGGTTTCAAACTTCTTGTGCAGCGCTCTAATTCATCCCATAGGTGCTCTATGGGACTACGATCAGGGCTCTGTGTTGGCCAGTCCTCACACGATACGGAATTATCGTCAAACCACGCCGTAACAAGCCTTGTTTTATGGATCGGTGCATTATCCTGCTGTTACCAACAAGGCTAGGTTCCATAGTGTTGCCACAGAGTTGGTAGGGCATAATTGTCCAGAATATCGAGGTAGACGTGCTGGTTAACAGTTTTTCCACGATAACCAATGTGCCGGGACCATTCCACGAAAAATACCCCCACACGAGCATACTGTCAGCTCCAAACTTTACCTTAGGAACAGTGCACTGTGGTAAATAGCGTTGCCCTGGCTGTCGCCATACCTACACACGGCAATCAGACTGATGGATGGTTTATCTGAATTCATCAGTCCATAAAACCTGCTCCCATTGATCTACGGTCCACGATAAATGTTCTTTTCGCCATGCTGAACGACGAGTAGCATTCAGTGGAGATGAAAGGCTTATAAGCAGCCGCGCGGCCACGGTAACCCATGGAATGAAGTTCTCTGCGAATGGTACGTGTACATACCGAGGTTCCAGCATTTTTACTCACCTGCACACTCAGTTCTTGTGCAGTACCCCTTCGATTGGCTGTAACGACTCCCTGAGGCTTCGACGTCCTCTATCACTGATTTTCTTTGGTCTGCCGGTAAGATTTCCTGCTTCATACACGCCATGTGTCTTCCACTTATTCGGTGTAAAAAAAAATTGACTTGGGTATGTTTAAACGCCTTTCGGTTTCTCTTATGGACAACCCACTAACGTAACACCCAACTATCTTTTCTGTTTCAAAGTTTTTTTAACAACGCAGCGGATCCGTTCATTTGCTTTTGAAGAGTGCCCGGTGATTTTTATCAGTTTAGTGTATCATCATCATCATCATCATCATCATTGTCAACCATTATCAATCCACTGCTTCCACCACAACGGTCTGTCTTGTGACAGTCTCCTCCACGTCACTCCCGCATACTTTCAAATTTCATCCACCCATCTCCCATGTGGTCTTCTTCTGGGTCTTTTCCTGTCCCTTGGAATCCAATCTAAAATTTCGGCTGTCCATCGATGGTCTGTCCTTCTGGCAGTATGTCCAAACCATTGCCTTTTCAGGGATTTAACTCTGATCATGATGTCTTCCACTCTTGTGGAAGACATCAGGCCAGCTCTGATCCACGAATTCCTCTTCTTGTCTCTCCTAGTTACACCAAGCATGCACCTCTCCATGCTGCCTTGAGTTGTCTGCAGCCTTTGTATGTCTCTTTTAGTTAAGGTCCACGTCTCTACACCATACGTAAGCACTGGAAGGATGGATTGATCAAACACTTTTCTTTTAAGACATAATGGCATATTGCTCTTGAAAATTATGCTGTTTCTTCCAAAAGCTCTCCAGGCAAGTTTTGTACGCCGATTAATTTCTTCATCAATGTGACCCTCACTTGATATCTGCTGTCCAAGATAAACGTACGTGTCTGTTATCTCCAGCTTTTCTCAATCAATCGATAAATATTTATTTCTTGTAAAAGCATTGAACATCACTTTTGTCTTCTGAAAGTTCTTTTTTTTTTTTTGAGGTTTAACAACCACCGTGAGCAACTCAATGGGCTATAAGCAGTCGCCCGTCCCTAATTTAGGGTCACTGGCTCCAGGGACGGGAGAGAGCCAGTGCCGTAAGACAAACACAACATCCATGCCTCACCGGGATTCGAACCCGGACCCCTTTGCGGACGAATGATCATAGGCCAGCGCCTTAGACCACTGCGCCACCGGGGCGGCAAGTTCATTTTTAATCCCACTTCTTTACTCTTGTCAGCAAGTTCCTGAATCATACTCTGCAGCTCTGATGGGGTAGTTGCAAAAATGACTACATCATCAGCAAAACGAAGGTGGGTTAGATAATCTCCATTAATCTTTATCCCTTTGTTTTCCCAGTTCAGTGATTGAAAGAATTTTTCCAATGTGGCATTAAAGAGCTTGGGAGATATGGTGTCACCTTGTCTCACTCCCTTTTCAATTTTTATGTGTGTTGTATTTTCAAACAGCCGAATCTTTGCACTTGCATTTTCATAGATGTTATTAATAATATTAATGTATGCATCTTCAATACCGCAGGATTTCAGAGACATTGTAACTGCTGATGGTTTCACCGAATCAAAGGCTTTTTCATAATCGATAAAAGCCATGCACAATGGAAATTCATATTCCCTAGCTCTTTCAATTAGTTCTCTCAGTACGTGGATATGATCTATTGTGCTGTAGCCACTCCTAAATCCAGCTTGTTCTCTCGGTTGAGCCATGTCCAGTGTTACCTTCAAACGGTGTGAAATAACTTTAGTGAAGGTTTTATAAACCACTGATAGGAGGCTGATAGGTCTGTAGTTCCCGAGATCCTCAATGTCACCTTTTTTATGAAGCAGGATCATTGTAGCGTTGTCACAGAACCATCTTCTTTTCTCAGTGCCATAATCTGTTTTCTTCCCTTACTGTGATGTCCCTTTGCTATCTTTAGGCTTTGGTTGTTTTCAATTGCTTTCCTTACTAGTTCACAGTTGAATTTCCTTACGTCTTCAGTTATATTTTTTCGTACTGTCTTGCATAGCTCTATATATTCCACTTTGGAAGTCACATCTTCTTTAGTTGTCCTCATCTCTCTTCTTTTTTGCATCAACATTTTGGTTTTTCCTGATAATTTGCTCACATGCAACTTGTTCTTAGACCCAGCTAATTTTGTTACTGTTTCCATAAGAGCTTTGGTTATATTTCTGTTAACTTCAGAAATATCCTCTTCTTCCGATGTTAGGCCTTCTAAAGCAGAGAATCCGTTCTTTAGTTTCAACTTGGAGGTATTTCGGTGTTTTTTAAGGTTGGTTATGTTAATATATTTTGTTTGTCTTATGAGCTTGCCACGTTCGAGTTTAGTGTTGAGGTGCATCTTACATCTCACAAATCTATGGTCACTACCTGTGTTGAACTTGTTTTGCACACTGCAGTCTTCTATGACGAATTTTTTGTTACACATAATAAAATCAATTTCACTTGTCGTCCCATTTGGATGTCTCCATGTCCATTTCCTGTGTGGCTTTTTCTTGAAAAAGGAGTTAAAGATGAAAAACCCTTCAGCCTCTGCAAACTCTACGAGAGTATTTCCACGCTGGTTTTTGTTGCCGTGACCGAATTTACCTACTGAAATTTCATTCCGTTGCCGTTGCCCTATTTTTGCATTGAAATCTCCCATAATTATCTTCAAGTGCTGCTTACCTTTAATATTTAGATGACGAATTTCCTCATAAAATTCTTCAATTTCTTCTTCAGGATGACTTGTGGCGGGTACATAAGTGTGAATAATCTGAGCCTTGTATCTTCTCGAGAGTTGAAGAACAAGTCGTGCAGCTATGTCAGAGGAACTTTCAACTTCTAGAATTGTATCCTTCAGTTTCTTGTTTATTATAAACCCAACACCACTAGTTCTACCAGTATCTGTCCCACGATAGTAGAAGAGATGTCCACTTTTCAGTTCAATGAGATCTTCTCCTTTTCTCCTTACCTCACTTAGCCCGACGATGTCCCACTTGACCCTTTGTAGTTCCTCTTCCAATACAAGAAGCCTTGCATCAGAAGATAGGGAGCGTCCATTATACGTAGCCAAGGTCTGCATCATATGACAGCCTAGTCCGGTCCTCCGGGATTCTTAGCACCCTTTGCCTTCATGTCGCACTGGCTGCTGCCTTGCCCAGGTACATTCCAGCTGCCGGAGACTGAGGGCCAAGATTTAAGTTGTGGAGTCATTTTGGAGATGTTTGGCCATAACTCATTACGCTGACCAAGCGGGTTGATGAGTGTGGGATAGCATTTCCTCTAATCCCGATGGTATAGTTATACCGCTATTGGCGGTCGTCAGAGCCCCTTTAGTGGGAACAGGATGAACCACGAGAAGGTGGGGTTGACATTTGTCAAGGAGAGGCTGTGATTTTACGCATCACCTGATATGTATATATATATAAATATTAATTTGCAAAAGTAAAAGAAAATCACAAAAAAAGAACATAAACATAGCTAGTACAATGAGAAAATAAGAACTGCAAAATTTAAATTCCTAAAAGAATACTTAATGGAACTCAAAATGGAAATTCAAAATTCAAAACCAAAAAAATGAACAGACAGGTTGTCGTCATCAGGAGAGCATCAACCTGCGGGAGTGGCCTTTCTGGTACCAACAAACGACAAGGAGAACCAAAACTGTCAGTTGGTCATGCTTCCTAGGCCACCAGACCAAACGCCAAAACAGATGCTGAAATTCAAAAAACAAGAGTATAAACACTAAAAAAAAATGATAAAATAGGCTT
This sequence comes from Macrothele yani, assembly GCA_039090855.1. Classification (NCBI taxonomy): domain Eukaryota; kingdom Metazoa; phylum Arthropoda; class Arachnida; order Araneae; family Macrothelidae; genus Macrothele; species Macrothele yani. The sequence goes on along the minus strand of CM077010.1, from coordinate 71,469,450 downwards.
ACCGGCAGACAAAACAGGTCAACGCCATGAATGATGAAAAACAAACGGAACTAAACCAACGACCCACAAGAACCCAAATATATATACTAACGTAAAAGTGGTCGCGGTTAGATAACTTCCTAGCAACCCAAAAGAATATGTAAAATGACGAGATGCAAAACTGTGTATGTAAATAGAAATCTTCAACCACTAGGGACGCACCAAGTGGTACTTTATATTGCCTGACTCACTTAATATTGTAAGGTCCTAGATTAGTAAAGCTTGACAATGTGCAATTTGAAACTCTTTGAAACCGAATTAAAATTCGAAATTAAGTTTTTTAAATAATGCTTTAAAAAATACCTAGGAAAGTTGTTAGATTGCAGTTTAGATAGAAGTGTTTTTAGATTTTTTTTCAAGCAAAAACTGTGTGGAATGCGCTGTTGACTTGTATCCTGAGGATCTCACCTTAGAAAAACTAACAGCTCGTCTACTTACGTTTGTTACCTCGATTTGGAGGTAAAGGTGGACGAGGGAGGTAGGGGTGAGGTAAATCTTTATAATAGAAGAAATGCTTTTGATTTCGATATTATTTACTAGACTCATTGATCCTCCAGTATTTCTAAAGAAGTACATCGTAATCTACTTATCTCTCAATTTCATAGAACAGTAAAAATATGTTCCACACCATTGACGCCTTTGTTCTTTAAACTATCTATTCCGTTATTCCTATTTCTGGCCTAAGACCATAAATGCTTTTTTGCAATTTGCAATTTTTTTCTTATTTTCGTGGTTCTTTGAAACCTTTTGGTTGTTTCATGAACATATCTTTCTTTAATTTTCCGCGAAGGAAAGCTGTTTTGATATCCAGGTGATGAATGTGCTATTTTTTAATTGCTACAATTTTCATGTGAATTCTTAAAGTGGAATGTTTTATACCACGGCTGAAGAGTTTCTTCAAAGTCTAATCCCGGTTTTTGCACATAGCCCTTTGCCAACAGTGTTGCACTATAAGATTCGATCTTGGCATTTGCGTTGAATCTTTTTTTAAGATCTATTTATTTTTGATAGCTTTCTTTCCGTATGGATGGTCCAACAAAATCCATGTTTAATTGTTCTTCAATGCATCTAGAATTTCATTTGTAAAATCCGGGAAATTTTTGTTTTCAACATTATTCATGTTTTGGATTTCTTTTAATTTTTTTTAATTTATTTTTATATTGAATTCTTGGAACATATGCAAACCTTTCTGGTGGGTTTCCTTTATTTATTTTTGCTGATTTATGCCCCTTGGAACTTTTTTAGATTTTTCTATGTTAGCTTGTCTTCTTCTGTTTCTGATGAATGTACTTCATTGTGAATGAGTAGTTCTTTTTGTTATCTCCTATTTTCCTTTTAGTGGGTTTACATTTTATTTCAACTTGCTTATTTTCACCAAATTTTACAGATCTGGTAATGACTATTCTATTGGTTTCGTTAGTAAAAATACTGTGCTTTCATGAGATCTCACCGCTGCCCCAGTGGTGCAGTGGTCTAAGCGCAGGCTTATGACCATTCGTCCGAGAAGGGTCCAGGTTCGAATCCCGGTGAAGCATGGATGTGTTGTTCGTCTTACGACACTGTTTATCTGCCTTCCCTGGAACCAGTGGTCCTAAATTGGGGACGGGCGAATGTTTAGAGCCCATTTAGTTGCTCACGGTGATCGTTAAAAAAACTAGATCTTTCATCATATCCTAATAGTATCTCCTCATGGGCTCTATTGCCCAGTTTTATTCTTTGTTGCTTTGGAAAATATATATATGCGTTTCATCCAAATACTTTAATATGACCAAGATATGGAATAAATCGTTTCCATAATTCAAGAGGTGCTTTTTTTCTGTTACTTGTGATAGAGAATACAAATCATTGTCTTTGTCCTTTCTGTCAAAAATTTATTTTTGTCATCTATTCCATTCATCTGAGGAGAACACAGAATCGTTGTTTTGTGATCTATCTTTTGAGTTGTTTCGTTTTCTATCCTATGTTCCTCTAAGTTATTTTCAAAATCTCTTCTACAATACTCCCCTCCATTTTCTGTTACCATTGCTTTCAGCATTTTCCCAAATTTGTTTTGTACTGAGGTTGCCGCCCCTGTGGCGCAGAAGTGTAAGAGCCGGATTATAATCATTCGTCCACGAAAGGCCCGGGTTCGATTCCCGGTGAGGCATGGACGTTGTGTTTATCTCACGGTCTGGCTCTCTTCCTTACCTGGAACTAGTAGCCCTACATTAGAGACGGACGACTGCTTATAGCCCATCGAGTTGCTCCACTTTTCTTTAGCCGATCGAGTTGCTTACGGTGGTCGTTAAACCTTCAATAAAAAAAATGTACGGAAGTTAAATATTGTTTGAGTTTTACTAAAGCTTCATTTTTACGTTTTATCAAATTTATTAGATGTAACTGTATCTGCTGTAGTCGTCTATTTCTGTCCTTGGTATGTACAGTCTCACTACTAAAATCTCATTTCAATCCGACGCCTCCTTCTTGGTGCGCGGATTTTTGTGACAATGAGTGCATGCGAGGGGGAAATACTGTGTCGTTTAACAAAACATTTTTAGCACTATTCATCAAAAACACTATCATATTACGAGTGTACATAATACGTACATTAGGATCTCTCTCCCTCTGTTTCTGTTTCTCTCTCTTTCTCTGGCTGTCTGGAAGGAACGGAAAAGTCTACGAGGAAAACTCGTTACAGCAGTCAAAGGTAATGACTGATGTAAGGAACCCCAGCGCCACTTGTCGTTCGGTAAAGAATGAGCCGTTTTGATTGAATGTATTGTGAGTTCAAAAGATACATTTCAGTTATTCGGGTATTAATTTCTAACAAATTGTTCAAAATAATTCTCATCCACTTTTGTAACGATCGAAACAAACTCTGCCTTACAAAACTTTTCACAACTACTCACACCCTACGTTTTTCAGGAATTTTCTGCTGTAGGATAGAGTTCATAAATTATTCAATAGATGGCAGTGCGAGTCAGTCAAATGCTGTTAATAATGTAGTCACATTTTTACCCATTTTTTTTATTTAAGTTTTATGTTTGTTTGTTTGTGAGTTTAACGACCGTTGTAAGAACCTCTATATGCTACAAGCAACCGCCTGACCCTAATTTAGGCCCGCTGGTTCCACAAAAGGGAGATAGACAGTGCCATAATAAAAGCACAACATCCATGCTTTACCAAGATCCGAACTCCGACCCATCCCGGACGAAGATCAAAATCCAGAGCTTAGAAAACTGCGCCATTTAGCGTATAAAACTCTCGACCTCAGTTTTCATATCTCATCGGAGACTGAAATTGTGATTCTTGTTGCAATACATTAATCAGTTCTGACTACAATTGAAAATATTTCAATTCTATTCAAACGGTTCACTGCACCTCACTGATTTTCAAAACTATTTCAGCTAGATATAGTATTGTAGAACATATACGTTACCTCTGCGTATATAAATGGTCGAGTCACATTATTGTGATCACCAGCTAATATCCAGAATAACCGCTGTGTGCAGCGCGGGCAGCTGCTAGACGAGGTGCGAGTGACTCAGTAAGGTGCGGGAAGGTCTTCACAGTTATCTGGAGCCATGCTGACCGCAGTGAAGCTGCTGGAGGATGCTTGGTGGAAGATCCACAGAGCGAACAACACGTTAGAGGTGGTCCCACAAATGCTCAATTGGGTCTACGTTTTACGAATTAGGGAACCAGGGAAGTACTTTAAAGTATTCATCGTGTTCTTCCAACCACTTTTGGACATTTCTAGCTGACTGACACGTCGCATTCTCATGCTGGAAAATCCCATCCACCCCAAGTAAGACAATAAGCATGTATCGGTGTACTTGATCTGCAAGGATGGATTCATAAGGAATTCGGTCCATAGTGCCTTCCACAGGTATGAGTGAACCCAGAGAATACCACGAAAACATTCCCTAGACCATAACGCTGCCCCCCTCCCCCGGCTTGCGTTCTTCCAGCAATGGTTAAAGAGTGTTTTTTCTCCGATGTTTCTCGCGTTATACGCCAAGGTCCATCCGTTCGATGAAGCAGAAAACGTGACTCATCGGAGAAGGCAATCCTATGCCAATCAGCGGAGGTCCAATTCCGATACTTCGGTGCAAATGTAAGCCTTTTCTGCCGATGCACCTCTGTTAACATAAGTGCAGTGACCATCCGCCTCCATCGGAGCCCCATACCCAGTAAGGTTTGCTGAACAGTCGCTTTAGACACACTTCCGGTAACCCCCTGTTTCATTCGGCTAGTGAGTTGCTCCACTCTGGCGTGAGGATCGGCCCTCACGCACTTTCGAAGCCGACGTTCTTATCTCACATCAATGGCACGTGGTGCCCCGCAGTTTTCACGTCGCTTGTTCGCAATGGTGCCATTTCTCCAATCACGATACATTTAGCCACAGCAGCACGCGAACAGTTCAAAATTGCGCTGTTTCAGAAATGCTGCCACCCTTGTCCCGAAAGACGATAATTATCCGTTTTTGCAAATCTGATAAATCGCTCCTTTTATTCAAGTGATATGTCTTCAGATCAAATGATCATATGTAGAGGATTTTAGGAAGGGAGTGCCTGGCCCCAGGTCTTAAACAACCCTTAGAAATAGGAAGCTGGGAGATTTGGGCTAGAGTGCCCGATAGGAAAGTGACACGGAAGCGAAGTAGAAAGGGGAAGGAAGACGCCCTTATTTATTACCGGGGGACCAGTACCCGGGGTACGACGGCTTAACGTGCCCATTCGACGCACAGCGGATATTTAGTTGATCGAGCGTTCGTACCTGCCTGGGATTGAACCTGAGGTCCTTTCCGTGGCAGTCACGAACGTTGCTCACTAGGGCACCCGCGGTCCATATGTCTTCAGAATGCCTTCAGCACACCTTATATACCATCCAAGCCAGCTCACGACACGTGCCTTCTTTCATTGGCTACGCGTTGTTGACGTCAAAAGTAGGAGGTGGTCACAATAATGTGACTTGACTGTGTATTAATAGAGCTTGGATATTAAGTAAATCACTCATGTAACAAAAACGGGCATGGGAATGCAAAATTAGTCCATGAATTTGAGTGACAGAGTATATTGCTTTTTTTTTTAAATTGAAGCTTTCGCTTATTGGAAAGATACATTTCTAGAAATGTTTTTTAAAGCGACTTCATAAAATAGTATGGCCCATTGGTCTCAGCTAAGCGTTTGTATTCTTACGGTTCATCTGAATGGGCTCTGACTATAGTCCGCGGATAAGGAATGGGCAATGTGTTTGTTTTACATTACTGTCTGTCTCCCTTTTCTGGATCCAGTGGCCCCAAATTAGAGCAAGGGAGTGCTAATAGCCCTTATAGAGTTGTTCACAGTAGTCGTAAAATCCAGAAGCACATAAATAACCAAAACAGTGTGCAACGTGAACCAACGCTAAGAACGGTTTTAATGATCTAAAAAAATGACCTCACAGAATGTTACCGACATCAATCAGCAACGGCTGTCACCATTCGGCCAACTCAATTCCAATCTGCCGAATAATAGTCTAACTGGTTTTCGATTTCGCATCCAAGTATAAAAATATTATTGGGATAGTTACTAAATATTTGTCCTTTTTCTAAATGAAAACACATGAGTAACAATGAACACGCATCTACAGGGTGTTTCATTCGCTCTCGGCCCCTGAGTTCCCCTTATAATTTGCAAACTAATGGACGTAATTCAATGAAATTTGACATGGACCTACCTTGGTGTATGAGAAGCATGGTCAGCGAATTGTCAAGGACAGCGAACACACAATAGGCCTTCACTTCCCGAACGCTACTCTGTAGTCTGTGTGTCGCGCCTGCGCGAAGTGAAGGCCGATTGCGTGTTCGCTGTCCTTGGCAGTTGGTGTGACGCATCTGATTGTTCTGTTGTTAAGGGACCGTCAGCAGTCATCGTGCCTGTTTTGTGTTACGAGCAATTAAAATATGAACCGGTACACACTGGAACAGCGCGTGTTTATTTTCTGCACATACTGGAAAACTGTCCCGGTAAAGAAGTGCCAAAGACAATTCATTGAGCAGTTTGGTGTTCGGAAACCACCGGCAAAATCCTTCATTCAGTATCTGGTGAAGAAACTGAAAACCATGGGGACATTGTTGAATGTGCACGATGGAGAACGTCCGAAACTGCCAGAAACCACGGTGCAGAAAGTGAAAAACATACTGCTGGCCTCCCCACAACAGTCCTTGCGTAAACTGTCGCAGGAGATCGGGGTTTCCACACGCGCATCTCAACGAGCTGCAAAAAAAGCAAAGCTGCGTGCATATCGAGTTACTGCTGTGCAAGAATTGAAACCTCTCGACGAACAGAATAGACTGAATTACTGTCATTGGTTCCAGCATTTTGTTAACGCACATTCAGAATTACTGGACGTCACGTGGTACTCTGACGTGGCGCAGTCCCACCTAAGTGGGCACTTCAATTCCCAGAATATCCGTATTTGGGAGAATCTTAACATTGTGTATGAGACACTTCTTCACGACGAAGAAATTGGGGTGTGTTGTCTGTGTTCCGTCGTGGCGCTGCATTATTGGCCCATCTTCTTATTAGTCCATCTTTATATTATTGGTCCATCTTCTTATTATTGGTCCATCTTCTTCCATACAACGATGGATACAGCAGTCTACATGGAAATCTTCCATGAGTTTGTGAATCAGTTGGACGACGAAGAACTCCGTACTGGCTATTTTCAACAGGATGGTGCCACCTGCCACATCTCCAATGCAAACATGGCAGAAATTGTTTCCTTCTCTAAAGATCGTGTCCTTTCTAAGGGACTTTGGCCACCAAGGCCACCTAACCTTACTCTAGCGGCTTTCTTCCTATGAGGCATGCTGAAAGGGAAAGTGTATCGCAACAAGCCACGGACTCTCATGGAACTGCAGGAAAACATTCAGCGGAAAATTGAGGCTGTGACTCCCGATGTGTTGGTGAATACCTTCATGGAGAGGCGTATGCAGGCATTCCTTGATGCTAATGGCGACCGCTTTCATCACTTGCTTTGAGATCGTCATGCTTCTCATACACCAAGGTAACTCCGTGTCAAATTTCACAGTCATGTTTCTCATACACCAAAGTAAGTCCGTCATGCTTTTCATACACCAAGGTAAGTCCGTCATGCTTCTCATACACCAAGGTAAGTCCGTGTCAAATTTCACTGTCATACTTCTCATGCACCAAGGTCGGTCCGTCATGCTTCTCATACATCAAGGTAAGTCCGTGTCAAATTTCACTGTCATGCTTCTCATACACCAAGGTAAGTCCGTCATGCTTCTCATACACCAAGGTAAGCCCGTGTCAAATTTCACTGTCATGCTTCTCATACACCAAGGTAAGTCCGTGTCAAATTTCACTGTCATGCTTCTCATACACCAAGGTAAGTCCGTGTCAAACTTCACTCTCATGTTTCTCATACACCAAGGTAAGTCCGTCATGCTTCTCATACACCAAGGTAAGTCCGTCATGCTTCTCATACACCAAGGTAAGTCCGTCATGCTTCTCATACACCAAGGTAAGTCCGTCATGCTTCTCATACACCAAGATAAGTCCGTCATGCTTCTCATACACCAAGGTAAGTCCGTCATGCTTTTCATACACCTAGGTAAGTCTGTGTCAAATTTCACTGTCATGCTTCTCATGCACCAAGGTAAGTCCGTCATGCTTCGCATACACCAAGGTAAGTCCGTGAAAAAAATTTCACTGTCATGCTTCTCATACACCAAGGTAAGTCCGTGTCAAATTTCACTGTCATGCTTCTCATACACCAAGGTAAGTCCGTCATGCTTTTCATACACCAAGGTAAGTCCGTCACGTTTATCATACATCAAGGTAAGTCCTTGTCAAATTTCACTGTTATGCTTCTCATACACCAAGGTAAGTCCGTGTCGAAATTCACTGTCATGCTTCTCATACACCAAGGTAAGTCCGTGTCAAATTTCACTGTCATGTTTCTCATACACCAAGGTAAGTCCGTCATGCTTCTCATACACCAAGGTAAGTTCGTGTCAAATTTCACTGTCATGCTTCTCATACACCAAGGTAAGTCCGTGTCAAATTTCACTGTCATGCTTCTCATACAACAAGGTAAGTCCGTGTCAAATTTCACTGAATTGCGTCCATTAGTTTGCAAATTATAAGGGAAATTCAGGGGCCGAGAGCGAGTGAAACACCCTCAATAATTAAACTTTATCAAAAGCTCATGTTACAGGGTCGCATATCAGATGTGTACCTCTATTCGAAATATTGTTCTTCCACAAAATTGCTTTCTAAAAATCAACCATTTTTTAGAAAGCATTTTTGTTCTTCCACAAAAGTGCTTCACAACAATATTGTTCTTCAACAAAAATTCTTCTACAATAATCAACCTTTTGTCCCCCGTGCAACAATGACTAAGAATATTTACGATTGTTAAAAAACCTTTGTAAGTCAGTCGCGATGTTGGACGGCAATTTTATTCATTAGTGAACCTTGACAGTGTCACTATCTCAAAATTACTCAGAAAAGTTAACAGGTTTAAGCGGATGGAAGCTCACGTCAAACTTCCGTAAACTAAAAAAATGAGATAATTCCTGAAAACTGTTGAAAACATGCCAGTGTTGATATAGCAGAACCAAATGATGACAATTCATCATTTGGTTCTGCTATATCAGTTTTCGCAATTCATCCAAGCGTAAAGGATACGCATACTATGAGTGAAGTGAAAATAGGAAGCCATTATATGCGCAGATTACCAGAACTGTAATAAAAAACCTATAACATTTACCTGGGAGTCCATAATTGGGGTGATTAGTGTTACAATATGAATTAAAACATAATAATTAGAAATGTTGATAGAACTCAGAAGGTAACAATTTCGATGTGATTGTGGCGCAGTCAACTAAAATTTAGAAAAACAAATATTTCAAAAACTGATCTTTGATTAAAATGACGCATTCATTTGACTTTAACTGTCAGTTCGTCAGAAAAGAATGAAAAAGAATAGGGTAACAACAAGGATTTATCTGATAAAGAAATAATATGCAACTAAAAAATATGATAAAATAAATTTTCAAGTTATTTAACGTTTTCTTTTTTATGTTTATATGTTGTTAGACACCAGGCAAAGTCGAGAAGGATTTTCTCTTAGTACATTAAAGACGTCCACTGTTAAAATTCAGATAAAGCCAAAATTCCAAAATCTAAAATATTTTAGTTTCTGAGGTTGACAGAAATCAGAAGACAAAGCTTCTATTTCAGATGAATTTCGCTGATGAGCACACCGTTTCGTAAATGACTGTTAAATTAAAATTTTAAAAGACTTGATAAGACTTGACATTTTAATTTAAAAGACTTGACATTTTAATTTACTAATTTGATTTAATGAATTTTTCAAATCCAGCAGAATAAAATCCTTTGGGAAATTACATCGTGGCGCTGTAGAGAATGTCTGAAACTCCTTGTAATTTGTTAGTTTTCTGTTCTTTATTCCTGCCACACTATAAATTTCCAATGGTTATGACACAGTTTGTCAAACCTACTTTGAACAGTCTAAATTTGCAATTATGAAAAGTGAGAAACTCTTTTCACCTGCCAGTGATATACGGCAGTTGTAGTTTTAAATATGGTTGCATTTAAGAACAACTGTCTTGAGGAAGACAATTAGTGATATCAAAACCAACACAAGCGGACTGAGAAAGGAATCTGCAAAAACATTCGATTCGATAATTTGAAAACCACGAATCAACGCTGTGCTTACTTCAGAAGCTAAAAATTACGAATTATTTTATGAATTTTTCTATTATAAGGATGATGTTACTGGTGTGTACCTTTTCATAATTAGTCAAATAAAGCACTTGTGTGTGTATCTTTCTTTTGGATCTTCACTATTATGAGGTTTGCTAGTATACTTCGGATTTGAAATGAGAATGTTTGATCACTCTAATGTCAAAATAAGCGAAGATTACTCAATAAAATAATGTATAAGACAAATCAATTCGTAAACAAATGCCTCTATGTAGAGTTCCCACCTTAAGGAAAGCATGTTTAAAATCAAGGGCTGAAACTGCAATGACCTGAGGATTTACTGACGAGAGTTGTGAGAATTTTATAGAGAAATGGAAAATGACTTATCAATTAAACTTTCTTTCTTGTTTTTCCGTTATCTCACGCAAGAATTATGAGGGAGGATGGTAGTACGTATAGAAGTAGCATATTCAGCTCCGCCTGAAGAAAATTTGGTTGTTCCGACACCATATATATAGAAGAAGAAAGTGACGATTTGTGGTAGTGCTCACGAGGGTGTTTTGAGAACGGAAATAACTTTCTTTCTTTCTTTCTTTTTCAATTTTTTTAATTACGATATTTAAAATTAAAGCTGTTTTGCTTTTTTCTTAACGAAATATTAGAAGCATTTTTTGTTACCATTTCTTTAATGAACTCTCACGCGGATATTTTAAATTAAATTTGTATCTTTTGTCTTTATTAATGAAATATTTTAGACTGTTTATCATATTTCCATTCCCCTAATGAATTTTCACTCGGACAGTTATTTTTGCCCACTAGGAAAGATGATTGCCCGTAAACCCTACGTTCTTCAAATGTCCATCTTCCTGAGAATTTTCAAACGAATGGACGAAATTTGCTCATGGATGGAAGAAATTTTTAACTGATGATCTCATCATGAACAAATAATTGATACTTTGATCGTAGTTTATGCAGTTTGAAGGTAGATTACGTGCCACCGAAATTTTAAAGGGGTCTTTAATGCAAATGCGTAATTTGGCCATTTTGATCATGAGTAAACGAAATGGTTCCATAATTTATGCTAGGGCATAAAGTGATGTTAGAAAACGGCTCGTCTACAGACTGTGTTTCATAAAAAACTCATCTAAAAATCTATATTTCTTTTTCATTTTTCTTAGTCCTGATGTTGAAAACTAAAGCAATTTTAATTTTTTATTGACGAAGTATATGAGACCATGGCTGTTTTGTTTGTATTTCCTTAGTGAATATATATCCCGATTCATGGGAAAAATTACCATGGATTATGAGTTCCGAATTGAAATTACTTTGTTCCATTTATACAATGAAAAGTAGCACTTTATTTAGACCATGGGACTGCACTTTTACAACGATTTATTATCACACACAAGAAACAGAAATCATTTTTACTGAATAAGTCGAATGTGAGCAATGTTGAATTGAGGTGTTAATATTAAAAGACATATTATAGAGTTACTGCTGTCAACCAACGTGTCAAAAGGAGTGAGTGTAAGACCAAATTGTACTCTGTCACTTTGCTCTTGTTGGAAGTACGAGTAGTGTTGTGATGCAGAACTTCATATTTCCTATTGCTGCTGCAGCAATGGGAAATATGAAGTCGTCATGAAGACGTTAACATATTTATAGCAGAAAAATCCTCATATTTTGAGATGAATCCAACATGGAATTTAACAATGACTTCCAGACAGCAACTGCGATCGAATGTTACGTGAAAGTGACACCATCTAGAAATACAGCGAAAGTACGAAAAGTTGATCTGAGTGCCATTAACAGGAGAGACTAAACAATTGGATTCAATATGTGAGAATCATCAAGGGAAAGTTAGGTGTCTATGTATTTTTTCTTGGAGATGTCGAAGAAGTGGCAGGCAGCACTCAGTCGTGTGAAAATGAGCAGTTCCTTGTAAAATTGAAGTCGATATTCACAAAGGTACAATTTTGAGGGCATTTGTTGAGATGGCCATCGAAGGAATTCTGAACGTCAGTCACGATAATTATGTGCACGTGAGTTTCTGTAGTAGCTGTCTAGTCAGAGACGCAGAATTTAACAGATCGTCAGTAGTGCCAAAAGCTGCGGGGCAATGAAATCGTCTGTTAGAATTTGATTCACAGTAAACATTTTTAGCCTGTGGCTTATCAGTTTTTCACATTCTCTTCCATGAAATTCGTATTACGGAGGTTTGATGTGGAACTCAGAAAGGGTATTAAAAGCAAGGATGAAAAGATGCAATCAAAAGTTGTAAAAAATGGCCTGACGAACTGCTGTACGGGTAACTTTGGTGTCTCTACCCTCTAAAACATTGAGGTGTAAAGTGGTGGTCCACAGCGAGCTGTAAGATAAGAAGGAAATGTATTTTCCGAAGTGTACCTGCATTTGTTACTAGTACACTGCAAAGAAGCTGCCCGTGCCGCCCCGGTGGCGCAGTGGTCTAAGGCGCTGGCCCATGATCATTCGTCCGTAAGGGGTCCGGGTTCGTATTCCGGTCAGGCATGGATATTGTGTTTGTCTTACGGCACTGGCTCTCTCCCTTCCCTGGAACCAGTGACCCTAAATTAGGGACGGGCGACTGCTTATAGCCCATTGAGTTGCTCACGGTGGTCGTTAAACCTCCAATCAAAAAAAAAAAAAAAAAAAAAGCTGCCCGTTGGTACAATGGTCTAACCGCTGGCTTTGGACCATTCGTCCAAGATGGATCCGGGTTCAAATCCCGTTGAGTCATGGGTGTTCTGTTTGTATTACTGCATTGTTTCGCTCTCTCCATTACCTGGAACCAGTGGCTGCATATTAGGTACGAGTGACTGCTTATATCGCATTGAATTGCTCACGGTGATCGTTAAACTCCGGACCAAAGAAAAACATCACTGCAGAAAAGGTATCCCCAATCCTCCACATCAGGCAAGTTATTTAGAAGTGTTTCAAAACAAAGGGGACATCAGGACAGACATACACACGGGATAACTAGAGAATTTGTCTCTTCTTAGAAATAGTGGTAAGCGTTGGTACCAATATCAACATTTCAATATCCGTTGCTACTGGGACTTATTTCTATCACCTGAGACTTTGGACACTGTCACAACAGAAGTCTGGGGGTGAGGAACATGTTTTATAGAGTAAGTACACCAAGGAGCCATTACATTATGACTATCCCCAGTCTGGAGAAATGAGCTCTCCTGAAGCCCTAACGGTGGCGCAGGTGAAGTTCACAGAGCAACATATATATATATATACAACCCGAGGACCGGCTTTCGGTTAGTAGAGTGTTCGGAGTCAGAATGGGAAAGCTGCCGATTTATTGGAGTTCGATAAAAGACAAATTGTGATGGCACGGAGCCTCGGAACTAGGACCTCGGAAACGGCGCGGCTTGTGGGTTGGTCACGTGACGCTGTAGTGAGTACGTAACAAAAGTTGTGCCCAGATAGCCAAAAAAAAAAAAGAACCGTCGTCCAGCCGTGTATCGTCCGCAGATACAACAGTGGTGATCAGGACAATGTGTCACAGCACACAATTCATGGCAGCCTTCTGCGCATGTGCCTACGTAGCCGAAGACCCATTCGGGTTCCCATGCTAACTGCGCATCATCGCCAACAACGCATGAAATGGACCCAAAAGCATCAAAATTGAACCCTAGAGGATTGGAAGAAAGTGGCCTGGTCTAACGAATCAAGATTCCTGCTGCATCACGTAGACGGCCGAGCACAGATACGCCGATTACCAACGGAGGCTATGGCACCTGGATGCACTGTTGGGCGAAAACAGGCCGACGGCAGCGGTGTTATTCTGTGGGCGAAGTTTTCTTGAGGCCCTTTAGGACCCAGTATCCCAATTGCATAATCCCTGACAGCTGTCAGGTATCTGAACATCGTTGCGAACCAAGTTCAACCATTGACGGCAACTGTGTTCCCTGCTGGTGATGCCATTACCAACAAGATAATGGTCCATGCCAGACTGCCAGAATCGTCAATGATTGGTTCGAGGAACATGGTGACTTTCTGTTAATGCCCTGTCCTCCAAATTCACCTGATATGAACCCAATCGAGCATGTGTGGTTCGACTTGTAAAAGCGGGTTAGCTCTAAATCACCACCGCCCCGAAATGTACGGGAACTGGAGGATCTGCTGTTAACATTATGCAAATACTCCAGGATACCTATCACCACCTCATCGAATCGATGCCTCACCGAGTGGCCGCTGTTTTGCGGGCTAAAGGAGGTCCTACAGCTTCTTAGGCAGGTGTCATAATGTAATGGCTCATTAGTGAAGACAGCTTTCTAACTTCTGACGTTGACAATGCTGTGTGCTCATTGATAGTGACAGATTTCCTTTGGCATAATCATTTTGGCACCTGTACTGGTAGTCAAAGAAAACATGTATGGTCGTGATGGTTGTAGCGAAACGATAAAATTCCTGACACTTTCCAATGTAACGCATAAAATATCTTCAACGTTTCCTACAGCGGTAGATCGCAAGAAATAGTCATGTTTGTAATAGCTGGAAGTGATACTCTAATTTAAATTGTGCGGTTATTAGATTAAAAACATATTTTTAGGGCGTTTGTTTATTTCTATATAAAAAGGTAAGGTAATCATTTTGCCTGTCCGTCTGTCAGGTAATCTGTCGTTCGTGTGTGTGTGTGTGTGTGTGTGTGTTTGGGTTTTTAACGACCATCGTGAGCAACTCAATGAGCCATAAGCAGTAGCCCTTCCCTAATTTAGGGCCAGTAGTTCCAGGAAAGGGAGAGAACCATTTAGTAAGGCAAACACAACGTCCATGCCTCACCAGGATTTGAATCTGGGCCGATCCCGGAAGAATAGTTAGAAGCCTGCGCTTAACTTAAAACATTGTGCCACCTGAGCGGCGAATATGTCGTTTTCCAACGAAACGTTTTTTTCTGAGACCCTCAAAACTAATTGCGGCTGACGGGAATCGAAAAAGCAGCAAAATTTAAACGAAGAAATATCTCGCTGGGAGCCATGAAAATCGGAATATCGAAAATTTTCAAGTAATCTTCTGAGGAGATTATTTCAATCGAAGCAAAATGTTTTGTTACCAAAATAAATGATAATCGACAGATTTTTGCGCCTTTTTATTTTTCATTTACTCCTTAAATTTTGTCGCGAGAAGTGTTCAAAGTCATGGAAATTTTGGACTGCTCGTTTGAAAACCAATTTTGTTGAAAATTATTTTTGTGCATATTAGAATTCATAAAGCAAATAAAAACGAAGGATTTTTTGAAAACATTATTGCTTCGTTTATGATGTGAATCAACCTTTTGGACACTGCCGAAGAAAAATTGCAATCCTCTGATATTACCTTCTTAAGAGGATTTTGCCAAGTCCAATAAATCCTTCGGTTTACCATTTTCAAAGTCTGATAAATCCTTCAGTTTACCTATCACGCCTCCGAATTTTACTACCTACTGCTCCAATCAGCACGCCATTGGCTTTATTGAGAACGCCATTCCAGCCTGAGGCAGCGACGGTTCAGGTCAAAGGAATCCGCCGCAAAGGGAGTCCTTTGTGCAGCAGACGGCGTCGAACTGTAGAGGCAGACAATGCCACACCTGTTGTAGTGCTTAATTGTATTTGTTCGATACCTAAATGATGGTAAAGTGGAGGGGGAAATGTTATTTATTCACCAGTTAAAAGAGCTAGTGAAGACATTTTTTGTTTAATCAGCTCGTGTTTTGACGAAAAGCACATTGAATGGTCTTCTTTTTTGTGGAATTTGTACAGGTTGTGCAAAATTGATTGTAGGTTGTGCAAAATTGATTGTAAAATTTGTGAGTTTAGTTGCTCGCATCAAAAACTTCTTCCGTCGTCGTGAGATAAAAAGAAGGAAACTCAAATTGTTTGCTTCCCCGTATATGGTATTTACATAACTGAAAGTTGGAACTTCGGTTACTTTATCTGCTGCAAATCGAAAGGGTGCCACATTGTAGAATAAAAATAGCCATCCACTTAGTGAGGACGAGCGTGAAAATGGTTCTTCTGATAAACTCATTGTACATTTTACAGGCTCAGAACGTGAATGCTCAAATTTTTGTAGGCACACCTACAACGTTTACAGCATCAGCCCATATCAGCAGATTTTGGTTCGTCATACACTGGTGTGCAAAAATTAAGGACGAAGACGAAAAATTAGCATAGCAGCGGAACGAGCAGGCAGAACGGACCGAAATACCACTCAGGAGATAAACTAGGGTCCGGTACGGTAGGGCATGCGCATTTACATGCAGCATGACGTAGATGGGGGGGGGAGTGTCGGAAGGGTATAAAGCACGCGGGCGGTGTACGCTCAGAAATTCGGTGAAGGCTATTGCACGGTTTACATCGGTTTGAACGACGTCGAGTTGCTGCCACCGTGTGATATAACCAACAGGCAATACAGTAGAAGACATCTGGATGACTTTACCCAAGGTCGCGTCATTGGGAAGTTGGAAGAATGTCGAAGTGTAACTAGTGTGGCCGAGGAGTTCGGGATCGCTCACAGCATCGTTTCACGAGCTTGGAGAGCATTTCAAATGACAGGAACAGCTGTCCGAGAGTTTAGCAGTGGTCGTCCACGAGCAATCACGGTGGCGGACGGCCGGTATATTGTCCTACAGGCGAGAAGAGACAAACGGCAGACAGCGGGAGAAATCGCAAGGCACATGCAACAGACAACTGGACGTCCGTCATCGCGTTTTACCGTGGCCAGGAAGCTGCACAAAGGTGGTCTATTTGCACAACGACCAGTACGGTGTGTGCCATTAACACCTGCTCATCGGAGATTGCGGTTTCTGTGGTGCCAGGAACACAAGAACTGGATACATCAGCAATAGGGTCGAGTTCTCTTTACGGATGAGAGCTGATTTAGTCTGACGAGCGATTCTGGACGTATACACATCTGGAGAGAGCAGGTAACACGCAATCACACCACCAACATCATCGAAAGGGACCGGTTTGGAGGTGGCGGAGTTCTCGCTTGGGGCGGTATCATACTTGGTAGCCGTACTGACCTCCACATATTCCAAGGAGGTTCAGTCACTAGTGTCCGCTATTGTACCGAGGTTCTCCTGCCTCACGTGAGTTGCTGTGGGTCATGAGTTTCTCTTCATGGACGACAACGCTACACCTCATCGTACAGTGGCTGTCGCAGAGCTGTTGGAGAGTGAAGATATTCAACGCATGGATTGGCCCGCAAGGTCTCCGGACCTAAATTCAATCGAATACGTGTGGGACCTTCTCGGGAGACGCTTCGCAGCACGTCACCAGCCGCCAGCAACGATTCCACAGCTGCGATTAGTGCTACAAGAGGAATTGACCGCGATGCCTCAGCAGCTCCTTGACAACCTCGTCCTCAGCATGTACAGATGTTGTAAATCCTGCAACGCAGTCAGGGGTGATCATATCCCCTACAAAAGACTGGATTTTTCTTGGCAGCCGCCTGTCACATGCACGTTTCTGTCCAGTTGTGCAAGAAGCTACCTTTTCAATAAAGTGTCTTTGTATCCTTTGGATTCCTTGTTTGGACGGTTTTGCTCACTTGTCCCATATTATTACATCTTGAGGATCTTATGGTAGGATTTGAGTCGATGTGGAGCACTTCTGCACGACGTTACATTCGAAAAACCGTCTCGTCCTTAATTTTTGCACGCCAGTGTACAACAGAGTAGCAAAAGTAATTTAAAGTGGTAGTTGCACAAATTTCAGGCTGGAAAGACAGTTCTTGTGGGGGTAAGATGAGCTGGCGATGAAAACACTACAAGTGGGAAACCTGTAGCTGGTACTAGAACGACACAAGTTTTTCACATCATATATTAAGGGTCTCTAAGCTGATGGACTGATAACCAATAGGCGGGATAAAACGCATGAAGTAGTGAAACTGCTAAATGGCCCCAAAAATTCAGCATTGCTACTGCTTGTTGGTCTCAAACTCTGGAAGACGTGGCGCAGTAGATTTACTGCAAGAATGGCTAGCTAAAATAGGAGGTAGAGTTATCCACATCTACGACAAATAGCGTTTGTCTACTTTTTCCAAACCACCCGAATTTTGGGAGCGGAAGAATGCTGCCCCATAAGGATGGGTATAATCATTGGCTATTCTCTGGCCAATAGGGCAATACGGTGTGTGAGAGGTAGAGTTATTCACATCTACGACAAATAGCATTTGTCTACTTTCTCCAAACCACGCCAATTTTGGGAGCGGAAGAAAGCTGTCACACCACGATGGGTATAATCATTGGCAATTCCCTGGCCAAAAGGGCACTACGGTGTGTGAGAATTCTTTCTACGCCTCGTTCTAATCTAAAAATCTCATGTTTGTTTAATGCAGCTTCCGAAGCTTGATCATAAGAATTGTAGATTTAGCCCCAGTACCACTGTAGGAGTCTTCCAGATTAAAATTGGATTCTTTGCGAGGTAAAACGGTAATGGCATTAGCATATGCAGTTAGACAGACTAGACGGGAACAGGTGAAGAAATTGGGTGATATTTGTAGTCCTGTCTCAGCAAATGGAGAAATGTTCTAGAGCATGAATTAAAACTGTCCATCAATATGGTTACTTTGCTTAATACCACGTCGAAGAAGAATAGCTGCTCTCAATAGCGATCCGCAGGGAACATGAATTTTTGTATTGAAGTAGAGCATATGAAAGAGTTATCGGTAGACTTCGGGAAATCCAAAATACGGCAATGTTTAGAACAGAAACGAGCTGACAGAGTTTTGAGTAGAGATTGAGATGAATACAATAGCCACCTCTACTTTCCTCCCGATTGCAATGCTGTTCGGGAGGAAGGTAGAGGTAAGCAGGAACAATAAATGATTAAACATTGAGACTGATATGGGCAATCTTTATTGAGCCACATACCAATGAGTAGTGTCTCTCAGTATGTCGTCGGGCAGCCATGTTTTCTCACACAGCATGCCAGACGTCTCGGCATGGAGGTTAGTAGCAGTAAATGACCGCTCCGGAAGTAGCTCAGCTGATCCAAAATGGCGGACTTTGACGACCATGCCCACCGGAAGAAATCATGGCTGACCCCTGTGACGTGTTCAGCGGGTTGGGCTGATCTGATAACAGCTGTGGCGCCATCTAGGGAGCAGTAAAGCAATTTTTTGGACTTAATATTTTTTTCACCACGTGGTCAATCCCTTTTTTAATGGGCGACGCCATTTTGTGCACGGCGTGTTTTGGGGTGAGTCGCCATGTTGGATGATATCACTGTTTCGGCAATCACCTACATTTAATTTGCTAAACGTTCTGTTGAATCTTTGATAATATCACTCGCCATTTTTTCTCGCACGTTGTAATTTACTGTATGACGTCACGTGTCATATCTCATAACAGCCGCGTGTTTTATCTTGTGTGTGTACTGGCATATATTTTGAGGGACGTCAAGCGGAAATGTATTCTTAGTTATCTTGCTTTATTCATTATAATTTTTTTTCCGGAGGCCACCGACTGAGGATAATTTTTCCACCGTTAGGAGATATTGCTTTAAGGAATGTTTACTCGTGATTCGTCCAAGTATTACTTGTTTTTTCTTCCCAAATAATTCCTCTTTGTCCCTAACTCAAGACATTTTATTATGTGTTGTGTTGTTTTAAATTGCTTCTTTATTCCTTACTTACTGATTTTTTTTCTACCGTTCACGGATATGTAAAGCGAATGATTGTTCGTGTATTATTCCTTCTTCTCTGATTTATTTTTGTTTCTTGATGTAGTTTTTGAAAGTTTTCTTTCAAAGCTCCATATTTATTTGCTCCTTGTCACACGTGTCCAATCATGACGTCACCGTTTGGGTGGTTTACTGGACGTTTCCAGATCAGCACCATTCGAATGACCCATGATAAGGTTTTTTTTTATTGGAATTTTAACGATCACCGTGAGCAACTCAATGGGCTATAAGCAGTCGCCCGTCCCTAATTTAGGGTCACTGGTTTCCAGGGAAGGTTCCAGGGAAGAGAGAGAGCCAGTGCCGTAAGACAAACACAACATCCATGCCTGACCGGGATTCGAACCCGGACCCCTTACGGACGAATGATCAGAGGCCAGCGCCTTAGACCACTGCGCCACCGGGACGGCATGATAAGGTTCACAAAGATGCTTGAGGATGACATCACCTCTTGAGGAAGGTTCACACAGACACCGCCAGTTCAGCTATTGTTATCCCCCAAACAACTTTTACAATTTTAACACTCAATCTCCGGAAATTAGCGACTTGTTTGTCTTTTGATGTATGCCGACATTCATGTTTTTTCTAAAATTTCTAAAAGGTGTCAGTGAATTTAATCTCCGGAAATTAGCGGTTTGTTTGGCTTTTTGTTGTATGCTGACATTTCATGTTTGTTCTTGAAATACTGAAAGGCGTCAGCGAATTTAATCTCCGGAAATCAGCTGCTTGTTTGTCTTTTGTTGTATGCCGACATTAATGTTTGTTCTGAAATTCTAAAAGGCGACAGCGAATTTAATCTCCGGGAATTAGCGGCTTGTTTATCTTTTTTTTTTTTTGTATGCCGACATTTCTTGAAATTCTAAAAGACGTTTGTGAATTTAGTCTCTCAGCGGTTTATTTGTGTCGACGCCTGGGATAGTACTCCAATCTAATCTAACCTGTAGAACTATGCAGATATTGTTTGCAAGTATCACCATGTAACAATATGTATCCGGGAACCGTCCATCTAGAAAATTCTGAAACAAACATCCTCTGCCTTTCGTAGGTCCCATGATTTCCGTTACTTTTCGGAATAAATACCTCCCAAAGAGACCTAATTATTCACTTTAGCTAGTTTATTCGCCTTTTTTGTTCCGTGTGCCTTTTTTCAACCAGGTTCAGCAAAAAAAAAAAAAAAAGATGTCTTCAGGTGCTTCTTTCTTCAGAACAAGCCAGATGACTGGCGAGGTTAATTTTTGCATGTATTTCTTGATTATTGGTCGGCTTTTATTGAATTTTTGTGATACAGACTTTTTTTCTGAATTGTTTCAATTCTATGGTAAGGAGCATTCTTGTTTGAAAGTTGAAATTTTAGTCCTGTTTTTAAAAAGTGCTAGGAAAGGATTTCTGATAATACTAAGAGTGATTTTAGAGGGTTCAAAGTTAACGAATTTTTCCAATAGCGTGGTTTCTAAAATGTATATCTTGAAAATATATTACGCATTTACATTATATGGGATCGTGAGGAGGACGGCAAAATATTTTTAATTCTATTTCTTGATGTTACATAACAATTTACTGCTGTTATATGAGGGATATTTTTTTCAAATAAGAATCTTTTTTGTGTGTGTGTGTGTGTGTGTGTGTTAGAGAATTTTTGGAGATAGAGAATGTTTCGAGTTTTATTTATGCATGCTATGGGGTTAATATGTACAACGTTTTTGAAAATGTTATTAGCACATGTTAGGAGGAATGCTTGTTAACATATTTACTTTTAAACCTACGGTGGTAATGCTTTGGAAATGTTACTAGTTTTTTGTTCGGCGAAAGTGTTACTGTTTTCAACGGAAATATTTTTTTCCATCTATGTCCCCCGTTGATGTTTTAATATTTGCTGAGAGGGAGATATTTTGTTGTTCTTATATTATACAGATAGGTTTAAAAAATGTTGTAGGGATGGAATTATTGCGTAGTCCCTCTTTTATTTGATGTTGGTAATTTTTTCTCAGTGCAGACTTTATATGAGAGGTGACTAGAATTTTAATTATAGGCCTTCACATAAAAATAGACAAAATTTTCGTATTTTTTCATGTCCATTATTTTTTAAAGTAGAGATTATTTAGTTCTAGGTCCTTATTTCGTTCTTTTTTTCCCCTCCTTTTAGGAAATGGTATCCTTATTGGACCATGACCTCCACTTGTTCGAATCCATTCCTGATATTGTCGTGGCTCCTCCCGTCAACAACCCTCCTTCTCTTTCATGCGACATTTGCCACAAGTCATTCTCCAAAAAAAGCAACTTAAATGCTCATAAAAGATATATTCATAATGGCAGTAGTAACTCATTTGAATGTGTGCAGTGTCAGATGACTTTCAATGTTAAATCAAGCTATACCAGACATCTAAAAAGCAAGAGGCATTTGCAGGAAGGTGCAGATCCAAGCCTTATACAGGTACCCGCGAGAAATAATCCCGACAGCCCGCTGCTCCCGTTGCCTCCTCACTGCAGGCTCCTCATGCCTTAGAAAATATGGGTGGATTTATTGAAATTGAGTCGGCTGACAGAAACCGACTCAAAACATTTAGACACACTCCACCTGAAAAGGCGGGATGCCTCATCACATATCTGGCAGAACATAAACAGTCGGTAGTAGACATTTTAGGCTTAAATCTTACTCCTCATCTGACCATTAAAGTTCGTATGTACATGGAGGCGGTTTTCGTCAAGCCCGACAAGGATGATCCAAATGTTATGGAATTTAGCACTTTTAACTTGAAGACTGAGAATAAGCCAATTTATCTTTCGACAGATCGTGGGGATTTTTATGGTCAGATGTCAAGGAAGCTTTTAATCGAAAAATCAGAATGTGAGACAAAGGAATCCGTATGGTCGTTTGACTCTGTGAAAATGGTTCGAGGTCCGGGTGAATCGTTTTAGATCTCTGAGAAGAGGCGAATTCATCAGTTTGCCTGATTGTATTGCCAGGAGAAAAGCAGCTGTTAATGTGAAGAATAATGATGCATTCTGTTTTAAATATGCAGCATGGACCCCCCGGTTGTCTAATAAATTCAATCGGGAAAAAGTATCAACTTATATAAGTGACCCCCATTTTGAATAGGGATATAACTGAAACTGTGTTAATTTCCCAGTCAAACTCTGTGACATTTCCAAGTTTGAAAATGCTAATAATATTTCCATCAATGTGTTCAGCGTGGATGATAAAAATCTGGTATATCCAGTCAAATTAGTCGATGTGGAATTACCTAACCATATTGATTTGTTGTACTTGGAAGTTAATGGTAGGTGTCACTATGCATTCATTTCTAACTTTAAGAGATAAATTTCCCCTCAGCTAAAGTTACGTGACAACAGCAAACTGATTTGTAAGAAATGTTTTATTACTTATGATTAACGAAGCAATGGAGAAAAAAAGTTAAAAGAGCACAAAGTCCTCTGTAGCAAGAATAATACAGTCCTCGTACAGTTGCCAGAAGATGAGGTCCTCCACTTTAATCATATAAATCATGTGCTCAGAGTGCCTTTTGTTGTGTATGCGGATTTTGAAAGCGTGCTGAAGCGTGTAGAAGGGCCTGAACCGAATCCCACTCAATCCTTCACCAAGGTGACCCAATTTCATGAAGTAATGGGCCTATGGGTACTTTATAAAAGATGTTACAGGTCAGAAATCTATATATAAAAGCTACAGAGGAGAAGCTGGCGTAATTGAGCACTTTTTTAAATTCTTTGAAAGACGATGTGCTGGCCATCCAAAAAATATATAAGACTAATGTACCCATGAAAAAATTGAGTCTAGCAGAGAAACAGGCCCATGAAAAGGCCACAGTTTGCTATTTGTGTTGTGAAGGGGGTTTGACTCGTCAGACAAGGGAAAAACAAAGGTTGCCGACCACTACCATATTTCAGGTGAATATCGGCGTCCTGCCCACGCCTGTTGCAATATAAATTATCAGAATCCCAAATTCGTGCCTATTTTTATGCACAATTTAAGTGGATATGACTCTCATTTTATCATCAAGGAACTGGGGTGTATAGAAGGTGATATTAATGTAATCCCTGAATCCACAGAAAAGTTCATTTCGTTTTCGAAAAAAGCTGGCGGTATAAAAATGCGCTTCCTTGGCTCGTTCAGGTTTATGTCTGTCAAAGTTGGCGCAGAATTTGCCAAAGAGTCTTTTTAAAAGCACAAGACATCATTACCCCAACGATCATGTATTCAGTCTCTTGACATCGAAAGGAGTATACCCTTACGATTATATTTCTTCATATGATATCCTCGTCAGACAGGGAGCTCTCTGTTAATTTATTATAGAATGCTGACGCAGGGGGCAAACATGATAACTGTTTGCCCCCTGCCTCAGCATTCTATAATAAATTAACATAGAGCTTCCTGTCTGACGAGGATTACAGCACGCTAAAAAAGTATAGGAAGTCTTTGACATACAAAATTTAGGTGATTATACTGACCTGTATCTTAAAACTGATGTGCTCATTTTGACGGATGTTTTCGAAAATTTTAGAAACATTTGTTTGAAAACATACAAACTGGATCCAGCCTGGTATTTTCCCGCTCCCGGTTTGGCATTGTCGGCTATGTTGAAGTGTAAGAGACACGCGGAGGCAAACAATAAATACAGTATGTGGCTGGCTATGATTCAAGTATACCATCAACGTTTATATCATACTTAGATAGCAATATCCTTTATGGGTGGAGTCAATCCGATGCCCTGCCATTAGATAGTTTTGAATGGGTCGACGAGGAAGAACTTAGTCAAATGTCAGTGACCTAGATTCCGGATGATGCATCGTGGGGATATTTCCTTGAAGTGGATATTGTTTATCCTCAGAGTCTCCGTGATGCACACCGTGATTTACCTTTTTGACCCGAGGCAGTAGCTGTACCTGGTTCCTGTCATAAGAAGTTGTTGACCACATTATTTGATAAAAAAATATGTTACGCATTATAGAGTTCTAAAGCAGGCAGTACATGCAGGCCTCATTATCACAGAGGACTGAAATTTAGTCAGGAACCATGGTTGAGGAAATACATTGATTTGAATCAGAGAAAAGAAAAGCAGCCAAGAATGATTTTGAAAAAGATTTCTTTAAGCTTATGAATAACTCAGTGTTCGGAAAGACAATGAAAAACATTCGTAATAGGATAAAAGTCGAGCTGCTGTGCAAAGACAAGCGCCTGGAGAAACTTTTGACAAAACCGAATTTCAAGGATCGTACTATTTTGAAAACTGATGATGAGAGTGGTAACTATCTCGTGTCCGTTCATATGGGAATTTCCAAGCTGGTTTTCAACAAACCCATCTATCTTGGTACCGCCATATTGGACATTTCAAAAGTCAAAATGTATGAGTTTCATTATGATGTAATGATGTAATGAAACCTTATGATACCGCCATATTGGACATTTTCAAAAGTCAAAATGTATGGCGGTACCAAAATGTCCATATTGGACATTTCAAAAGTCAAAATGTATGAGTTTCATTATGATGTAATGAAACCGTTGTACCAGGATAGTAGAAATTCTGTATATGGACACGGACAGCTTTTTTTATCATACACAAACGAAGGACCTGTACGAGGACTGGGAGCACATCAGAGAAATATTAGATAAGAGTGTTTCCCACCAAACCACCCTCTCTATAGTAGCAAGAATAAAAATGTGATTGGAAAATTCAAAGACGAGATGAATGGAACTGCATTTGGAGAATTTGTAGGGTTCAGGGAGAATATTTATGTATTTAAAGGTGGATCCTTAGAGGATAAAAAAGCGAAAGGCGTGGTCAGGACTATTGTGGCCAATCACCTCAACTTTGGCGATTTTAGAAAAGCTTTGTTAGGAAACCCAGAGCGAAAAAATATATCTACAACGATACAAAGTTTTAAGCATTCCATATTCTCGGTCAGTTTTAATAAAAAGAACCGGAGCCCACTCGGTGATAAAAGGGTCATATCCCCGGGTAATGTTTGTACTCTACCATATGGGCATTATTCGTTGGAAGTACCGCCAACTAAGAAAATGAAAATAAGTTAAGTCCTCCCCTCAATAAAATGGGCCATTTCATGACAGGCTGCTTGGCATACGCGGGTTCGAGGTCCACACTGCTTTGTTCTAAAGATTGTTTCCTTCGTCTTATCGCCTCCACATTATACGAAAAAATCATCGCTCCCCATACCTCTATTCCTAGGATCCACAACACACGAACAGTTCTTACTATGGAAGTTCAAGTATTGTTGAAAAATCTGTATTATACTATTTAGTTATTTTTTTAGTCTTTTCTCTAATTTCATTCATTTACGAAAACAAAAGTTATTCTTTTCCTTTCTATCAGTATTTATATATTATTTGTACAATACCTGACTTCCCACACACACATAAAAAACACTTGGGCTGAAAAAAAAATGGTAACTTTTCCTACAAAATGAATTGAAAAATTGTCCTATCAGAAATTCTAAATGCTGAACTATTTTCCTCCATTCTGTTAAAATATAATATCTCAATATATAAAATTTAAATTTTTGTGATTAAAAAATAACTTCCAAAACATATATATATAAAATATTTTATTTTTTGGTGTTTAAAAAATGTTAATAACACATGTGTATTTCCTGTGGAGGCATTCCCCACACACCAACACACTACATTATACTACCGATCCAATCAATTATGTCTTCCGTTGCTACGTCACATCCTTCTTCTTATCGTCTCGATAATGTTTTAAAAACGTGTCTCAATGATAGTTTCTTCATTCTTAGCCTGCTTGTACTTCCTGCAACTTGCACACCAGCTCGCACATTATAACAGATGGAGGTTTATTGCAAAGATGGATTACATTTTTCATATAAAAATGTTTTTTTCTAAATCTGATTATTATCTTCAATTTTTTTTTTGATTGGAGGTTTAACGACCACCGTGAGCAACTCAATGGGCTATAAGCAGTCGCCCGTCCCTAATTTAGGGTCACTGGTTCCAGGAAATGGAGAGATCCAGTGCCGTAAGACAAACACAACATCCATGCCTCATCGGGATTCGAACCCGGAGCCCGTTCGGACGAATGATCAGAGGCCAGCGCCTTAGACCACTGCGCCACCGGAGCGGCTTCATTCAATGTTTGGAGACAGAAGTGAAATATCTGAGTTGGGATTTAGCTAAGATTAAACTATATGGGAAATCATATTCCATTGCTCGACAGCATGTTGCCTATGGTGACGATAATCTCGAATATACTTTCAGTGGAATAACTATCTCTGCTAAGCCTTGCACTCCACTCCTAAAAGAAATCAAAGCCACGGTGGAGCAGGTATGTGGTGCATCTTTTAATTTTTTGCTCATTAATAGGTACAATTCTGGAAAAAATTGATTCGGTTTTCACAGAGATGACGAAGAGGACTTATAGCCTTTATCTCCCATTGCCTCTGTTTCCTTAGGCCAAAAACGGGACTTTGTGTTTAAACGTGGGAGGTTCAAACCCGTTAGGATATCTTTGTCTTCAGGTTCTGTACTCATTATGCTTCCCCCCCCCCCCCACGAATGGCCTTTGGAGTCATGGTTTACTTAGGTGCCAGAATGCACCGGATGTGAGAATAAATTTAACTTTCCGACAAATGAAAGTGAATAAAAATTTTCTGAATAGGGAACATTGTTTGGGAACTTCCATCAAGAGGAAATTGATAAACTCTTCGTGATTGAGTGATTGTATATCTGCTAGCTCGCAGGGTGATACTTTATCGGAAATTATTACAATTTCTACAGGGTCCGCTGTAAGGAACGTTGGTTCAACAATTTCCTGCTCCACCGTCTTGTCAGCCTAATTTCCTGCCTCCCCCTTCTAACTGCCTGTCTACCAACACTTTTTATGTCAACTGCTGATGGCAGGTAGAGTGTATGCAGGCAGGCAGACAGGCACAACTACCTGTCTGCCTGCCTGCATACACTCTACCTGCCATCAGCATGAAGCGGACTTCCACACAAATCAAGTCGGTTGCTGTGAAGAAAGTTCATCGTGGAGATGACTTGTTGCGTACCGCCACGCCTGTCTCAGCTGTGCATGCTAGTACAGCGTCTACATCAACTATGCCTGCTACAACCAAGTCTGCTTCGTTGAGAATTTCACTAGAAAATCTGCCACCTTACCACCTCTCTCTGGGAGGAAACAAGATCCTGAAAGTGACTGATTTTACAGGAACTGTCAGAGTTCACATCAGGAGCTAGGAGTTCGATGGTGAGCTCTTACACCCCACTAAATTCGGTGTTACGATGTCAGCATACACATTCTATGCTTTCACGGAGTCTAGATACATGTTTTGGAACATGAACGACATTAAAGTAGTAGGAAAGAAACTGCTACTTTGTGCAACTCCTTCAAGTTCGGGGACTGTTTATCAGTTTCAGTCACTGAATACCGGGCATAATGGCGCCCTTGAACTATCGCCTACTGCAACATCTCTCACTAGCTCACAATTCAGTGAACTCATTGAAGAATGTCCGAAAGTCTCGGAGAGTGTTTGCCAAGTTTTATTTGGAACTGTTTTTAAGAATTTTATCTTAATAAACCTAAGTGCGGAAAATACCCCAAGGAGCGATGAGGAACTGCATTTCATTCTGGCTGATGTGCTCAAGTTTGCCATTGAGCAAAATAGATGGAAAGTGCTTGGTTGTGCTACATGTCGTTTGCCTCTTGAAGAACAACCCAACAATCAGCTAGGTCATGAGTGTGCTCAGTTTACCGACGATGACAAATGGAATATGGGTTTTAATAAAGTCCTTCATCTATTAAATCCACAAAGTTTGGCGGAATCTTTTTGAAAGACGTTGGTAGCTTGCACATCACAGAAGAATTTGTGGACAATATTAATGCAGCACCTTTGTTAGAGACGGTGAAGTGTCTTCGTAACAGCAAATCCTGCTAGTTCAAAAAAAGTCCTTTTTAGGACCTAAAAATGTTGATAAGGGAAGGGGGAGGGAGGGAGGGAGGTAAATTACTGAAAAAAAGTGAGAATTTAAGTTTTAAAAACGCAAATATTTTTTTTAAATGTTTAAAGTAATTTTTTTCTAATTCTAGAGCCTAAATTTAAAGTGTAATTTTTTTTTAATTCTAAGACATATATTTTGTGAAATTATTTTTTTTGTATACACATAAATTAAGTGAAATTATTTTTTTTATTGAAATGAGCCGAAATATTAAGTTTTCAAGATTTTTAAAAGTAAAAGTGAGAATGTAAATTTCTTTTTGAAATGTTTAAAACAGTAACAGAATAAATTCAATTGTTTCAATAGGGAACTAGTGCTGTTTTTTGCTAAAGACTTTTCTTAAGAATATTTGGGTATTATTAAGAGAAAGGAGCCTAACGTTTTCCATCAGGCGGCCAAAGGGGGGGGGGGCGATTCCGACTGGTCTGAGAGCAATGTTTTACAGTATTGAGCCGAAACCAGTGAACACGGCTTAATTTCGGGGAGTTTTAAATTTTTCAAACTGACTCGCTTCATTCTCTGTGTTGAACCGAAAAAGAAAAACACACATAGCGCCGTGAATTGTTGGCCGCTGTGGTGTAAATCTAACGCGCTCGTCTAGATATCGAGAGATTCGGGCTTCAATTCCCCGGCGGCGGCCGAATAACACTTTTTCGGTTGCTGTGCGTTGCTTAACGTGGAAAAAGCGATGGATTTATTTATTCATATACGGAGCAAGCTGTTACGATTGAAGCAGGATGTTCTAGAACTACAATCGATTTTCTTTCCAAACCCACCTCAACAAAAATCGTCGTGTGTGAAGGCGTATTGTCGTTGTGGAGAATGCACTCGTTAGAAAATAAATTTAGATTCACTCAAGGAATTCTTGGGGTAAAGTTTAAAGGTTCCACTAGTCGCAGATAAGTGGCTGGTAACAGTCTGTCTCTGTGGTTCACAGTCCAAATAACCTTTGGTGTGAAAAAAAAATTTAAGATGGTCTTCACGTTTGACATTCGTACCTTGGAGGGAATCTCGGGATTTCCATTGCGCGTTTTGTCTTTCAGTCTGAACATCATAATAGAAGACCGATTATGACTCTTTAGCCAATATTCATTCTAATTTGTTCATGGGCACCAATTTCTTTTATCCGCTAAGCATTTGTATTTGTTCAACGATTAGGTTCTTGGGAATCACATTCGCGCACACTTTTCTCATTGCCCAGTTTGAGCTTCAATTCTTTGTTGATGTTTAATTCTGCAATCATTCAAATGGAAAGAAGACGACCACTCTTTACTTAGTTTCTCGTATTTTGCACATTTTCTTCTATCATCCATGTGGCTGGTCGTCCAGGAAGGTTTCCATAC
The DNA here is from genome assembly GCA_039090855.1 of Macrothele yani. Taxonomy (NCBI): domain Eukaryota; kingdom Metazoa; phylum Arthropoda; class Arachnida; order Araneae; family Macrothelidae; genus Macrothele; species Macrothele yani. Next base: position 71,439,668 of record CM077010.1, on the reverse strand, counting down.
TGCTGAATTTATCATCTTTGTAAAAATGGTTTACTCCAAACATGGTTGCTCTTGTCTTGACAGTTTCCCCATAAAATTCCGTTAGGAGAATTTAGCAAGTCTTTTGTAAAAAAAAAAAAAAAAAAAAAAAAAAGGATCATGCTTATATTCTTACTTTGTCCTTCCGGCTCTGGATACCATATCTCTGCAACTGTTAGTCCAATTTGAAATATTTTTTTTCCATTGAAACGCTTGAAATGGGAAAAGGATGATCATCGCACTTCCGGATTTTTTTTTTTTTCGGTGTTTAACTTCGCCTCCACTTAAGTGCAGCCGCTACCGAACTCAAAATAATTTAAATTCTGTATATTTGCTTCTAAATATCCCATTTAAAACATTCTTTCTTTCTTTCGGTGACATTTATAAAAAGACTTTTTCAGGTACAGTTTCTTTCTTTAAATAATGCATGGATTTTACGCTAGGGGGCATAAAGGTAAACTGCGACTTTCCCGATATCTCTACTTCTAAAAGTCCGATAGCAGAAATTCATTCTGCATCGAATACAGCTCCTTGTGGCAAATGTTCTACACGTAATTTCTCATTTCTGGTAGAAAATAATTTGGCCACCACGGAGCGTAAGTGTTTATATTTCTGTTCCTGATGAATTTGCAGCAAAATCTGAGCTTCTGAAAACTCGACTGAAATTCTTCCGTGGACTGAAACAGCTCATATTGGAAATCAGTTTGAGAATACCTTCTGCTTAAAATAGTGCATAGTTTTCGGCTAGGGGTCTTAGTTGTATATCTTATTTTTGTCGCTATATCTGCTTCTAAGAGTCTGATGTGAAAAATTTCTTCTTGGGCAAAATGCTTCTCACATAATTTCGGGTTTTTCTTAACGCACAAGTGTGCTACTAGATTGCGTAAGTTCAAGTTTCCGTTTACAGTATGTTTAAAGCAATAACTGCTGGATAAAAAAAACGATTGAAAATATTCTTTTTTGGTTAGATACTACTAACTATGTAAACATTTTGTGTGTATTTCTTTCCCAACATAATGCATAATTTCGACGCCATGAGCGCAAATGTTTAACCTGTTTTGCTCAATGTCACTGCTTCTAAATGTTCGATATAAAATTTTCTTTTAACTCCTGGAACACCTTAGGTTTGTAGTTCACAGTTCTGCCGCTAGGTGGTGTTTAAGTACTTCTGTTTGCAACTGTATCTCCTCTTCTAAAAACCCTATTGAGAAATTTCTTTTTTATTATATGGCATTCGCAACAATAAAGATGGCAAGCATTATCCTCTTTAAATAATGCACAACTTCCCCTGGCGGGAAGTTGTGCATTATTTAAACGTCTTTTTCTCTCCATCTCTTCATCCGGGAGATGTATTTGAAAAGTTCTTTTCCCTTAGCACATTTGCCTTTAAAAATATTTTTCGCCTATTTTCAATTTCTCCATATTGCAAACTTCTTTCGCTAGAAGGCACAGAGTTATCTCATGCTTCCTCCTGTATTTCTTCTTTTAACGTTTGGTTTAGAAATGCGTTACACCCTTCTTAGCCTTTGGGAAAGTTACTAGCTGTCTCTCTTTCTGGATGTTTTATCTATCGTAGAGATACGGTTGATATTTTTTCCAACCAGTTCCATTCTGTAACTTTCTAGAAAAAAACAGCGTGGGCGAACGCTGTTGTTTTCTAAAAGATTCTACTACATTGTTAAAAATTGATACTTAGAAATAAGCAAAATGTACTCCTTTTTTAGTACAACCGGGGCTTTTAATAGCTCCGAGTGCTTTTGTCTCATTTTTGGAAAAGACACGTACTCATTTTTGAGTACATACAGGGAATCAATTTTGAGTATATCTGGTATTTCTAATTTGAAATATATGTACTCATTTTTGAGTACATACACTGCTGGCCTCCCAAAATACAAGACCAAGAAGGACACGAGATAGCAAAGCCAGCTTTACTGGACACATAACAACAGATACAAAGATGAAACGATTGAGCTTACAGGCCCGTGCGACTTGCGGAACACGCAGACATCAATAGTTCGTGTGGCCCCCATGGCTGGCAATAACGGCCGCTACACGCCGCGGCATCGAACGAAAGAGGCTTTGGATGTGGGCTTGGGGTATGTCGGTACAGGCTGCTTTCACACGTTGCCACAGTTCATCAGGCGTAGCCGCCGGTGGTGCTTGCGGGTCCGCTCGGTTGCCAATAAGCGACCAGGCGTGTTCGATGGGCGACATATCGGGAGAACAGGCGGGCCACGGCAACAGTGACACTTGGTGGGCCGTGATGAATTGTTGCACGATGCGTGCCACGTGCGGGCGTGCGTTGTCCTGTTGAAACGTGGCCGCTGGCAGGTCCTGCAGGTAAGGGAGGACTACAGGCCCCAAAACGACGGAGATATAGCGGTGGCTGTTGAGTGTACCAGCGATGCGTACCAGACGGGTGCGGGTGTCATATCCATTTACGCCCCAAACCATAGCGTCAGGCGACGGGCCGGTATGGCGATGCATAATGCAGGCGTCATACAGTCTCTCTCCGCGGTGTTGCCACACGCGGAACCGACCATCGTGGTGTTGCAGGCGGAAACAAGATTCGTCAGAAAAGACAATGTCGCGCCATTCCGTAGTCCAGGTGCGGTGTTCAACGGCCCACTTCCGCCGCACTCGCCGGTGGTGTAACGTCAGTGATAATCGGAGCAATGGACGCCGTGCGACAAGTCCTCGCTCCTGCAGACGACGTCGAACGGTACGTGCTGACACAGGTTGTTGCGCAACACACCCTAATTCCTGCTCTAACGTACGTGATGTGGCGGTGCGAGCCGTCAATGCCCGCCGCACAACATGCCGGTTCTCTCGTTCAGTTGGTGCGCCTCGGCTGCGGCAATCGCTCACGTCGGTCCGTCCGTCTCTCCTGCACCCACCGAATCCATACTCGTCTCACTGTATCTGGATGTCGTCTCACACGGGCGCCGATGTCGTCGTATGATAAACCGCTGTCGCGATGAGCCACTATTCGTCCTCTGTCGAACTCCGAAACGTGCTGGAATGACTGCCGTATTCTGCGACGCGGCATCAGGAAGCTTCCCACGCACAGGTCCGGCAGCACAACACACTTCCACTACTTACACCCCGCCTTCTGTGCACCCTTCTTATAGTTCTTCTCGGTGGCGTGCCGGGCTCACATAAGTTACATAAGCCCTGCAATGCTAATCGTTTTCATGTCCTCTCGCGGGCACGCATGCTGCGAATTTCAGGCTACTCGGATGCTTCCTTCTTGGTGTTGCATTTTGGGTGGCCAGCAGTGTATATTTCAAATATGTGTACTCAAAAAATCCATATATTTCAAATATGTGTGCTCTAACTTCATTGAGTGCCTGCGCCCTTTCCGGCAGGGCACAGAAACTGAAGGAAGTTAGAGTGAAACTAGCAGGGTAGTTTGTAAGTGATGACAGAGAGCACACTAGATGGTGCCACCGTACGATTTTCACATAGATTGCGGAGAGAAATTAGGGAAGGGGGCTTAAGAATGAACACCTTTATATGTAACAGAGGGATTCCTACCCGGGGCCGTCACTTAACGTGCTCGTCCGATGAACGGAGGATATTCAGCGATTGTTTGAAATTCACACCACCACGGAGAGCCCACAGGTGCAAGCCTACCACACTAGGTGTTGTGAACCTGGGGTCCCTGCAGCAGCAGTCTGAATATCTAACCACTAAGCCATCCGTAGCTCGATTTCAAATTTGGAATACGTGTACTTCATACATACTGATGTATTCATAGATCAAATGATCATATGTAGAGGATTTTAGGAAGAAATTGTCTGACCCCAGGTCTTAAACAACCCTTAGAAATAGGAAGCTAGGAGATTTGGGCTAGAGTGCCCGATAGGAAAGGGACACGGAAGCGAAGTAGAAAGTGGGAGGAAGACGCCCTTTTTTATTACGGGGGGCAGTACCCGGGGTCCGACGGCTTAACGTGCCCATCCGACGCTCGGCGGATATTTAGCGGATCGAGCGTTCGTACCTGCCGTGGATCGGACCTGAGGTCCTTTCCGTGGCAGACACGAACGTTGTCCACAGGTCATCCACGGCCCTATCATTTATTCATAGAATCAGCTGGAAGTATATTATTCGATGGCACATCTGGGATAATAGATATACTCGTTGTCACATGCTGGGCAAATGGACCGCACAATATTTTGACAAATACAGTGATGAAGCGACAGTATATTATTCATGAGATTGACACAAATATAGTTAATGTAAAAACGTACACAAAGATACTTTATGCATAATTAAATTACTTATGATCAGTGACTTTGTTGTACTAATTATTTATGTGTGTCACTTTACACATTTATTAAACAATTTCTCTTGAAATCTATAATATCTAAAATGAAGTAGTACGAGATTATATTTATATTTATTGACGCAGTCATTTGTAAGTACGTATGGTTACTTATATTTGAGCAGTTTACAATACGATTGTACTTAAAAAAAAACCAGTAGGTTCAGGTTCTCATTTTTAAGGATTTTTTTAACAGTGTATAGGACAGAGTTCATGAATGATCCAAAACGAGGGTCATAACGAAAGTTATGCTCAGGTTAATCTAAAACGGAAGCGGATGATGCAATCGGGAAAATGATTGTTTAATAATCATGTCAAGATCAGACTCTCAACAACTCAGTTGTGTAAGAATGACGTGTTATCATTTGCTGTGTTGAAGCGGGAGGGTTTCGAAATGGAAGTGGGCAGCTCCTCAGGTCGAGTCACAGCGTTTGACCAGCGCTCGTACGTGAAAATAGAAACTCTGCGGGGAAAAACTCCCACACAGATCCCCACTGCCTTGCAAAAAGTTTGTGGGGAAGGAACTCTTGATAAAAGCACAATTTCTCGCTGGGTATCGCGTTTTCGGGGGTGGGGTCGAAACAGCATCGAAGGTGATCACCGTTCAGACCGACCTCATACGGCGACAGACAAAAAACTGTCACCATTGTCACAACGCTTCTCGAAGATAATCGCCGTTTAACAGTCGAGGAGATTTTGGCAAATTGGCCCACCATGTCTGTTCACCAGATTTTGACCGTCTCACTGGAAAAAATAAAAATTGCCGAGCGCTGGGTTCCCCATCAACTCACCCCCGAGAAGATTACTGCATGAGAATGCATCGTGTCATGGTGCAGTGTCGGTACGGGGACTTTTGTCGAAATATGGCTGCGAAACTTTATCCCATCCACCATACAGCTCTGATCTCAGTCCACCCGACTTTGATATTTTCCCAAATTAAAAAAATCGGCTCTGTTGCATCCGCTACGAATCGTTGGAAGAACTGTCATTGGACTTGACCCGAGTAATACGACAGCTGAACAAAGATGGTGCCCTCCCGGTGGCGCAGTGGTCTAAGCAATGGGTTCTGATCATTCGTCCGAGATGGGGTCTGGGGTCGTATCCCGATGACGCATGGGTATTGTGCTTGTCTTACGGCGCTGGCTCTCTCCCTTCCCTGGAACCAGTCACCCTAAATTAAGGATGGACGACTGCTTATAGCCCACTGAGTTGCTCACCGTGGTCGTTACACCTCCAATTAAAAAACAAAACAAAGATAGCGTACTACGGGGCATCCAGGCCCTACCTCCCAGCTGGCAAGCTGGCATTTGCAGCGGAGGGGAGTACATTGAACGGCAATAAGGTAAGTGTTCTCCCTTACTTCACTGAGACGAAGAAGCCATTATCAACAGCTCACGGAATTTGAACGAGGTCGTGTAATAGGGCTACGAGAAGGTGGATTTTCTTTCCGCAATATTGCAGAACGACTTGACAGGAATGTTGCCACTGTGCATGATTGTAGGCAGCGGTGGTCAAGGGAAGGTACTGCCTCAAGAAGACCGGGTTCCGGCCGGCCACGTGGCGCTACTGAGAGGGAAGACCGCCGTGTACGGCGTATGGCCGTGGCGCATCGTACCGCGTTTGCAGCAGCAATTCGAGCTGCAGTTGCCACCACAGTGACAAAACGAACTGTTACAAATCGGTTACTTGAAGAACAGATCCGCAAGGTCCCCGGACCTAAATCTAATCGAATACGTGTGGGACCTTCTCGGAAGACGCTTGGCAGCACGTCACCTGCCGCCAGCAACGATTCCACAGCTGCGATTGGCGCTACAAGAGGAATGGGCCGCGATGCCTCAACAGCTCCTTGACAACCTCGTCCTAGCATGGACAGACGCTGTAAATCTTGAAACGCAGTCAGGGGTGATCATATCCCCTACTAAAGACTGGATTTTTCTTGGCAGCCGCCTGTCACATGGACGTTTCTGTCTTCTGTCCAGTAGTGCTCGAAGCTATCTTTTAAATAAAGTGCCTTTGTATTCCTTGTTTGGATGGTTTTACTCACTTGTCCCATATTCTTACATCTTGGGGATTTTATGGTATGATTTGAGTCGATGTGGAGCACTTCTGCACGACGTTACATTAAAAAAACCGTCTCGTCCTTAATTTTTGCACGCCATTGTATATGCCGTAGAGAATTTGTTGAATTGTATTTGCAAATACCAAACATCTGTCGATCGGAGCGAAAAATCCTTATATTTATACTTTAGGTATTAAGCACCCCCGCCCCCAAACAAGTTTCTTGCATTTGCACAGAATTTGTGGAGCTGTAATTTGTAAATCCTGAAATTCTGTTTTTGAGTTGTATATTATAAAATTTCTTTATGAAGAATTACGTTAAATAGTGCAATTAAGAAAATACGAAATTACGGAAACTTTAGGTGACTCAGATAACCAACCTGTGGGGACGTGGCCACGAAGCAGCCAAAAACGATATTTTTCTATGGCCCCTTAAAATTTTGGTGGCCAGTCCTCCGGGTGGCCACTTCTCCGGGTGCCAGTTCTCCGCCTTGTCTTTGGTCTGAAAATCATGGAAATGTCTAAATTTCTTATTGAAAATGAAATATTAAAAACAAATGTTTCGTGAACAATAGTTGCTCAAGTAGTGGGAAATGTGGCCACACGGTATTTGTTGATTCAGAACAATTTTACGGCACTGAAATTGCAAATGTGGCCTGTTCTCTGGCTGCCAGTTCTCCGTACCCACCCAAAGAGAGATTTGCAGTTGATGAGGTAGGAGAAATTTCAATTTATTTTTCTTAGTGTTGGGGTGGAGAAATTTCATTTTCTTATGTATCGTAATTCATCGGTTCATAAAGAGTGTTATCCAGTTTCCTTTTTCTTTTTACTCTTTTAGAATACAGCTGAAGAAAACATAGATATGGCTCAAATTTTATCATTTCCAGATGAAGATGTAAGTTTCTTTATTTTTTTCTTCTCAGAACTTCCCATGTAGTTCATTTCTTATTTACCTTGTAATTTGTATGCATTCACACACGTATATGCAGTTATACATATATGTTTGCTTTTAATTTTAGTTTCCGTACATGGACGGCCGCCCCGGTGGCGCAGTGGTCTAAGCGATGGCCTCTGATCATTCGTCCGAAAGGGGTCCGGGTTGGAATCCCGGTCAGTCATGGATGTTGTGTTTGTCTTATGGCACTGGCTCTCTCCCTTCCCTGGAACCAGTGACCCTAAATTAGGGACGGGCGACTGCTTATAGCCCATTGAGTTGCTCACGGTGGTCGTTAACCCTCCAATCAAATAAATAAATAAATAAATACATGGACGAGACCGAGCTGATATTTATTTATTTATCAGCTGATCTTTGAAGAAAATCAATGTCCTTGTAATTCGCAATATGGCTTTGGATAAAACGAGACTTCAAATTCCGCTTCTTCGAAACTACCTCGATCATACAACGAACATCTTCCTGTTGCTGGGCCGACTGGTATATCTCATACACCCCGAACCTCCAAGAAATGTGCAAAAATTGACGGTGATAGAAGAAATAACTCACAAGTTCGACATGCAAGTTTTCTTCTTTGCATACGTTTTTACCTTTTTAGCACGTCTTTTGTAAAACAAGTTAGTAAAATCATGCAATGCATTGATTATGATACGCTTTCAATATACTAGAAATCATTACTCAAGTTATGAGGAAAATGGCTGTGGAATAAATCTCACTCCTTTGCCCTGACCTTAGATCTCATTTCGATGATATTCAACAGAACTGGTTCAGTATACCTCCGAAATAACATGACAAAGTTGCGTCGCATTCGAAGCAATTTTACATAAGTTATGATGCATAAGGGCTATGGAAAAGATGTCACTTCTGTGTCCTAACCTTTGACCCCATTTCGCCTATTTTCAATAGGATTCGTACCCAGGCAGGACCCTACAACATACTAACATTTCATCCAAATCGAAACATTTTTACGTAAGTTATGACGCATAATGGCGATGGAAGTTATTCCGCTCCTATGTCCTGACCTTTGACCCCCATTTGGCCAATTTTCAATAGGGTTGGTCTCCAGGTGGTCCCCTACCACATACTATAATTTAATCGAAATCGAACCTTTTTTACGTTAGTTATGACGCATGAGAGCAGTGGAATGGATCCAGCACCTATGTCCTGACCTTTGACCCCATTTCGTTCATTTTCAACAGAGTTCCTTCCCAGGTGTTACTCTACCACATACTAAAGTTTCATCGAAATCGAACGATTTTTACGCAAGTTATCGTGCGGACGAACATAGGCACACAACGCGTGACGTAACGAGGCAGATGTGAATCGCGACCATCTGCTCGCAAGAGTGTGCCGTCATAAAACTTTAATGGGCTCCACACACAACGCGTGACGTAAGAGACAGATGGCGTGACAGCGCGCCAACATCTAATGGGACGACGCTATGACACTACACTTAAAACGTGGTAATTCGGGGTGGTTATTTAACCCACTAAACCAATTCACCTAAAGTCAGGCGAGATCAAGCTAAATCGATTTCTAGTACCAGAAAACGGTAGATTAACGACTTTCATCTAAATCCTTAGAGCAGCTTTCAAAATAAAATTTGCATACATACAAGAATTGCTCCTTTAAGGTGAACGTCAAGTAATTTTGCTTTTTTTTTTTTTTTTTTTTTTTTTTGATTGGAGGTTTAATGACCACCGTGAGCAACTCAATGGGCTATAAGCAGTCGCCCGCCCCTAATTTAGGGTCACTGGTTCTAGGGAAGGGAGAGAACCAGTGCCGTAAGACAAGCACAACATCCATGCCTCACCGGGATTCGAACCCGGACCCCGTTCGGACGAATGATCAGAGGCCATCGCTTAGACCACTGCGCCACCGGGGCGGCATTAATTTTGCTTCCTCTACTTCGAATGGAAAAAATTTCTGTACACATTTTCTTCCCAATTTATGCGTTCCCAAGGATGAAAATTTGAACATCGATTAAAATATCTTCATTTTATAACTTTCAATACTTAATATTTTCTAAAACATAACCATAATTATGCAATCCAACATTTGTTTGTCTACTGACGTCAGGAAAATACAGGTCGCGCCATCTTTTTTCTGGCTAATTAATGCGTTCACAAGGATGAAAATTTGAACATCGATTAAAATAGCTTCATTTTATAACTTGGAATACTTAATATTTTCTAAAACATAACCATAATTATGCAATCCAACATTTGTTTGTCTACTAACGTCATGAAAATACAGGTCGCGCCATCTTTTTTCTAGACAACTAATGCGTTCACCAGGATGAATTTTTTTTTTTTTCTGATTGGAGGTTTTTTTTTTTTTTTTTGATTGGAGGTTTAACGACCACCGTGAGCAACTCAATGGGTTATAAGCAGTCGCCCGTCCCTAATTTAGGGTCACTGGTTCCAGGGAAGGGAGAGAACCAGTGCCGTAAGACAAACACAACATCCATGCCTGACCGGAATTCGAACCCGGACCCCTTACGGACGAATGATTTGAACATCGATTAAAATAGCTTCATTTTATAACTTGGAATACCTAATATTCTCTAAAACATAACCATAATCATGCAATCCAACATTTGTTTGTCAGCTGACGTCATCAAAGTAAGGTCACGCCATCCTATTTCTGGTTTCAACACCACCAAAGGAAAAGTTATTGATTTTTAATATAATTATGGTTATGTTTTAGAAAATATTAAGTATTCCAAGTTATACTATGAAGTTATTTTAATCGATGTTCAAATTTTCATCTTTGGGAACACATTAATTGTGAAGATAATGTGCACAAAAGTGTTGCCATTGGAAGTATAGGAAGCAAAATTACTTGACGTCCACCTTAATAATATGGGATAAGGGCGATGGAATGATCGCAATCCTATGTCCTGACCTTTGACCCCATTTCGTCCTTTTTTCAATAGGGTTCGTCCCCAGGTGGTCATACTGAAATTACATCGAAATCGAACCATTTTTACGCACGTTATGACGCATAAGGGCAATGGAATGCACCCCGCTCTTATTTCCTGACCTTTGATCCCAATTGACCCATTTTGAATAGAGTTCGTTCCCAGGCGGTCTTCTACCACATAGTAAAATTTCATTGAAATCAAATCATATTTACGCACGTTATTACGCATAAGTGCAATGGAATGGATCCGGCTCCTACGTCGTGACCTTTGACCCTATTTGTCCCATTTCCAATAGGTTTCGTCCCCAGGCGGTCCCCTACCACGTACTAAAATTTCATCGATATCGAACCATTTTTACGCCAGTTATCGTGCGGACGGACGGAAGGACGGACAAAGCTGGAGCATATATGCTTCTTTAACCTACGGTTGGAAAGCGTAAAAAAGATCATACTTATGTTATCGGTTTGTCCGTCCGTCCGTCTGTAGACACCATATCTCTGCAAGTATTAGACCACTTTACAAAATTCTTGAAATATACGAACGATGATCCTTCGTTTCGTTTTTTGTTTTTTTGTTTTTCTGCGATGAACAATTTTGCCGCTAGAAGGTGTAATGCAGGTGCTATCGAATTCAAAATACATTTTATTCCACACATTTTCTTCTAAACTTCCGATTGAAAAAAATCTTTCACCTTTCGATTCTACTTATGTCGGAGAGTACTTTAGGTATAGTCACTTTTTTGCACGTTTTTTTACGCTTTCCAACCGTAGGTTGAAGAAGCGTATATGCTCCAGCTTTGTCCGTCCGTCCGTCTGTCTGCACGATAACTGGCGTAAAAATATTTCAATTTCGATGAAATTTTAGTATGTGGTAGAGGACCACCCGGGGACAAACCCTATTGAAAATGAGACAAATGGGGTCACAGGTCACGACGTAGGAGCGGGACCCATTCCATTGCACTTTTACGTCATAACTTGCGTAAATATGGTTCGATTTCAATGAAATTTGACTATGTGGTAAGGGACCGCCTGGAGACGAACTCTATTAAAAATGGGTGAATTGGGGTCAAAGGTCAGGACGTAAGAGCGGGATGCATTCTATTGCTTTTATGCATCATAACGTGTGTAAAAATGGTTCGATTTCGACGAAATTTCAGTATGTGGTACGGGACCACCTGGGGACGAACCTTATTGAAAATGGAAGAAATGGGATCAAAGGTCAGGACATAGAATTGCGATCCATTCCATCGCCCTTATCCCATATTATTAAGGTGGACGTCAAGTAATTTTGCTTCCTATACTTCCAATGGAAAAACTTTCGTACACATTTCCTTCACAATTAATGTGTCCCCAAGGATGAAAATTTGAACATCGATTAAAATAACTTCATATTATAACTTGGAATACTTAATATTTTCTAAAACGTAACCATAATTATATTAAAAATCAATAACTTTTCTTTTGGTGGTGTTGAAACCAGAAAAAAGATGGCGCGACCTGTACTTTGATGACGTCAGTAGACAAACAAATGTTGGATTGCATAATTATGGTTATGTTTTAGAAAATATTAGGTATTCCAAGTTATAAAATGAAGCTATTTTAATCGATGTTCAAATTTTCATCCTTGTGAACGCATTAATTGTCCAGAAAAAAGATGGCGCGACCTGTGCTTTGATGACGTCAGTAGACAAACAAATGTTGGATTGCATAATTATGGTTATGTTTTAGAAAATATTAGGTATTCCAAGTTATAAAATGAAGCTATTTTAATCGATGTTCAAGTTTTCATCCTTGTGAACGCATTAATTGTCCAGAAAAAAGATGGCGCGACCTGTATTTTCCTGACGTCAGTAGACAAACAAATGTTAGATTGCATAATTATGGTTATGTTTTAGAAAATATTAAGTATTGAAAGTTATAAAATGAAGATATTTTAATCGATGTTCAAATTTTCTTCCTTGGGAACGCATCATTTGGGAAGAAAATGTGTACAGACATTTTTCCATTCGAACTACAGGAAGCAAAATTACTTAACGTTCACTTTAAAGGAGCAATTCTTGTATGTATGTAAATTTTATTTTCAAAACGGCTCTAAGGATTTTGATGAAACTCGTTAACCTACCGTTTTCTGGTAATAGAAATCGTTTTAGCTTGATCTCGACTTTAGGAAAATTCGTTTAGTGGGTTAATAAACACACCGAATTACCGCGTTTTTAGTGTAATGTAGTGGCGTCTTCTGATTACATGTTGGCGCGCGGTCACGCCATCTGTCTTATTACGTCACGCGTTGTGTGCGGATCCTATTAAAGTTTTATGACGTCACAGTTTTGCCAGAAGATGGTCGCGATTCCCATCTGCCTCATTACGTCACGCGTTGTGTGCATATGTTCGTCCACACGATAACTCGTGTAAAAATCATTCGATTTCGATGAAATTTTAGTATGTGGTAGGGGAACACCTAGGAAGGAACCCTATTGAAAGTGAAAGAAATGGGGTCAAAGGTCAGGACATAGGAGCGGGATCCATTCCGCTGCTGGTATGCGTCATAACTAACGTAAAAAAGGTTCGATTTCGATTAAATTTTAGTATGTCGTAGGGGATCACCTGGGGACAAACCCTATTGAAAATTGGCAAAATTGGGATCAAAGGTCAGGACATAGGAGCGGAATCACTTCCATCGAATCCTATTGAAAATGGGCGAAATGTGTCAACGGTTAGGACACAGAAGCGGGATCTATTTAATAGACCTTATGCATCATAACTTATGTAAAATTGCTTCGATTGCGACAAAACTGTATCATGTTATTTCGGAGGTATACTGAACCAGTTCTGTTGAATATCATCGAAATGGGATCAAAAGTCAGAGCACAAGAGTGAGATTTATTCCACAGCCATTTTCCTCATAACTTGAGTAATGATTTCTAGTATGTTGGAAAGCGTATCATAATCAATGCATTGCATGATTTTACGAACTTGTAAAAAAAGATCGTGCTTATGTTACCGGTTTGTCCGTCCGTCCGTCTGTACCCACGATATCTCTGCAACTATTAGTCCGATTTGAAAAATTCTTTTTGCATTGGGAAGCTTGAAATATGCAAATGATGATTCTTTATTTCGTTTTTTTTTTACGATGTACAATAAGAGGGCGTAAATGCAGATGATGTCGAATTCGAAAATACGTTTTAATCCACATATTTGCTTCTAAACGTCCGATTGAAAAAATTATTTTATCTTTCGATTCCATTTATGTCGAACAGTATTTTTGATATAGTTACTTTTTCAAATTACTTATAATTTTTCCGCTATGTGGCTTAAAAGTAAATTACATTTCCCCCGATAACTCTTCTTCTAAAATTCCGGTTTGAAATTTTTTTCTTCAGCGCATACATCTCCTGATGAAAAATATTTTGCATATAATTTCAAATTTTTGATAAAAAATACTTTGGCCACCAGGGGGCGTAAGTGTTAATTTTTGCTTCTGATGTATTTGCCATAAAATCTGAGCTTCTAAAATACCGATTGAAAAAATTCTTTCGTGGACTGATGTCACTCTTATAGATAAACCTTTTTGAAATATTTTCGTCTTAAAATATTCCATAGTTTCTCCTCCCGGGGCGTAGATGTAAATCTTATTTTCGTCAATATCTCTGCTCCTAGGAGTCCGATTCGAAAAATTCCTTCTTTGCTGAATACTGTCTCCAGTGTGGCATGTTTTTCTTATAATTTCAAAATTTTCAAGTAATTCATAGGCTTTCCGCTAGGGAGCGTAAAGGTAAATTGCTTTTCCCCTATATCTCTGCTTCTAAATCTCCGATTTGAAAAATTCTTTCTGCACCGGATACAGCTCCTGATGGGAAATCCTTTGCACATAATTACTGATTTTTGTAGAAAATGGTTTGGCCACTAGGTTGCGTCTTAATTTCCGCTTCTGATGTATTTGTAGCAAAATAGGAGCTTCTAAAATCTCAACTGAAAAAAAACATCGTTTGTAGATCGATAGTACTCAAGTCGATAAACTTTTAGGAACATTTTCTTTTTGAAATAATACATGGTTTCTACGCTAGGGGGCGTAGATATATATCTTATTTTTGTCAATATCTCAACTTCAAGGAGTCCGATTTGAAGAATTCCTTCTTTGTTGGATAGTGTTTCCGATGCGAAATGTTTTTCTTATAAATTCAAAATTTTCAAGTAAATCATAGACTTTCCACTAGAGGGCACAAAGGTAAATTGCGTTTTCTGCGTTATTCCTGCTTCTAAAACTCCGATTTGAAATATTCTTCCTGTATTGCATACAAGACCTGATGGAATATATTTTTCACATAATTTCTAATGTTTGATAAAGAATGGTTTGGTCAGCAGGGGGCATAAGAGTTAATTTCTGCTTCTGATGTATTTGTAGCAAAATCTGGGCTCCTGAAAATTCGACTAAATTGTTTTTTTCTTGGACCGATACCGCTCAAATGGAAAAACCTTTGGAGAATACTTTCTTTCTAAAATAATGCATGTCTTTCCCACCAGGGGACTTAAAGTCACATCTTACTTTTGTCGATATAAATGTTTCTAAGAGTGCGATTTGAAAAATTCTTACTGTGTTGGAGAGCCTTTGCGGTGAGAAATGTTTCTCATATGAATTCATGTTTTTTTTAACGCCCAAGTCTGCAACCAGAGGGCGTAAGCTCACGATTCCGTTTACAGCAATATCTGAGGGATTAAAAACCCTATTGAAAAACGTCTTTCTTCCGTCAGATATTATTGTTTCCAATAGCTGTTCCATTAACTTTGAAAAGCTTTGATAAATTTAATTTGCGTCAGAACGGATTCAAAAGACGTGCTGTGCTTATTGCACCCGAAAATTCGGTGTCATCTTTCTTGTTTCAAGTTACGCATAGATTATTCGCTAGGGGGCGTAAAAGGTAAATTGCGATTTCCACGATATCTCTACTTCTAAAACTCCGATTTGAACATTTTTTCTTTAAAAGATACAGCTCCTGATGGAAAATCTTTTGCATATAATTTCTAATTCTTGGTAATGGTTTCGCCACCAGGGGGCATAAGTGTTAATTTCTGCTTCTGATGTATTTGCCACAAAATCTGAGCATCTAAAGTCTCGATTGAAAAAACTCGTTGTGGACCGATGCCACGCACGTCGATAAACCTTTTCGGAATATTTTCTTCTTAAAATAATACATGGTTTCTCCGCCAGGGAGTGTAGATGTATATCTTATGTTTGCCAATATCTCTACTTCTAAGGGCTCGATTTGAAAAGTTCCTTCTGTGTCAGTTAGTTTCCGGTGCGAAATGTTTTTCATATAATTTCAAAAATTTTCAAGTAAATCATAAACTTTTCGCTAGAGGGCGTTAAGGTAAATTGCGTTTCCCCTTATATTTCCGTTTCTAAACCCCCAGATTTGAAAAATTCTTCCTATATCGCATACAACTCCTGATGGGAAATGTGTTTCATATAATTCCTAATATTTGGTAAAGAACAGTTTCGCCACCAGGGGCATGAGTGTTAATTTCCGCTTCTGATGTATTTGCAGCAAAAATTGAGCTCTTGAAAACTCGACTGAAAAAAAATCTTTCCTGGACCGATACCACTCACATCGAAAAACCATTTGAGAATACTTTCTTCTTAAAATAATGCATGTTTCTCTCGCCAGGGGGCGTAGATACATATCTTACATTTGTCAAAATCTCTGCTTCTAAGAGTCCGATTTGAAAAATTCTTTGTTGGAGAGCGTTTCTGCTACGAAATGTTTCTCATATAATTTTAATTTTTTCTTAATGTACAAATCTGCAACCAGAATGCGTAAGTTCACGATTCCGTTTACTACAATATCTGTGGGATTGAAAACCCGATTGAAAAACTTCTTTCTTCCGTCAAATACTACTGTTTTCCATACCGGTTTCATTGACTTTAAATAGATCTGATAAATTTAATTTGCGTCAGAACGGATTCAAAAGACGTGCTCATTACATTCGAAAATTTCGTGTCATCTTTCTTGTTTTATCTTGCAGCAATTTGCATTTCTGAAAGGATTTTCTGTTCCTCCATCTGAAGGAGGAAGGGTATATCCATCCGAAATGCAATATATTGTCTTTAACCGAACAATCGGGCCTAAAATATAAAATTCTTTTATATGAGAATACTAATGTAACCTGGCTTTGATTTTTGAAGGTGCTGTGGCTCTATTGAACGTCGTGCGCAATGGTCATCATCGCTGTTGAGTACTGCGTTACAGACCAACAGTCAGGGCGGTTACTAAGGTATCAACAGTGTGGCCCTTGCCGTAGGCGCCAGTTAAGCGAAGGCGCCGTATGGTGTTTAAGGTAGTTAAATAAACATCAATTAGTAAATATAAGGTTTAAAACAAGCGGGAGCACAAAATTTCTGTATATTAGAATTTTTTATCATTTTTTACGCTTTCCAACTGTAGGTTGAAGAACAGCTTTTTCCGTCCGTCTGTCAGCCTGTCGGCACGATAACTCGCGTAAAAACGGTTCGATTTCGACGAAATTTTAGTATGTGGTAGAGGACAACCTGAGGACGAACCCTATTGAAAATGGGTGAAGTGCGGTCAAAGGTCAGGACATAGGAGCGGGATGCATTCCATTGCCTTTTTGCGTCATAACGTGCGTAAAAATGGTTCGATTTCGATGAACTTTTAGTATGTGGTAGGGGACCACCTGGGGACAAGCCTTATTGAAAATAGACGAAATGGGGTCAAAGGTCAGGACATAGGATCGGGATCCATTCCATCGCCCTTATGCCATACCATTAAAGGAGCAATTCTTGTACGTATGTAAATTTTATTTTGAAAACGGCTCTAAGGATTTTGATGAAAGTCGTCAACCTACCGTTTTCTGGTACTAGAAATCGATTTAGCTTGATCTCGATTTTAAGAAAATCCGTTTAGTGCGTTAAATAACCACCCCGAATTACCACATTTTAGTGTCATTGCGTCGTCCCATTAATGTTGCCCATGCTTAAAAATCTTATGACGTCACAATCTCGCAATTGATATGTTGGCGCGCGGTCACGCCGTCTGTCTCATTACATCACGCGTTGTGTGTGAATCCAATTAAAGTTTTATGACGTCACACTCTTTCGACCACATGGTCACGATTCCCATCTGCATTTTTACGTCACGCGTTGTGTGCGTATGTTCATCTGCACGATAACTCGCGTAGAAATCGTTCGATTTGGATGAACTTTTAGGATGTGGTAGGGGAACACCTGGGAAGGAACCCTATTGAAAGTGAACGAAATGGGGTCAAAGGCCAGGACATAGGAGCGGAATCACTTTCATCGTTTTTATGCGTCATAACTTACTTAAAAATAAAATTCTTCGATTTGGGTGAAATGTTATTATATTGTAGGGGCCTGCCTAGGGACGAATCCTGTTGAAAATGGGTGAAATGGGATCAAAGGTTAGGACACAGGAGCAGGATCTATGCCATAGCCCTTATGCATCATAACTTACGTAAAAATGCTTCCATTGCGACAAAACTTTGTTACGTTATTTCGGAGGTATACTGAACAGGTTCTCTTAAATATCATCGAAATGGGATCAAAGGTTAGGGTACAGGACCGAGATTTATTCCACGGCCATTATCCTCATAACTTGAGTAATGATTTCTGGTATGTTGAAAAGCGTATCATAATCAATGCATTGCACGATTTTAATAACTTGTTATACATGCTTTAGTTTTGCATTTTAGCGTCGACATGAACTGTTGTTATTTCTTCAGAAGTTGACAATGACAAGTCTTTGGTCACAAGGCAAAAAGAAATATTTTAAAGCTTTCTTGATTGTTCGACCGAACTGATGTTGCCACTGGCTATAACTGCGAGCGAGCATATATTTTGCATTCCATAAGAGGGGCTTGTCTGGTTAAAGGTCAAGCTGTGGGAGGCGGGTCAACCAGATCATATTGGGGAGCATTTTCGGATGCTCCCCAATATGATCTGTGCTTGGAAACAGATTTTGAAGATGTTATTGATTGATTTGTAAAATTAAATTGAAGATAAAAAATCAGCTTTATATAATTTGTGTTAGAACGATGGTTTTTGCAATGTACACTCACAGTATGAAACAATATTTTTTAATAAAAGAAAATTGTGATTATAATTCCTGTATGAGTGGTTTTTCATAGCTAAATTTTTGTTATTATTTTATGATAATTGCGTTTGAAATTAATAACATTTCTCATTAAGGCGCGTTTTAATGTAAAACCATAAGCACCTAAAATCTTTGCTACGACTCTGTCACTAACATAAGTTTCCAAGCAGACCAACTTTTATGATTTGTTTCCTGAAACAAAGTTTTGGAGTTCCGAAGGAATTTTCTGCTGGTCCATCTCAAGGGGAGAAGGTCTCCCGAAATGCGTATATTGCCTTTAACCTAAAATTGGAACCTTTGCATGCAAATTTTTTTTGTCGTAGTTTACTAGTGTAACATAAATTCCATATATTTTAACGTGATGTGCCACTGCGGAGAGGGCCCTAAAGTCATTATTGTCGCTAACTGCACTTTCGATCTGAAATATATGTCCACGCAAACTTACTTGCATCATTTTCTTTCTTTCGTTTCCCCTATCAGTTTGGATTTCTGAAGTGATGTTTTGCTACTCCGCCTGAAGGTAAGTAGGACGAATGAAAGCAGACTAGAAAAATATCACTGACATGATTCCCACAAAAGATATGCGCACTCTCGAAAATACGCCAATTGTTGACTGATATTCATTTGCTTTTATGTCTCTTAGAAATCCCGTTTTTTTTTATTTCATGAGGAAAGATCTTAATTTCTGCTGAGCAATCTACAAAACTAGTCAGAACATTTTCTATGATCAACCACCGAAAGTAATGGGATTCAATTTACTATAAGGGAGATTTAAATCTCCGATATGCAGGTGACGAGCAAACTGCAATTATAATCATTATATTTACTAGTGTGCCTCACCGTTATTTAAAACATTTCTTCAAATGTTCTATACAAACGGTTATGTCTACGTGAATAAATTACTACCAGATCTGAGAAAGCAAAATAGATGAGTCAAAGCGGGAGATATGTGTGATAAAATGGCAGTTGACCAAACGGAAAAACAGCTGTTTGCATCGGTGCAGTTGTTCGCAGAGGACACCATTGTTTGAAGGAACGCACTCATGTATGCCATCCCACCACTAATTATGCACCCAGCCAAATGTACCTCAGGCATTCTTTTCACCGAGGAAAAGAAGGCTGTAAAATTAGGATGACGTGAAAGGATGCTGTTTTTACACGAAGTTTGAGTGTCCAGTTTTAAGTGAAAAGAACTCGCACTTTGCAAACAAGCTGTTTCGTTAATGTATATAAATTGTGTACTTTTCCGTAGGCTGTAAAGCACATATGCGGGGATGGTTTCCTATCATCTTTGGAGGAACACTGTTGTTGTTTAGTTACGATATACCTGTCTGAAACCGTATAATTATATTGTTTCACTGAACACTATAGCTTTAAAAGATCTACAAATTTACTGCAATTTGTTCCCAAAAATGTAAGGTGACAATGATATTTATTGTACACGTCAGATTTGCACAAAAATACATTTTTGCTATGTAAGAAGCCAAGAAAGTGCAACTTTTATACTGCCCCTAAAGTGCATGTGGCTACTAGTCCAGGTAGCAGTTATCCTGAACTCGTTTGGATGCTTTCAGAGGGAGATAAGTTGTCATTTATGCAATGTGTATATGCCCCCTTAACAACATACGGGTACCAATCTCGTGGGTGCGAGTTTTCCGGGTATCAATCTGCAGTGTACGAATTTGCCGTTTCCCGACTGAGAGAGCGAGAGAGAGACGTGAGGGGATTTTCGAGAAAGGGGTGATTGTCTTATCGCATACGGAAAGTCATGAAGGAAGCAGGCAGTTAACGGACCTTGGGCTTGAGGCCAGCCGAGAACTCACGATATAATCACCGATGATCCGGGGTTATCACGAATTAAACAAATTCACTGAATTACAGAATTTCATCTCAGATACCAAATCGATGTTATTCTATGATCACTAACTTCTTAATGATGTCTACGGTGCATTTCGAACCGTGAAACTTCAGATTTAACGAAATAATGGTACACGATATAAAGAGCAAAACAGCATTGTGACAATAGGTCTTTATTTTTGTTTCTTGACGTTACAACATTTAGAAAAAAGGCCGAACATTTCAAGGATAAGCAATACTCATTCGTTACAGCAATTAAACCACTAGTGATATTTAACTTTCATTGCTGTTGGTCTGCGATTAGGATCAAAGGCAGTCATTTTGAACACAAGATCCATTAAGTCTTTACTAAGACAATGTTTGGTGACATCAAAGTTTATCCCTACATTTTTCTGACAATGTTTTAGGCACTGGCTATTTTCACAATTATATAGAAGCTTTCCCGTCACTAACTCATAAAGGCAGACGCCAAGGCTATAAATGTCCGATCTGAATGGGTTATATGCCTCTTTGCCCAGAACTTCAGGTGGCATATACGGCAACGTTCCACAATGTGTAGTTCTGACAATTTCTTCCTCCAGGAGTGTTTTTGAGTATATTTTAGCCAGACCTAGATCGCCAACTTTAGGTACATCATTGCTGTCCAGTAATATATTTGCCAATTTGATATCACAATGGGCAATGTTTTTGCTGTGTAAGAACACAAGTCCTTCAAGAATTCCGTAAAACATTGTACGAGCTTCTACTTCTGTCAGGGCACCACCTTTACTAATATAAGAATCAAGGTCACCACGCTCTGCGTATTCCATCACAAAGTACACTAGATCATCACATAGAAAATAGTCTTTCAGCTGGATTATATTTTCATGCATTATATCTTTCCATATGAAGGCTTCTCTCAGCACATAGAGGGCATGTTCAACATAATCTTCTTTCAAGCTCTGAACCTATGAGGGATCAATACACATCATGAATGCAAGATTAAGATCAGTGCATGAACTAAAATGTGAATTTAATTTCTGTGAAAAAACTGTAGTAAAAAATATTCTAAACTTTTTCACAAAAGAAAACTACAGTATTATTTTCACTTAATTTCATGAAATGGACAAATAAAACACATGAATAAATAGAAATTGGCCAACAAATCATTTGTGAAAATTCAGTCAAGAGTGAAATATAGAATAATAAATAGAATTTTTACTTATTTTTTCATTTTATAATTTACAACAGACAATAAAATAAGCAGAGAGTATACAGAAGAGTACGAGTGAATTGCTTGAAAAAAAATAACACTCGAAAGGCCTGTTTGCAATCACCTAGCGAAGACTACGGTCACAGGAATAAAGGGACCTCGTAAAAACTGAAGAAGGTAGTGGCATCCAAAACGAATGATGAAACCGCCACTACCGATGGGGAGACTGATGGTCAATGTTATGTACCTGAAGAGGTTTTATCGACTGTCAAAGGACGGAGGGCAGTGCTCTAAGCAATGACTTCTGGCTTTAAATTAGGGACGAGCGAATATTTAAAACAGTCGCTCGTTCCTAATTTAGAGCCACTGAGTTGCTCACTATGGTCGTTAAACCCCCAGTCAAAAAAAGGGGACGATCCATACTCTTCACTCTATTGTTGGTCCGCTCTGTTTTTCTCCGAAAGAAAGACGAGAAGTGAAGGAAGCTCTAATATCTTCTTTTCCAACATTCGCAGGTTTACCGCATTAGCAAACAACTTGCGAATGTTGGAAATGAAGCTATTAAGGTTCAATTGAAGAATTGAATTGTGAGGTAGGGTGCAGTGCGCAGGAGTGAGGAAGGGAGATACCGTACACACCCTTACATACAACCATCAGGAAGATTCGCTGGCCATATGTATTTTTCTGCGAAGTTTTGTCGCAGGGGTTGAAAATGAACCGTTTTGGTGGAATTATTTGCAGAAAAAGTGAGTCCTTGCATGCTGAAAGAACGGGCTAGTAGTCCTTCCTCCGAAGAAGTTAGAGAAATGGAACCGGAGCGTAATCCTTGCAAATCTGCAGCCAACGGCGAAGAAGGAAGGGTTAACAATTACATGAGTGTTCACGTGTAATCGTTAACACTGCATCAGGAACCTTGAGTTGGAGAAATGAAATTGCATTCCAGTCATACAGAAAGAACAAAAATTAAGTTTTGCTAGGAAAAGGGAAGAGATATTAGTAAAAGTATAATAGGGAAGTGACATAAAACAAAAAAATCAGCCATTTTAGTGTCGTTTACAACAGTATGTGGATGCAGATTAGTGCATGTATATTTGCATGTGTGTGGACCTATGCGTAAAAATGCAGCTAGAAATCTATGAGATAAGCAACATGGTATAAATTTACTGCTAGATTCTTGCATCACCAAATTTATGATAAAAAGTACGACGTACGTTGCTGAAAATGTTTAGCAATAATTTTGGACAGTAAACAAAAAAACAGCAAATTAAATAAAAGATCACTATATCTGGATGGTTAGATCCATTTAGTTCAGAGTTCGTTGAATTATGCGTGCCAAGGCTGAACATACTGCATGTTTTAAAAAAGAAAATTCAGTTATACACTGCTGGCCACCCAAAATGCAACACCAAGAAGGACACGAGATAGCAAAGCCAGACTTACTGGACACATAACAACAGATACAAAGATGAAATGATTGAGTTTACAGGCTCGTGAGACTTGCGGAACACACAGACATCAATAGTTCGTGTGGCCCGCAATGCTGGCAATAACGGCCACTACACGCCGCGGCATAGAATCAAAGAGGCTCTGGATGTGGGCTTGGAGTATGTCGGTCCAGGCTGTTGCTACACGTTGCCACAGTTCATTAGGCGTAGCCACGGGTGGCGTTTCCCGGGCTACTCGGTTGCCTATCAGCGACCAGACGTGTTCGATGGGCTACATATCGGGAGAACAGGAGGCCCACGGCAGCAGTGACACCTGGTGGGCCGTGAAGAATTGTTGCACAATGAGTGATCCGTGCGGACGCGCATTGTCCTGTTGAAACGTGGTCGCTGGGAGGTCCTGCTTGTAAGGGAAGATTACAGGCTCCAAAACGTCGGAGATGTAGCGGTGGCTGTTGAGTGTACCAGCGATGCGTACCAGAGGGGTGCCGGTGTCATATTCAGTTGCGCCCCAAACCATAAAGCCAGGCGACGGACCGGTATGACGATGCATAATGCAGGCGTCATACAGTCTCTTGCCGCGGTGCCGCCACACCCGGATCCGACCATCATGGTGTTGCAGGCAGAAGCGGGATTCGTCAGGTGCGGCGTTCAACGGCCCACCTCCGCCGCACTCGCTGGTGGTGTAACGTCAATGGTAATCGGAGCAATGGGCGCCGTGCGACAAGTCCCCGCTCCTGTAGACGACGTCGAACGGTACGTGCTGATACAGGTTGTTGCGCAACACACCCTAATTCCTGCGCTAACGTTCGTGATGCGGCGGGGTGGGCCGTCAATGCCCGCCGCACAACATGCCTTCCATCTCGCTCGGTGGTGTGCCGCGGCTGCGGCAATCAGTCACGTCGGTCCGTCCGTCCCTCCTATACCTACCGAATCCATACTCGCCTCACGTGGCTGGATGTCGTCCCACACGGGCGCCGATGTCTTCGTACGATAAACCGCTGTTGCGATAAGCCACTATTCGTCCTCTGTCAAACTCCGAAACGTGCTGGAATGACTACCGTATTCTGCAACGATGCATCAGGAAGCTTCCCACGCACAGGTCCGGCAGCACAACACACTTCCACTACTCACACCCCGCCTTCTGTGCACCCTTCTTATAGTGCTTTTCGGTGGCGTGCCGGGCGCACATGATTTGGATATTCCCTGCAATGCTAATCATTTGCATGTCCTCTCACGGGTGACGCCTGCTGCGAATTTCAGGCCAATCAGATGCTTCCTTCTTGGTGCTGCATTTTGGGTGGCCAGCAGTGTATATAAAAAAAAAAGGCTAAATAGATCTTCAAAAAGCGTAGATAGGCATTGCGTCAGTCCCTGCAATGAACCATAGAAAAAGCAAAAGAATCCGCTCATTCAGAATCCAGAGTTAAAAGAGTAGGGACTGAGAGAACAGTTAAATGCAGAATTACTTGGGGGTGCTCGGGAATATCAAAATTCAATAAGAAACAAGCCAAAGTGAAATTTCTTCCCAGGTAAACCGTGGAACGTATTGTTTCGAAAGGTGTTAGCTCTCCCTGGGCGTTCCTGTCGTCATGGGCGAGGAGTCCCACATGACGATGATTTGTACTTATGTCCTCCGCTTGTAAGAAAAGGAATGTTGATGAGAAGGGTAGGTAATAAACTCAGATTCATGCTTGGGATTCCGTGGGTCAATCAGAAAATCGCCCACAGTCTAGAAATAGCGAGACACCAAAACTGGTAGAGGGAGAGAATGGTGTATAACCGGAAGAGCAGCAATGAAAGAGAAGTTAGTAATACTGTAGAAAGCTGATGGTTTTTCCTTCTTATACACCAAGCGGCCACTTTATTATGACCACCACCTCAGTATTTCGTTGGGCCACCTTCTGCCTTTAATACTGCATCGATTCTTCTTGGCATGGACTCCACGAGATGTTGATAGGTGTTTTGTGGAATCTGAGTCCATGCTTGATGAATAGCACTTTCCAGGATTCTGACATTGCAGAGTTGTGGATCCAGCTGTCTGATGGCTTGTTCAACTTCATCCCACAAATTCTCAATGGGGTTGAAATCTGGCGATTGTGGGGGCCACCTAAGCAAAGTAAACTCACCGGCATGTTTCTTAAAACAATCTTGTACAATACGAGCACTATGGCAGAACGCATTATCTCGTTGAAAGTAGCCATCGCCATTGGGATACACCATCCACATGACAGAATGCACTTGGTCCGCAACGATGTTTAGATATCATATGCCAGTCAGACGTCGATTAACACGAATTAAAGGGCCCAAAACATGCCAGGAAAACATTCCCCAAATCATAACGTTGCCTCCACCAGCTTGAAGGGTTGTAGCAATGCATTTAGGGTCCATGCTTTCGTGCTGTTTCCTCAAAATTCTCGCTCGGCCATCGGCATGGTACAACTGAAAACGTGATTCATCGGACCACATAATTTGTTTCCAATTATCGACTGTCCAATTATTGTGCTCCTGTTTGAACTGGAGACGTTTTCTCTTGTTAACTGCAGACAGGAGAGGTGTTCGAACAGGCCTTCGGCTGCCATGTCCCATCCAACGCAGTGTGCTGCGAAAAGTGCGTGCAGGGATCATTTGAGGGGATCCTTGATTAAGATGGTCTGTAATTTGCGACACTGTTGCCCTTCTGTTTTCTGTTACCAGTCTGAACACTCTCCGTTCCGCCCGAGCAGTCACTAGTCGATGACGACCATACGTTGCACATATAGACCCAGTTTTTTGGCTGACAGTTCAGTCTTTAAACACTTTAACAACAGCTGCTCTGGAACATTTCACGAATGCGGCGGTTTCGGTGATATTCGCTCCATGGCTCCGAGTTCCTACAATCATCCCACGTTGAAAGTCCGTCAAATCGCATTTTTTTACCCATCTCGTCACCCAAAAATCACTTCTACTACTGTCGCAAGAACTAAGCTTTCCCTTTTTATACCAGCCTCGCCCTCTGGCGGCAACATGGTGCAGCCATAGCTCATTTGCTTAAAACTGTCAGGTGGTCATAATAAAGTGGCCACTCAGTGTATACCAAATGGTTAAGAAAAGTTAAGAAAGCAAAAATTCGAATGGGAACATGAAGGCGTTTTCTCAAATTACACAAGCGGAAGACAAGATAAAAAAAACAGGATGCCAACTTCTTCTTACTCAGATCATTCTATTATGCTTCTTGAACGAAGCGTAAGAAACATCACTCCACACATATTGCCGTCTATTAGGTTACTGGATTTTAAGCGGGTATTAGATCTAATGTATAGGGTCCGTGGCGTGCAGTGAAAGTTATGTGTAGGCATAAAAAAGAGAAAAAAAAACGAAAAGAAAAGAAAGAAATATATACCGCATTTATAAGGGAATTGCATCCTGCGATTGTTTTATCATTCTTCCCATTCTTTGTTTTAAAATACAGGATTTGGCATCAAGATTATCGGTAGAACTGTTTCAATTGTCCTTAAAAAAAGTCTAAATAATCTGTTTTCTCTTTGTATATACAGCTTTAACAGATTTTTATTCTCTCAGTTTAAGGGCACAATGTGTTTATTTCTTTAAAGCATTTATCCAAACCAAGTTCGTGCAAAACTTTAAATTATTTAGAGATTTACAGAATATTTTACGGCTTAATCCAGGGGGAAGAGTACAAAAAATTACTTTTAACTTTGCGAAGTCAAAGCGAGTCCATACAGGATATTTATACACTGCTGGCCACCCAAAATGCAACACCAAGAAGGAAGCATCCGATTGGCCTGAAATTCGCAGCATGCGTCGCCCGCGAGAGGACATGCAAACGATTAGCATTGCAGGACGTATGCAAATCATGTGCGCCCGGCACGCCACCGAGAAGCACTATAAGAAAGGTGCACAGAAGGCCGGGTGTAAGTAGTCAAAGTGTGTTGTACTACCGGACCTGTGCGTGGGAAGCTTCCTGATGCCGCGTCGCAGAATACGGCAGTCATTCCAGCACGTTTCGGAGTTCGACAGAGGACGAATAGTGGCTTATCGCGACAGCGGTTTATCGTACCGAGACATCGGCGCCCGTGTGGGACGACATTCAGCCACAGTGAGGTGAGTATGGATTCGGTGGGTGCAGGAGGGACGGAAGGACCGACGTGAGCGATTGCCGCAGCCTCGGCACACCACCGAACGAGAGGACCGGAATCTTTGTGCGGCGGGCATTGACGGATCGCACCGCCACATCACGAACGTTAGCGCAAGAATTAGGGTGTGTTGCGCAACAACCTGTGTCAGCACGTACCGTTCGACGTCGTCTACAGGAGCGGGGACTTGTCGCACGGCGCTCATTCCTCCGATTACCATTGACGTTACACCACCAGCGACTGCGGCGGAGGTGGGCCGTTGAACGCCGCACCTGGACTAGGGAAGGGCACGACATTGTCATCTCCGACGAATCCTGCTTCTGCCCGCAACATCACGATGGTCAAATCCACGTGTGGCGGCACCGCGGCGAGAGATTGTATGACGCCTGCATTATGCATCGTCATACCGGTCCGTCGTCTGGCGTTATGGTTTGAGCCGCAATTGGATATGGCACTCACACCCATCAGGTACGCATCGCCGGTACACTCAACAGCCACCGCTACATCTCCGACTATTTGGAGCCTGTAGTCCTCTTTTACCTGCAGGACCTACCAGCGGCCATGTTTCAATATGACAATGCGCGCCTGCACATGGCGTGCATCATGCAACAATTTTTCACGGCCCACAAGATGTCACTGCTGCCGTGGGCCGCTTGTTCTTCCGACATGTCGCCCATCGAACACGTCTGGTCGCTGATCGGCAACCGAGTGGCCCGGCAAGCACCACCCGGGATGAAATGTGGCAACGTGTGGAAGCAGCCTTTACCGACATACCCCAAGCCCACATCCAAAGCTTCTTTCGTTCGATGCCGCGGCGTGTAGCGGCCGTTATTGCCAGCTATGGGGGCCACACAAACTATTGATGTCTGCGTGTTCCGCAAGTCACACGGGCCTGTAAGCTCAATCGTTTCATCTTTGCATGTGTTGTTATGTGTCCAGTAAATCTGGCTTTGCTATCTCGTGTCCTTCTTGGTGTTGCATTTTGGGTGGCCAGCAGTGTAGGTTATGATTATGGTTCGAGAACTACCAGTTGATGAAAACTTTACCCTCTGGAGAGGGGCGAGGGTTACAAAATATGATATGGACTATTATGCATTGGCGCGAGGGCCAAAAAAACAGATTTTGCGATGTTTGAACACTACAAATCATGTATGTTTGGTATATGTATATGGGGTTGATGCATACGTTCGAGCCGTTTTGTTTCATGAGTGTTTCCCAGGCCAGTAGTGACGGTGCAGATGGCGGTTGTATATTAAAATGTTGCCAGTAATATCGCGTATCTAAATCATATTGCGTTGCGTGATTGTGGCTAATGTTGTTTTTTTTTTTTTTAGATCCGGAACTACGGAGTGTCAAGGAGAGAAGAATGAACATTTCCGACATCTGCTCCTCTACGAGTTTAACAAGGGATCCACGGCCGCCAAAGCTACTCGACAAATTTGCGCTGTGTATGGGGAGGGTGCTATTGCTCCGAGGACAGCCCGCAAACAGTTGAGAGGTTGTGAGGTGGCAATTTTGACCTCATCGACTCTCCACGCTCAGGTCGTCCGTCTCACTTTGATGGGAATCGTTTGAACGATCTCGTTCACTTGGATCCGCGTCAAACTACATGCAAATTGGCCACTGAGATGGACTGTGATTAGGCCACAGTGGTATGACACCTAGAACGTATGGGTAAGGTCCAGAAATTGGGGTCTTAGGTGCCTCACACTCGCACCGAGAACAACAAGAATCAACGTGTTGCCATATATAGTTTCTAGCTCGCCCGTTATCGCGAATATTCTCAGCAACACAAACCCTTTCTCTCATGTATTGCTACTGGAGATGAAAAATGGTGTCTGTATGTGAATTTCAGGCATCGATGGAAATGGTTAAGCACAAACAAGACGCCTACACTACGCCCAAAACATGACTTTCATCCATCGAAGATCATATTTTGTGTCTGGTGGGACATGGAAGGAATTATTCACTGAAAATACTGCCGAGGAATTGGACCATCAACGCTGCACTCTATTGTGAGCAACTCCGCCGTGTGGAGGGAGCAATTCAGCAGAAACGGCCACATTGGCGCCATGGTATCCTTCTCCAACATGATAACGAACGCCCTCACAGAGCAAACATGACCAAAATGGTCATTCAGGACATGAAATGGGAGATCCTTCCACATTCAGCCTATTCCGCAAGATGTCGCCCCTTCAGACTATCACCTGTTAAGATCTCTCTGTCGAATGCACTCCGTGGTAGAACGTTCCACAATGATTTTAACTCCAGAATTTCCTTGATGATTTCTTCGCAGCAAAACCTGCACGTTTTTTTCAAGAATGACATTGCAGACCTATCCGGACGTTGGGACACCATCGTAAGCAATGGGGAGAAGTACATAGTTCATTGATTCCGTTCTGATGTAATACAGAGTGATCTTAAAGTTCCTGAACCCTGTTCAACCAAATGATGTGGCAACACGAGTCAGCAACTTGTCGAGATCAAATACTGCGTTTGTCGAATGCCTGAAGGAAATTGGTAGAGTGCCAGAAATGAATAACCGGTTCAATGTGTGCTGCGCAGTTTCCCTACTTTAGCGTCTCCGTTTACACAGAGGCATGGGTTTGACGAGAGAGCAGAGAATTTGTTTACTTGAAGCTTATTCGCAAACAAACAGTACAGTTCAGAAAATAATTACCGCAGTATACTATAGTAAGTAAATCATCGATATACACAGTTTACTCGTACGATTTCGGAAAAATGAAAGTGTTGATGATATGCCTGGAAATGGCCGGCCAAGGCTGTTAACGACAGAAGTGATTAACGATGTTGAAAAACGTGTGCAACAGTCACCTACAAAATCGCTTCGTCGCTTTTCTCAACAAGTGAAACTTTCTTACGGCTCAGCACAGAAACCGACTAAAAGATTGCAGCTTTATGCATACAAAGTGAAAGTTGTCCAAGAATTGAAGGCATCTGATACGTATAAGCGGCTGGCAGTTGGTTTTGTAAATTTACTCGATACAACAAGGGCTTATTGAACAATGTTGTCTTTTCGGATGAAACCTGGATTAATTTGAACGGGTATGTTAATTTGCAAAATACGCAATATTAGTCTACTGAGAATCCTCATATCCTTCATCCAGTGCCTTTGCATTAAAAAAATCGATGTGTGGTGTGCCATATCTCGACGAAGAATAGTGGGACCACTGTTTTTTGTCAATACCGTAAATGCGGATATTTATAAGGATTATATTTTTCCAGTTTGTGTCTCTACTGCAAGAAAATGAACGTTTCGCATGGCTTCAACAGGATGGAGCAACATGTCACACAACTACTGCGAAGTTTCTTTGGTGACCGCATTATTTCTAAAGGATTTTGGCCCTCGCGCTCCTCAGATCTCTCACCTCCTGATTTTTTCTTGTAGGGATATTTAAAGGACCAAGCTTATGCAAACAACACGTATGACCTGTAGTCCTTGAAAACAAACATTATTCAGGCAACAGCGGAAATCACGTTCATCTATGCTGAAACGTGTTACGAAAAACATGTGTCGCTGCGGAGTTGTTTGCCTCCAACAACACGGAGGTCATTTCCAGCACATTCTTTGGGTCAACATCAGTTGCTCAAAAGTTGATGGAAGATGCATCACAGCTGTAAGTAAACTTTATGTAACTGTATAATACGAATAAAAATTGTGTACATTAATAACAGGTGTAACCGCCAGAATGTTGAATGCAAGCACGCAAACGTTCATGCATTGTGTCGTACAGGTGCTGGATGTCAGTTTGTGGGATGGAGTTCCATGCCTGTTGCACTTGGTCGGTCAATACAGGGACGGTTAATGCTGGTTGGGGGTGACGCTGGAGTTGTCGTCCAATGATGTCCCATACGTGCTCGATTGGTGAAAGATCTGGTGATCTAGCAGGCAACGACGGCAACATGTCGACACTCTGTAGAACATGTTGGGTTACAACAGCGGTATGTGGGCGAGCTTTATCCTGTTGGAAAACACCCCTGGAATGCTGTTCATGAATGGCAGCACAACAGGTTGAATCACCAGACCGACGTACAACTGTGCCGTCAGGGTGCGTGGGATAACCACGAGAGTGCTCCTGCTGTCATAGAAAATTGCTCCCCAGACCATAACTCCAGGTGTAGGTCCAGTGTGACTCGGCCACAGGTAGGTTGGTTGCAGGCGCTCACCTGGCCTCATTCTAACCAACACACGGCCATCACTGGCACCCAGGCAGAACCGGCTTTCATCAGAAAACACAACAGATCTTCACTCCGTCCTCCAATGAGCTCTAGCTTAACACCACTGACGTCACAAACGGCAGTGGTTTGGAGTAAGTGGAATGCACGCAACAGGGCGCCTGACTCGGAGCTGTCCTTCAAGTAACCGATTTGTAACAGTTCGTTGTGTCACTGTGGTGGCAACAGCAGCTCGAATTGCTGCCGCAGACGCGGTACGATGCGCCACGGCCATACGCCGTACACAACGGTCTTCCCTCTCAGTAGTGCCACATGGCCGGCCGGAACCCGGTCTTCTTGAGGCAGTGCATTCTCTTGACCACCGCTGCCAACAGTCATGCACAGTGGCTACATTCCTGCCAAGTCGTTCTGCAATATTGCGGAAAGAAAATCCACCTTCTCGTAACCCTATTACACGATCTCGTTCAAACTCCGTGAGCTGTTGGTAATGGCTTATTCGTCTTGTTAAAGGCATTCTTGACTAACATCAACACCCAACGTCGAATCTCAACGATAACTAACGCTTACGAACGTTACAGCGCGTATTTACAGCAAACCTGCTTAGCATGTTCCGAGGGGCGCTACTAGCGCCACACGTATGTGCCGAGCGCGAAACTTGCATAGACGTCATCTTACAGATGTACTCTCACCGCCTACCAACTGTCGTTTATCTAACACAACCCCTTCTTGGTGTTGGGATTTTTTTCCGTCAGTGTATGTAATGACTTTGTATGGTTCCAGTTGCATACTTAAAGACTACTTTAAGCCACATAGGTCTAACCGCGGCCTTTCGTTGTTTATTATTCGGATTTTTCTGTAAAACTTGGGAATCGGATGACACTTGTTAGTTTCGCATCATCCATTTCTTTATTTTCTTTCTGCAGTTTGCGTAATTGTCTTGAAGCATTATTGAGCTTCAAAAAGTCAAGGAATATACAAAAACAGAGCTTTGTATTTTTCCAACTGTATCAGAAAACATCCCTCTGAAATGACGCACAGGACCGTATTATCCCAGACAAGGTCACCGTCGCAAGAAATTCTGCTTTCCCTTGATTAATGCAATTCGCTCTTTTGCATATCGTCGGGGTTTTCAGCGGCAGTTAACATAGGCGCAGCGTTCGTGGGAATAAACAGAGGAAACAGAGGGAAAGGATTTAATGGGTGGAGGTCCGGAAAGTAAATGCAACAATAAATTTCTCATCCATAATGCTTTGACTCGTTCATGTTAGTTCCCTGCCTAGGATCGACTCTTTCACACGACAATACCTCACACGATTACGGGAATGATAACGCGAACGTAGTTTCTGCATTAGCACTGTTTTTCTAAAAATACCTGCAAATACACTTACGGACAACGATATTTGCGCCGCCCCGGTGGCGCAGTGGTCTAAGGCGTTGGCCTCTGATCATTCGTCCGTAAGGGGTCCGGGTTCGAATCCCGGTCAGGCATGGATGTTGTGTTTGTCTTACGGCACTGGCTCTCTCCCTTCCCTGGAACCAGTGACCCTAAATTAGGGACGGGCGACTGCTTATAGCCCATTGAGTTGCTCACGGCGGTCGTTAAAAATCCAATCAAAAAAAAAACAAAAAAAAACGATATTTGCGTACCTAGAAGAAAGCATGCTACAACCCCAAACCTTTGCAAATAGTTAGAGCGCGTGCTGGTATGAAAATGATCCACGTTTGGTGCGATTACCCATGACCGCACACCATGTGGTGGCGCTGCAAGCACGAACCGGCAGCCTTATAAACAAGCGTGTAGTCGATGCCCCATGAAAGGGAAAAGCGCCGGCGAACACAAGCAAGAGTACAGAACGACAATAATGCCGGGTAGATGCCAGAGACGTCAATTTACGCAACTTACGGACTTTGAGAGAGGTCTGATCATCGGGATGAAAACCGCAGGCGTGGTCGGGGCGCCGTAAGCCCGCCACGTGAATCGTTCTGAAAATGCCGTCTGACTGTGTTGGAAGCAGTACACACGTGACTGCTCTGCCACACGGCGGAGCGGCTCCGGACGGACCAGGCGAACCACCAGTAGAGGGGATCGACGGATCGTGCGCCAGGCACGAAAGGATTCCACGGGGACCCGGTCCACTATACAAGCAGATGTAGCGGCTCCTGAGTGCCCCACGAACCATTTCCTGACGCCTCGCCGAAGTGAATCTGTGATCACAGCGCCCCTTACGTGTGCTTCCATTAACACCGGAATATCGCCGGCTTCGTTTGCAGTGGTGTCAAGCCAGACCAACGTGGAACGCTACAGACTGGAAACGTGTGGTGTTTAGCGATGAGTGCCGCTTCGTTTTGGGGACATATGATCATCGTTTCTGGGTGTGGAGGTCCCTGGGTCAATGGCCCAATCCCAACCTCGCTACCGAGCACCACACCTCTCCCACTGCAGGCATCATGGTCGTCTGGGGAGCCATAGCCTACGGTTGCCGATCAGTTCTAGTAGTGGTAGGTGGATCATTGACACGCCAGCGGTATGGGGATTAGAGGTCTGCACGGGCCTTAATTTAAAAATCCTGCCCCGTCCCAAGCCCGCACGTCCAAGGTCCGGCCCGTTTCAAATTTTTTAAGTAAATCCCGACCCGACCCGACCCGGCCCGGCCCGTATGTTTCTCCTGTTTCTATGGCCCGGGCCGGCCCGTAAAATTTTAACAATTACCAAAACACGAATTTGGCATCTGGTGCACTCGGTCATTCGACTGCTCAAGCGTTTTCGTTTTCTTAATTGCTACAGATATTCTATTACAATAAATGTTAATTCAGAATATTTCTAAGACTCTGTAAGTATAAGTCACGTGACGTCCGAGGAGAGGGGAAGACTTGTATACTCAAAAATATACAAGTCTTCCCCCCTCCTCGACAATTTCCGTTCCTTTCAAATTTTCTGTGTTTTCAAATTATCATTCCCTACCGCCGGACCCGGAAATATCCTTGGGGATAAGGAGGGCCGGGGGGAGGTTAATTTGCAAAATACGAAATATCCAGAATTATGAGTCTGATCGTTTTACTGGAAGAAGGTTTTATGACTTTATAAACTGCACCTATCTCTACTGGCATATCATTCGCTGGAACACCATATGTCTCTCGTGTGTGTGTGGGGAGCACATTTGTGCCGCTTAAGATGCGATGTTCCAGACTTTGTGCTATCGTGACTCAAAACGTTTTTGCATTTAGTGCATTTGCACAACGTTTACCTGCTAACTAGTTTCAGAACGGGACAGTAATTTAAAGTACTTCCAAATATCGCTTTTCCGCTTTACATTGTCTACAAGCACATATTCTCCGAAAGCGATTTTTTCGCTTTCTTAAACTCCATAATAAGTATGGAAGAGTATTTATCAGCAACACTTAACTGAGCATATGCTAAGATAAAACAACGACAGACTGCCCACCTAATCAGTGTCACAGAATTCAAAATATATTTTATTTCATATATTTTCTTCTAAATATCCGATTAAAAATATTTAACCTTTCGATTCCATTTATATCGAAGACTATTTTAGGTATAGTCCCTTTTTCAAGTTACCCATAGATTTTCCGCTAGGGGGTGTAAAAGTAAATAGCATTTTCCCCCACATCTCTACTTCTAGAACTCCGATTTGAAAAATTCTTTCTGCAGCGGATATAGCTCCTGATTGAAAATGTTTTGCACAGAATTTCAAATATTTGACAAAGAATGGTGTGAGAGCGGGCGCATTATTTATGCACGAGAAATTATTAATTGAGCGTTATGCCTGTATAATCAGGAAAATCATACATTAATGGACTAATGATAAGAACATTATGTTTGCATAATATCAAATTAAGGTGTGTTAGATGGATTTATGATGTGAACATCCATATATATATATAATTATTAATAGAACTTAAAAGGTGGTCCATGTGGACAAAGAAGCAATAGATAGTTCTAGAACATTTTTCGAAGTTATTTGGATGTTACAAAAAAAGCCTGGAATTCACACGCTCGGGAAAAGGAGATGTCTTTCTCAAGCAAGATAACCATCAGCGCAAACGACATCCGCCAAGTATTGTCCGCGCAGAACAGACGCCGAGATGTCTAGAAGACTTTTTAGTCTCTACAAAAGATAGCCACTAATGGAGGTGAATCAAACCCGCCGACTATTTAGTGAAGAACCGAAAAGTTTGTAAGCCAGATGGGCGCGTCCGAGCGAACGCGAACAGCAAAATCGCCTAGTCAACGTGACGTAGGCACCAGCAGCAGAGAGGGAGAGAACTGGACACCCGAGGGCAAGGGAGTGGACGTGACGGATGCGCGACGCAGGCGAAAGAAGGAGAGATAGAGTCTCACGAAAGAGGTAGTGAGCGGAGAAATAAGTTCTTCGGTAGGCGTAGCTCGAAAGAGTTCGAGAGCGTGAGGACACGGTGGTAAGGGTTCCGTAGTTCAGTCGAGTACTGAACGGTGGTGAAGTACTGTATTTTGCGAAGTTAGCATTAGATGTGATATAGGTCTTAGAGCCAGGGACTCACACGGATGTTCTCGAAATATCCAGAAAGGGATAAGTTTCCAAAACAGCGAAGACGGAGATCGGAGCTGAGTTTGATACAACACGGAATTAGAAGTTCACCGGAGATACAGGTCTTGTCTCATACGGGAAAGACTCTCACCCAAGTTCAGAAAAATATCGTTAGTATATAGATGCCAAGCATACGCTGGCGAGTTGCGAGATTTTCACTGTACAACGGACGTTTTTGTCTGCGACTAAAAGGCGGCGACTCGACGGACAGACGGACTTTCCAACTTCAGATAAATTACAATAAACTTCTTGAGTTTTATCAGGTCCTCCTGTATCATTTTAGGACATTAGCTATTCCTCTTTTGAGTTTTTCAGCGGTCTCGATCCATCCTCGTGATTCGCAGTTAATTACGTATAGAAAAGCGGGAGGATTTTGTTCATTCACCCAGTATTGATTTTGGGGAAAGTTCTTAGGAACGAACCTTGTACTTCTATTGGCTGTGAGGGGGGACTATAACGTGGACGCCACGGAAATATAATTTTGGGCGTGTCCATATAATGAGATGAGCACGCTCGCCCTTACAAATGGTTTAGCCATCAGGTGACCTAAGTGGTAATTTCTGCTCCTGATGTATTTGCAACGACATCTGAGCTCCTGAAAACTCGATTGAAAATATTCTTTCGTGGACTGATACCGCTCACATTGAAAAATCTTTTGAGAATACTTTCTTCTTAAAATAATGCATGATATTTCCGCAGGGGACATAGATGCATATCTTATTTTTGCCGATATCGCTCTTTCTAAGAATCGCATTTGAAAAAGTATTTCTTTATTCGAGAGAATTTCTGATGCGAAGTGTTTCTCGTGCAACTTCAATTTTTTTAATGCAAAAGTTGGCCACCAGAGGGCATAAGTTCACGTTTCTGTTTCCAGCAATATCAGTTGGAATGAAAACCTGATTTAAAAACTTCTTTCTTCTGTCAAATACTACTAACTGTGCAAACTCTGTGTGTTCATTTTCTTGCCAAAATAATGCACAATTTTGCTGCTAGGGGACACAAATGCTTAATCTGTTTTTCTCAATATCTCTGCTTCTACGTCTACGATTTAGGAAATTCTTCAAACACCGGATGACATTTAGTTTGAAGAATACTTTAGGCTAGTACATGAGGAATTTTGTAGTTCACACTTCTGCCGGTATGAGGTGTTCGTGTACCTCAGTTTGCAACTGTATCTCCGCTTCTAAAAGCTCTATTGAGCTATTGAGAAATTTCTTCTTTATTGTATGTGATTTGGTACAATAGAGATGTGCAGGATTATTCTTTTTAAACGATGCAAAGATTTCCCGCTAGGTGAATAAAGATTGAAAACTTTTTTTCTTTTTTGAAAAGTCCCTTTTCCTTAGCATAGCTTTTTCCACGAAGAATATTTTTTCGCTGATTTTTAACTTTTCCATTATGCAAAATTCTTCGCCTAACAGGCATAGACTTATATTATGTTTCCTTCTATACAGGGCGTATAAGAAAGTCCTTAAACAGGGAAATAACTTTCGAACGCGAAATGCTAGAATTGTGGAAGTAGTGTGTACATATAGTGAAGTGACTATGTTCTATTAGATGAGACCGATTTCAGCACCCCTAGCGGCGATTTTGGAAGTTAGCTATACTATCGCGAGAACCAAGAGAAATAGAGAAAAAAGTCAATAGCAAACGTGTAGAGCGTCACCGATTTAGTATGAAATGACACCCTGCATTCACCAAAAACTCCAATAGAAGTACGGAAGTGCAGATCGCTTGGTATCCGATCACCGGCATAAATACGTCACGAATGACATCGCAAAACGTAATATCTGTAAACGAATTTTGCCTGCAAAACAGCGAAGGATGTATGAAAGTATGCAAATGGAAACGCTACGTCATACCTCATCGGGAAGCATAAATTGGCGGTCAGTGAATGTTTGTGAGACAGTGCGTGAACTGGATCTTCGAGTCTACACATGGCTAGTTATTCCAACGAGGAGTACTAGGAGATGGTTAGGTTGTAAGGGGAATGCGGTCGTCGGGCAAGAGAGGCAGCACGCCAATATGCATTACGTTTCCTTAAACGTTCTCACCCTACTACGGCTACTGTCATCAATGTCGTTCGCCGGCTGAGAGAAACCGGGAGCATTACAAGTCGTTCCCGTTTAGGTTGGCCGAGACTTGCAGGTGTTTACGTGCAGCCAGTGGACGTCCTGGCCTATGCGCTAGCCCGCCCACACTGCAGTACGAAAGACATCAGTGCGACGTGTGACCTTACAT
Organism: Macrothele yani; assembly: GCA_039090855.1. Lineage (NCBI taxonomy): Eukaryota > Metazoa > Arthropoda > Arachnida > Araneae > Macrothelidae > Macrothele > Macrothele yani. The sequence goes on along the minus strand of CM077010.1, from coordinate 71,401,611 downwards.
TTGGTCGTGTACGGAAAATTTCTACAACCCCGTTTTATCCAAGCGTGCAGTAACGTAACACCTGAAATGCTGCAGAACGTCCAACAAGAAGTTCTATCTCGAATAGAGATGTGTATTATTGCAGATGGTGGACACATCGCGAATGCTTAAGTATTAGTACTGACATTTTGAATTTCTAGAACATAATTTTGTGTTTTTCTTCTTCATAATGTCCTACTGCTTAATGAATTTCCTACTACTTTACTGTACAGTACGTCAACAGCGCGTAGCCAATGAAATACTGCACGTATCGTGAGCTGGCTTGGAAGGTATACGACGTATAAGTTTTGCTGTAGGCATCCTGAAAACATATCACTCGTTGCTGTCATGATTACAAGGAGCGATTTATCAGATTTGCAAAAAGGGAAGATTATCGGCTTTCGGGCCAATGCCGTCAGTATTTCTGAAACAGCGCAGTTTGTGAACTGTTCGCTTGCTGCTGTGTTTAAATTGTATCGTGATTGGAGAAATGGCACCATTGCGAATAAGCGAATTGGAAACTGTGGAGCACCACGCCCCACTGATGTGAGAGGTGAACGTCACCTGCGAATGTGCGTGAGGGCCGATCGACACGCTACAGTGAGCAACTCAGTGGTCGAATGAAACAGGGGGCTGCCGGAAGTGTGTCTAAAACGACAGTTCAACGAACCCTGCTGCGTATGGGGCTCCGATGCCAACGGATGGTCACTGCACCTATACTAACGAAGATGCATTGCAGAAAAGTCTTACATTTACACGGCAGTATCGGCATTGCGCCTCCGCTGATTGGCAAAGGACTGCTTTCTCCGATGAGTCACGTTTTCTGCTTCATCGACCAGATGGGCTTTGGCATATAAGGCGAGGAACATCGGTAAACAAACACTGTGCGACCATTGCTCGAAGAGCACGAGCTGGTGGGGGAAGCGTTATGGTCTGGGGAATGTTTTCGTTGCATTCTCTGGATCCACTCATACCTATGGTAGGCACTATGTACCGAATTCCTTATGAATCCATCTTTGCAGACCACGTACACCCATGCATGCTGAGTGTCTTCCCTTGGGCTGATTGGATCTTCGAGCTCTACAATACGACGTGTCACACAGCTAGTAATGTCCGAGAGTTGTTGGAAGGGCACGATGAAGACTTCAAAGTATTTCCCTGCCCCCTCCCCCTCAGTTACCCAGACCTAAACCCAATTGAGCATCTGTGGGATCACTTCGATCGTGTTGTTCGCTCTATGGATCCTCTACCACGCACCTTCCAGCAGCTGTCAGATGCACTACAGTCTGCGCTGCTCCACATACCTGTGAACACCTTCCAGCACCTTACTGGGCCACTCCTAGACCGTCTAGCTGCTGTCCGCGCTGCACACAGCGATTACTCTGGATATTAGCTGGTGGTCACAATAATGTTAATCGACCGTGTATATAATTAATAATAAGGAATTACACACCAACTACATTTAAAATAGTTTAGCTGTGCTAATGATCCGAATTTCAGAGCGTAGAGTATAAGTCAAAGTTTCCAAGCTTCGGACCTCAACCAGATGGCTTTTTCAAGAAAAGTAGACAGCTAACTGCAAACTGAATAACAGAACACTTCAACCATTTAAACGCTGTGACTTGACTAGACAATAAATGAATAGACGCAAATGTGATCATTCATTCGACGAAACGAGGTCACGTTGGTTGAGCACGCGGTATCGTGGTAGAAAACGGAGCATTATTTGAAGAATTGCTTCCAAATGCGTTTCAAATCTAGAAAGACGCTGTCATTGCAATCTTTGCTGTTGGATATGATCTCTAAGATTTCGCGAATGTAAGTAGATTTGGGTATGGAACATGAAGCTAATTTCTTCATAGCCTTTCGCATACGAACGGCGGACTTGAACTTGACTTCTCTGTATAGGACAGTGGTTATTTTTTCGTCCTTTGTATCTCTTTTATGTTCTATGTTCGTTGATTCTAATTCTAAATGAACGTTTGGACATTCCGATGTAGTACTGCCTGGAGCCGTCCGGATATTGTAGTGAGATGGCATAAACACCTGCCTCATTCAGAAGAGGGGGCTTGTCAATATTTCTCTTACGCATCATTAGTAAAGATGCCGGAGACCTCATGACCACACCGAAGTTCATCCTCCTGAGCGCGTTTTTGATTTGAAAGGAAACTTTTGGTATGTAGAAAATAGAGCCCAGGTAGGGATGTTGCGACATAGTTCTATTATTCAGTTTGCAGTTATCTGTCTACCTTCCTTGAAAAAGCCATCTGGTTAACGTGCGAAAACATGGAACTTTGATTTCTATTCTACGCCAAGAAATTCAGATCACTAACGTAGTTATACTATTTTCAGTTACCTAGATAGTACGAAAGTGAAAACGTATATGTGATTGCTGCTGCATACTATTAATGTTAAGCTCCACAACCATATGACTTCTACATTTCGACCAAATAAATCACTTGGATTTTAACGTATATATTGTCTTAATTCATATAGACCATGTCCGTTCTGTAGGTCGTTAGACCTAAGATATTAAAAAAATTGGCCGAAGCATAATCAACAGTCAAAGCACTGCACATTTTATTAAAGCCGCCACTACAAATTTTACTGATAAACAGGCAGCATTTATTGCTGGAAGCAGGTGCTGAGGCAAGGAAGATGCCACAGAGGTTTGGGCCTCCCTTTAAGAGTTTACTGCATTATTTTTAATATACCTTGTCTTGTACAATCTAATTCTAAACGAACGTTTGGACACTAGTACTTATCGCTATCATTTTAATTTTTTTTAATTTTCGTCCAGCTTTTTTTTCTGGCTATAAACATACCTTTATTTGAAAAAATTTAATTTTAGTGAAACGATGCGCATTCGTTCTTTCACCAGATCCTAATTTCATCTATAAATTTCAGTGTCAACTTTACGCCCTCACTCACTCTTGTAAGTTTTCTTGATACACCTTAGACTGGAAGTAATAACTTCACAATTAATTCCATCAGAGCGCATGCATTGAGTATACCCTATAATCAGTCAACACGTTTCAACACAGCCGAGCGTTAAGTAGGATTCAGAAATACGTGGAAAACCAAACCAGATTGATAAAATACAAGTAAACTAAACGCTGAAACTGTTTGAAACATATAATGAGGGCATTATTAGATATCCCAGATACTGCACAATTTGATCCACTTCTGGCAGTGTCACTATGGATATAGTCAGGTGAAAATACATAAACAATTGTTATTAAATCTTACATCTTTCAAAATACTAACTGAAGTTAAATATCACTTACCATTAGCTGACATGCAAATTGTAATCAGTGTAAAAGTACTGTACGTTGTGACAGTTGTACTACATTACTAAGTCAGGTTGAAATTAAAGTTTTTTGGGGTGGAGGGAGGATGACCGCTGTGTGCAACTCTAAGGGCTATAAACAGTCGCCTGTCTCTAATTTAGAACCACTAGTTCTAGGAAAGGAAGAGAGAGAGAGAGAGAGTATGATAAGACAAACTCAACATCCATGCCTCACAGGTATCCGAACCCGGCCGATCAGTAAAAATGGGTGCTGACCATTAACTCCTGGTATACACTCGTACGCAGGACCAGCGAATCTTTTTTCAAAATCTACCACTAGCTAGATCACACTGAATTCTCCTGAGATTTGAATTATTTTTACGTTACCTTCAGCTCCTGCCGCAAAGATATTGTAGACATTTATGCTCCTTCTCCTGATCAGAAAAGGTCAATTTCCATTTGTGAATGTTTTATCGATTGTGGAAATCTTGTTCTGTTTTGTAACTCGTTCCATTAACTATAAAGAACCCTGATCACAATGGGCATTTTAAATTATGCTCAGGTTTTCTCTAGGAGGTGACAATGTACTGTAACGAAGTAACTTAACAACAAAATCCAGTCGAATCCTGCAAAATGTGATACCAACATGCCATTTGGCACAGTAGCAAGTAGTAAGGTGTAGACTGATTTTTTATATACTGCCCAAAACTCTAACCACCAGTTTGGTGCTATTACACCATAAAACAGAATGGCAGCCGCCTAGTACTTGTATTGATTAAGATTCCATATTTAGGCTCCCAGCATATCATTTTAAGCAATTTTCAGGCGATGGATTTCACAAATGGTATCGGTTTTGCATTTTAATCTACTCAAAATTCGCTAAATTCATTTTCTTTTGGAGGTCGGATATTAAATTTTCATCGGAAAATTATACATAAGTAAATATTTATAAGATACTTTTATTTTCTAATATTATGTTGGTGTGAATGAAATGTCCGTTGCGAACGAGCAGTGGAGAAAGGCCCCCATCACAACGGAATGAAACCAAAAAAACAGGTATTGCGGGTTTTACGTCACAGAGTCACTGTAAATAGCTAGCATGTGTGTGAAGAACAAGGTTCAAGAGTGGTTTGTTTGGATGTAACATGACTTGCAAAGGAAACATGCAGACGCCGGATTTGAGAGTCATCTTCCTCTATGAATTTAAACTGGGCCATTCTGCAGGAAATACCGCACGAAACGTTAACAAAGCGTTAGGGGAGAATACAACCAACGAACAAACCATTCGGCGATGATTTGTGAAATTTTAAAGCGGAGATACGGACCTGAAAAACGAAACACGTGGTCACTGACCTGTTGCTGTTTCTGACGATGTTTCGTGACGTGTGGTTAAAGCGGATCCCCGAAACACGTGTCGTGAGATAGCGGCTTGTTCGGCATCTGGCTGTGCTGGGTAAGGTAGAAAAACTGGACATGTGGCTGCCGCATGAGTTGACAACTGCCAACAAGACTAGGCCTTTGGAAGTCTGCACGTCGCTGCTTGCCAGGAACAAACACGAACCTCTACCTCATCGAATCGTCACCTGCGACGAGAAGTGGGCCCTTTATGATAATCTGAAACGATCTTATCAATGGTTAAGCAACGCACAGCCTGCTGGACGGCATCCTAAGCCATCCGTACACAGCAAGAAGATGATGCTCCTTGTCTGGTGGTCCACAACCGGAATAATTCGTCGGAGTTTCTTGGCAAGAGGCCAAACCATCACTGCAGAACGTTATTGTGTTAAATTACACCTGATGCAGCGGACGTTGCTGCAGAAACAACCGGTTTTGGTCAGCAGACATGGCGTTCTTCTGCTCCAGGACAATGCGCGCCCTCATGTCGCACAACCAACAATGCTGACACTAAGTGCCTTGTGCTATGAAGCACTACCTCATCCTGCATATTCCCCGGATTTGTCTCCGACAGACTATTATCTGTTTCGTCGCCTGGATCACTTCCTGTCCCGGAAACAGTTCACGACAAACAACAAGGTTCATTTAGCGTGCAGTTGATGACTTCTTCTGGTCCCAGACACAAGACCTGTTTCGTTCCGGGATCATGGCCTTGCCGGGCAGATGGCAACTATGTGTCGATTCCGAAGGGGCTTCTTTTGCCTAAGTAAGTTGTCCTACTTTTCTGTTCTCGCCGTCCACGTGTAATGGTCCTTTGCCGGACATTTCATTCGCACTAACCCAATACTTTTGCTACTGAGTAATAAAAGGTGATGAAAATAGTAATGATTTAAGTTCCTTCATCAAATAGACATCCGTTGAAATGTAATCAAAAACGTTCAGATATTATTCATGTGAAAACTTTTCCTCGCGATAACATTGTCGATCGTAAGCATAGAAACTAGCACACGGAAGAGACAGCCGTTCACATTTGCAAGTGCGATGATATAGCATTTCGCATCCACACTTAAAAGTTTCTTGCAGTGTGTTGAAGCATGAGACAAAAGAGACTACAGTGGTTCACAGTCTTAGTCTTTCACTACCATCCCCAATGAGCAAGACTGGGCACATCAAAAGACAGTTAGCACCACTGAAATCATACACAGTCAGTTTTCAAAAAAAAAAAAATCATTCAAGAGAATGATTTTTTGGGGGAGTGCGTCTCAATTGTTCTATCGTCCCTTCTCATTGAGTCTGGTAAATGCTTTTATTATATATTCTAATAGAAACTTCTGAAGCTGATTTGATTGGAAGTGTCGTTTCAAAAACCTGGTGCCTCCCTAAATGTCTTTTTACCACGTTCTCCCGGTAAATGCGTGTCAAAACGTAATGCATCACAAACTGCTTTTCCGATTTATTTGAGCACTCTCATGAAGGAGTACGAACCTACCCATTGATTTTTTAAAATATATATTGGCATCCACTTGGCACAGTGGAAGTGTCGCGTAGCCAATATCTAAGCACACAGCAGTTGCAGGCATGCAATAAAGATATCAGAGTTTTCTGATCGAATGCTGTCATCAAAAGTTGCAATTAGAGCTGCAGTGTAACTAACCAAAATTTTCACTGTCCAGACTGCGAGTACCTCTGCGTTATCCTTTTTTATCGTCGATATCTGCACGTCAGAAAAAGTATTGTAGGAGTTTTCCAAAATGATGTTCAGTGATACAACATTAATTTCATGTAGGCAGCGGGCTCGTTTGCATGAGATCCTGTTAAGCACTGTCCTACTTTTACCTCAGTAGTCGCCTCATAGACGAGCTCCATTGCGACGAGTAACCGCGCAGTACAACAGCGGTATCAAGAGGAGAATTTCAGCATACACAGTCCGCCACACATTGGCTGGAGAGGATAGTACGAGGTAACAGACGAGCGCCATTGAGTCAAGTAACCGCGCAGTACAACAGCAGTATCGACAGGAGAATTTCAGCATACACAGTCCGCCACACATTGCCTGGAGAGGATAGTACGAGGTAACAGACGAGCTCCATTGCATCGAGTAACCACGCAGTACGACGGCGTAATCGAGAAGAGAATTTCAGCATACACAGTCCGCCGCACATTGGCTAGAGAGAATTATACGAAGTGACTGGAGAAAATTGTAATAAGTACTGAGTATTGCAATTAGATGGTGTCCCGTTGACTCCCACATCACAGTGTCGTATCTCGTAGCCATTCATACTGATCCAACTGTCCCTACGATAGTTCAAGGAGTAAACGGTAGAAATAGTTCCGTAAGTCCAAGGCTGATTTTTAAGGATCAATCCACATATTCACGTCGCTGTCATCGAAACCCTGGAAAACTGCAAACTGGGTGACAGACGAAGGAATTTGAAATGCCAGTATGCGCTTTAGCCAACTGCGTCACACCGGCGGTTTGAAAATATTAAATAACATCATTTCGAAATGAAAGCTATTAAATTACCAAGATGAGTCAAAAACTTCGCCCCATTTGTAGCTTGAAAGTTAAATAATGCAAGTAAGCATTCGCCTCATTCTGCAACGTATAGGCCGTTGTTTTCTGTACTTCTTTGCTAACGTTCCACGAGAGCCACGATCCCACGGCGGTACCACTCTGCGGATTTCAAGTACAGAAGTGTTCTCATTCCATATTCCATATCCATCATTAAAGCGAGGTGCCATCCTTGTATGAAATAGGCCATGGAGCAAAATACTTGGTAGATAGATGGGGCAAGTTTCTCATACTGTATGGAGGATGGGATAGGATCTTAACCCTTCCAAAATTCCTTTAGTTTTCGGTGGACTACTCTGAGGTGTGACTTTGGTCACGAGCGCTCATCAATAGGAAGAAGGCGTCTACTTGCAGCAACGTCTTCTTCCTATTGATGAGCGCTAGGTAACCTTGGCCCACAACATCATGCAACGATTGCAGTAGAGATGCTTAGAGGTTCCCGTCCACAGTCTAACCATCTGCAACGAGTTCCCAATACGCAGAACACTCACAATTCAGCCAAATGCACAGCATGACTTTCCTTCTGAACCGCCCTCTCTACACTTGTATACCACTGGCTCCCAGTTGTAGAATAACCTTTAAAATATCCATTTTTCATCACATGTGACGATACGATGCCAACATCTGTCCCCTTATGCAGTGAAATCCATAGAAGGGATTGATTCGTTTCTTAAGGTATCAATCAATTTATGGGGAACCATTTGATGGCTCGTGAAAGAGAAACCATGCTAATGCAGGTGACAAACGAAGGAGGATTGGAAGACCCCATCTCAGCTATCAGTTGTCGTGTACTGGTACTGGGGTTCGCGATCACAGCTTCGACTAGGGTTTCAGTGTTGATGGTCGTCGGACGTTCTGACCCAAAGCCGTCTAGAAAACATAAGGCCATGACTTTAGAAAAATCAGTTCCCTCTTTTTGTGACGTCACGCGGAAACCAATGCTTCCGAATGGTTCCCAATGCTGTCGTGTAGGACGTCAAACACGACACCGACGTATCAGGCAGTGTAATACGAGAGTGACTTGACAAACGGAGGAAACTCCTCTGTCTAATGTCATGGCCTTGTACTTTCAAGATGTCCTTGCCCGACCCCGGGTTGTCTTCCTGACTGGTATCTTCAGAATTGAAACACAGGAACCATTTTTGTGTAGTGTTGACGTCCATTGTTTCCTCGCCTTCAACTGCACAAATTTCTCTCTCTGCTGCCGCATTTAACCCTATTCCCCAATAAAAAGGGTTAAATTCCGAACAGGACGTCTATCGACCTCCATTCTCTATTCTCTGCTCACTTGATAACGCAATGTAGTTCGGTGACAAATGTACGTCATCAGTACTGTGTTCTCCTTACCATTGCCGTACCCAGTGGACGCTGGCACACTTTTCGTGCGAGAATGTGACCACCAATATTCTGTGTTCCTCAAAATGGGATGATCTATCTATCAAATGGGATGATCTATCTGTTAAGAGTTTAATGATGATAAAAAAATTCCTGCTGCTGAAACTTCATAAGATAAACTTCACCTGAGAAACGAAGGTGAACATCAAACAAAAAACGGCAAAGAATTTCGCTTGCCGCCCCTGCTTTCCCTTTCCTGAAACCAGTGGCTCTAAGTTAGGGGTGGGCGACTGCTTGTCCATTGAGTTGATCATGGTGGTCGTACCCCACTCCCTCCCACAAAAAACAATAATTTTTTGCTTCCAGAATATGATACATTTGTGCACATTAAATTTTATCGTTCAGTTTCTCAATACATTTATAAAGTAAGTCCACGAAAACCGCAGTGGCAAATATATAATTTAACAAAAATGTTATAATATATAGGCAAAAGCACACAAAAATTATATACCTCAGCATGGGATGATGAAGCTAGTTTCCTCCTCTTACTGCTTCTCCGGGATGACATCGTGGGGCTGAAACCTGTACAGCTCTCAAGTTATTCTTGTAAATACTGGAAAGATATACGAGTGACAAATTTATGATTTGAAATTCTTCTTTTTTCTGAAACAAACTTATACGGTTCTTACAGATCTATGACTGTCATTCTACTTTTCAAGAAGTCGTATTACACTTTCTCTTAAAAGAATCAACACTAATACATGTGACTTATAAAAAAAAAACCTTGCATCATTCGTTTAAAATTCTTAGCACTATAAATCGGTTTGCGCTTGATTTATGGTATTAACTTTTGTTGCAATTTTTTTTTACATGCAGGAAACTCTCTTCCAAACTCTGAAATTTTACGAGCATCCATTAAGGCCCATAAAGAGGGGCAGAAAAGGACATTATTGCACTGAAAATATGGATGCTGATTCAAACTTTACTATTGAATTAAAAGATCATATCCGCCGTAAAATTATTTTTTTTAATTTACAAAAAGAAATCCTACTGAAATGTTTGTGTTTCCAAAGTTCAGTAATAAAAAGTTATTTCAGATTGTAGGTTACGAGTACTCGATTCCCTAGGGGGTTCTACATGTGCGTAGGAAACTTTTTTGGAGAATCCTTCTTTCTGATCTCTTGAACTTCATAAATCTCGCTATGACAGTGTTCCTGCTTCCGTCTCTCAAAGTATGGGACGTATTTCTCTCTGTGCAATCATTGGAACCCCTTAAATTTCACTTAAATATTATCACCCACCCAAGAACACAGCGAGTTGATGAGAAAATTCCTAGAAATAGATGCTGACGTAGAAACGATTGGAATACGGTTACTTATGAAGTGTTACAATTTCTAAAGAACACAAATTATGATGTCTTATCCCTGAGTACAAGTTCCCTTTATACAGCTCTGCCGTTCCCACTCAAACAACAGCCTACCCACACAGCGCGTTGTTCCCTAAACTAAACTGGTGTCAAAAATTAACGTAACAAGTACAAATTCGAGAATACGTCAAAAACGAGACGACCGATTGCAAGGATTTTTCAGAGACATGTGCAAAAGGAAACTCGAAGTACCCAAGCAACATTTTTCTGGCTCCTATGGAAATATGCACATGACGTCAGTAAATCATCGAACTGGCAGGCGCGTCACCTTGTTGAGCGGGCTGCGGCAATTGAACTTTGAGTTGGACTGTTATTGGAAGAATGGCTAAGTATCATCGCTTAGAAGACTCTTCACGGTGAACAGCGATCGGTAGACTGGAAGCAGGAAAATCGCATGGTGAGGTAGCAAGATGGCTGAATGTATCGGACAAATGGTCTCCAACATATGAAGACAGTTTCAGGAAACAGAAACAATAACCAAAATGCCAAGAACAAGGACGCGCACGAATCACAGCAAGTCAAGCCGACCGGTATTTATCTCTAACAGCTCGCCGGTATCGGGAGTCTACAGTCAGGCAATTCTCGCAGGAGCTCTCCTCAGCTACGGGAACTGCGATGTTGAGGCAAACAATTTACAGAAGACTCCACGGAAGAGGTTTGTATCCCACTCGCCGCATCGCACAGAAGTCTCCGTCTGAATTGGGTCCCACAACATCACCCCGAGAACCCCTGATCAATCGGTCTGTGTTTTCTTTAGTGACGAATCGCAGTACAGCCTGAACACGTAATCATCTCGTCCTGCGTACTTTTGGAGAGTGGCAGAAAGCTAAAATTTCCCCTCCAACATTTGGGACATTGACCACTACGGTGGTGTAAGGCTCCTGTTTTGGGGCTGCCATCATGTTGGATGGACCCATGCTGCTGCACGTGTTTCCAGGAGGAGCTCTGACTACTGCTGTGCTACAGAGATTACATCCTGTAGTCCTATGTATGGCTTTTTCACGGGACCTGTTAGTCCCCAGTTCCTTTTTATGGACGATAACTCCCGTTCCACCAGGGCTCGGCTAGTCGACGAATATCTGGAGAGTAAGCTAGGCTGGTGACTATACCTGCTCCGTCGTAATTCAGACTTTGCAGTGATATGCGGAACCCTCTCAAATTTTGATAGTGAAGGCGTTGCGCGAGCAATCCTTCCAGGATCAGGCAAATCTTTTACCCGGATAGGAACGGTTCAGGGACCGGCTGGAGTCTCCTGTCCCCACAAGACCAACACTTCCCACCCCTTTACCATAGCCCGCGCATGTGACGTGCCAATGGGCCGGGTTCTTAATTTTGCGTCTGGCAGGAAGATTTATTCGCCAGCGCGATGGATATTGGGACCAAAGTCCTTTATTAGTGTCCAGGCTAAAATACAAGCACATGTATGCACTGACGGTCTTGTGCATTGGGAAATCAATCTTTCATTTTCATGAGCACTCTTACAGAGATGAAAAAAAAGGGAAATATTTACACTATCTACACTATGCTACAAATCCGCAACACTAGGACATGTGCTGCGGTGATGACTCTAGCCCGGAGTCATCCTTCTCCTCTTCACTTCCTTCCTCAGTCTTTGACTAGCTCGATGAGTCCCTAAATCTTTGACTCCGTCTTTGAGCAGCTCGAGGAGTTCAGAAATATTTGACTCAGTCTTTGAGCAGCTCGATGAGTCCCGAAGTCTTTGACCAGATCGATGAGTCCCGAAGTCTTTGACCAGATCGATGTGTCCCGAAGTCTTTGACCAGATCGATGAGTCGCGAAGTCATTGACCAGCTCGATGAGTCCCTAAATCTTTGACTCCGTCTGTGAGCAGCTCGATGAGTCCAGAAATCTTTGACTTAGTCTTTGACCAGCTCGATGAGTCCCGAAGTCTTTGACCAGATCAATGAGTCCCGAAGTCTTTGACCAGATCGATGAGTCGCGAAGTCATTGACCAGCTCGATGAGTCCCGAAGTCGCTACGAAGTCTTTGGCCAGCTCGATGAGTTCCTGTCTCACTAGGATATTAACAGGATGGAATGGTCTTTGAGATCTCCTGACATGAACCCGATAGAACGTGACTGGTATGCCCTGGGAAGAGCAATCGCAACCCGGCACCCCCTCTCTGAACCCCGCTGAAACTCCTACGCGCCTTGGTGGAGGAGTGACACTTATTGCCTCAGACTCTTATTCACAGCATTGTGAACAGCCTGAGGGCTCGCTGTTCGGGATAACCACACTCCCTATTACCTCCTCGAAATCCGCGCTACTTGCTGCATCATTTTTGGACTGCCGAGGTGTCATGCGCATGTTTCCTCCTCATGAGATGATGGCATTCCTTTTCTGTTGTGTATTACTAATCCATTACTACACTGTATGTATATCCGTATAAAATGTCATTAAATTCTGCCGTGTGGATTTACATTATTCGTGATTTTGTGTTTGTCAAGTTATGGATGCTATTTGTGTACGGTATAAATATTGCTTCCGGGAGAGAGCTCTTATTCTTTTCTCTAATCGCTGTCCTTCTTATGTTAACATAGGGACTGTAACTTTGAATGTTTCCAAACCAAACAAAGTAACTGAATTTTTGAAAATTAACTCTAAACAAGAAATGTCTTCCCTTTCCTCTATTAGATTTCTCTTTTATGTTGTTCGCGACTTACTTTCACGAACACATAGTCATGCTTACTTTCACTTCTGATCTGTGCTAGTTAACAGGAGTAATTGAACATTTGTACTAATCTGTAACGCAAGTGTTTCTCAATTGTCATAAATTTGAGTCCAGTTATGTCGTACATTTTCCAGGTTTCTCACCAGATATATATATATTTTTTTTTTTATTTTACTTGTAGTAATTTGTCTTGAAGAAGCCTCCCAAAACAGCATGATAAATGAATGGTTGTATTTATGACCTTTGACCAATAAAAACCTTTTTCTTTTCCATTTACATTATATGTGTATTGTCTGTTGTATGAGAAAATGTTCATTTATGTGCTTCCTCTGGTTTATTTTAAATATTTTTAGCAGTCTACTTTAAAAACATTACGAGCACAAACCGCAGGAACACAGTTTTCATTAAAAAACAAAAGTGACACTTGAAACGGACTTTGGGAGACAAATAAAATAATCTATCTACATAGCAGCAAGTTTTTCACACAGTTCTAGAAATCTAGGCAACTGCCCAGTGAAACTGACAATATAGGACATATTTAACAAATGGTTTTGGTAATATGTATCGCATGTTCGTTTCATCAAAAAAAAGAAAAACATCGTATATAGAAGACGATATATACTAAGTATGTCGTCTTCTAGATACGAACAAGATTGTCAAAGTGGTTGAACCAGGATTATAAACACCCAAAAATGATTTTCCCGTTGTGAAGATCCTATTGACGACTGATAAGTTCCCAATGAGCAACAGAAACAAAGCATATCAGAATTCAAGTTTTTGAAATTAGTATTTCTTATTTACTTGTCTTACAGAGCGAGAAGCGAGGTTTTTAGCGCCGATAATAGAATTTTTCTTGGAAAAGGTAACCAGTCTGAGAAGGTTTCCTCTAGTCGTCGTACACACTCAAAAGAATTAGAGGAGCAAGAAATATTGTAAAGAAAATCATGTACCACCAGTGTTGTTGAATGCAACATATTATTTTTATAGAAGATACAGTTGAATATTCAGCACTATCGGTTAGAAAAAGAACATTAGCGAATTTTGTGCAATATTATCATTTAATGCACATCGTAAGATATGCTATACAACAATATTCATATCTCTACAACAAGAAAAAAATTACTTTTTGAAGGTGGTAACTGACCTAGGGTGTGTGGTCTCCTCAAACGGTTCACATCGCTGCAGTCCTGTGTGGAGTGGAATCGATGAGATTACTGAGAAGGTTTTGGGGTACCTTCGCCACTAATCAATGAGGGTAGTCTTCAGTTCACGAAGAGTCAACGGAAATGCCCACTGAGTTACAGTGCGGATGCTAAGTGCGTTCAGCCATACTTAATTGGATTTAAGTCACGGGAGCATACTGGTCACTTTCATACACTCGATTCCCTCCTCTTGAAACATATTGTTTACTAGCCGATCTCTATATGAGGTAGAGTGTTATGGTCCATGAAGAGGAACGAATCACCCAAGGTTGCAACATACGGCATTACAATAGAAATGAGAATCTTGTCTCTATGTCTTTGGGCCGTTAGACTGCCGTTTCGCACAACGTACACAACCGTACGTCCACCGATACTTATGCCTGCCCAGAACATCAATCCACGTTCCCTGTAATGTGATGTTTCCTGCACAAAAGGTGGGTCATTTCGTGTATCGGGTTTCCCCCAGATAAGAATCCGTCGATTGTCAGACTCTAAGCCGAATCTAGACTCGTCAGAGAAGAATATTTGACTCCACTCGTTATGTCCTTAACTATGATGTTTCTCAGCTTAGTTTCTACGGGCAGCACGTTGTCGTCCGTTTAAGGGGATACACACCATAGATCTACATGCATAAAGGCCACTTTTATGAAGGTGATTACTGATATCTTGAGTTGACACTCTGCGTCCTGTTGACACGACAGCTTTCGCTGTAGCTGAGTAAAATTTTGCTGCCTGTTCTGACGGGCTGTTAAAAATAGATAACGGTCATCTCTCGCTGTAGTTGCACGCCGATAGCTTAGACCTTGCATTCTTCAAACCCTTCTCGTATCCTGGAATCGTGCGGCAGTCGGAAAATGACACTTTGTGACACTCTAATGGATTCTGCTAACCATCCGCTGTGTCTGACCTGCTTCCAGTTTGCCAATAGCTCTCCAGTTCGTTGGTTCCGGTAAAACCTGTTGTTGTGACACAGCTCGAACCGAAGTCTTCAAGAAATGAAATGTCACAACAAGCGCGGCAAAACAAGAAACGCCTTGAAAACCTTCGCTTTTATCCGAATCTGTGATTTATGCGTTCTGGGATCACAGACTCTAATTTGCATAAGGAAATGCATGATTCAACCGTCTACGTCGGGCTCGACTTACGCTTTCCACGTTTCTGTAGATATGACTGGATTGGCTTGCATAATGTTGCCAAAGTCACATGCTCCTTTAATGTTATATATATATATATATATATATATATATATATATATATATCATCATCATCATTGTCAACCATTATCAATCCACTGCTGGACGAAGGTCTCCCCAAGTTTCCTCCACAACGGTCTGTCTTGTGCCAGTCTCCTCCATGTCACTCCCACATACTTTCGAATTTCATCCACCCATCTCCCATGTGGTCTTCTTCTGGGTCTTTTCCTGTCCCTTGGAATCCAATCAAACATTTCGGCTGTCCATCAATGGTCTGTCCTTCTGGCAGTATGTCCAGCCAATTGCCATTTCAGGAATTTTACTCTGATCATGATGCATTCCACTCTTGTCATTTTTCGGATCCACGAGTTCCTCTTCTTATCTCTCCTGGTTATACCAAGCATGCACCTCTCCATGCTTCTTTAAGATATATATATAATGTACAAACGTAGAATTCGCACAGAGGCGCTAAAGCAGCAATCCGGAACGAATCACATCATAAAATCGATAAAAACGTACCAATACAAACCAAAATTTCAAAAAAAAAATTAATACAAAGAGACTCAAAAAAGCATTATAACCAAAAAAAACCTCTCCAAGCTGATGTAATATATCTTTCTTATATATATATATATATATATATATATATATATATATATATATATATATATATATATATCTACATATAATGGACGCTCCCTATCTTCTGATTCAAGGCTTCTTGAATTGGAGGAGGAACTACAAAGGATCAAGTGGGACATCGTGGGGCTAAGTGAGGTAAGGAGAAAAGGAGAAGATCTCATTGAACTGAAAAGTAGACATCTCTTCTACTATCGTGGGACAGATACTGGCAGAACTAGTGGTGTTGGATTTATAATAAACAAGAAACTGAAGGATAAAGTTGTAGAAGTTGAAAGTTCCTCTGACAGAGCTGCACGACTTGTTATCCAACTTTCGAAAAGATACCAGGCTTAGATTATTTAAACTTATGCACCCACCACAAGTCATCCTGAAGAAGAAATTGAAGAATTTTATGAGGAAATTTGTCATCTAAATAATAAAGGTAAGCAGCACTTGAAAATAATTATGGGAGATTTCAATGCAAAAATAGGGCAACGGCAACAGAATGAAACTTCAGTAGGTAAATTCGGTCACGGCAACAGAAACCAGCGTGGAAATACTCTCGTTGAGTTTGCAGAGGCAGAAGGGTTTTTCATCTTGAACTCCTTTTTCAAGAAATAGCCACACAGGAAATGGACATGGAGACATTCAAATGGGACGACAAGTGAAATTGATTTTATTATGTGTAACAAAAAATTCGTCATAGAAGACTGCAGTGTGCTAAACAAGTTCAACACAGGTAGTGACCATAGATTGGTGAGATGTAAGATGCACCTCAACACTAAACTTGAACGTGGCAAGCTCATAAGACAAACAAAATCTATTGACATAACCAACCTCAAAAAACACCATAATACCTTCAAGTTGGAACTGAATAACAGGTTCTCTGCTTTAGAAGGCCTAACATCGGAAGAAGTGGACATCTCTGAAGTTAACAGAAAAGTAACCAAAGCTCTTATGGAAACAGCAACAAAATTAGCTGGGTCTAAGAACAAGTTGCATGTAAACAAATTATCAGGAAAAACCAAAATGTTGATGCATGACTTCCAAAGTGGAATATATAGAGCTATGCAAGACAGTAAGAAAAAGTATCACTGAAGACGTAAGAAAATTCAACTGTGAACTAGTGAGGAAAGCAATTGAAAAACAACCAAAGCCTAAAGATAGCAAAGGGACATCTCAGTAAGGGAAGAAAACAGATTATGGCACTGAGAAAAGAAGATGTTTCTGTAACACGAAATAGAGGCAGAAATTTTGACAAGAGTGAAAGATTTCTACTCCAAATTATATGAAAGGGATGATACATGCACTACAGACATCATAAAAGATACCAGTACCAGAGTTCCTCCAGTCCTTCCAGCAGAAGTTGCACATGCAATCAAGAACATGAAGCGGGGAAAAGCTCCAGGAGAAGATGGAATTACTGTAGACATCATACAAGAAGCAACTGGAGAAATCGAAACAGTACTCGCCCAAATTTTCACACGATGCCTTAATGAAGGAAAGATTCCTGAGGATTGGAACACCGCTACAATGATCCTGCTACATAAGAAAGGGGACATTGAGGATCTCGGAAACTACAGACCTATCAGTAGTTTATAAAATCTTCACTAAAGTTCTTTCACACCGCTTGAAGGTAACACTGGACATGGCTCAACCGAGAGAACAAGCTGGATTCAGGAGTGGCTGCAGCACAATAGATCATATCCACGTACTGAGAGAACTAATTGAAAGAGCGAGGGAATATGAACTTCCATTGTGCGTGGCTTTTATCGATTATGAAAAAGCCTTTGATTCGGTGAAACCATCAGCAGTTACAATGGCTCTGAAAACCTGCGGTATTGAAGATGCATACATTAATATTATTAATAACATCTATGAAAATGCAAGTGCAAAGATTCGGCTGTTTGAAAATACAACACACGTAAAAATTGGAAAGGGAGTGAGACAAGGTGGCACCATATCTCCGAAGCTCTTTAATGCCACATTGGAGGGTGTTTTTCAGTCGCTGAGCTGGGAAAACAAGGGGATAAAGATTAATGGAGATTATCTAGCCCACCTTCGTTTTGCTGATGACGTAGTCATTTTCGCAACTACCCCATCAGAGCTGCAGAGTATGATCCAGGAACTTGCTGACAAGAGTAAAGAAGTGGGATTAAAAATGAACTTTCAGAAGACAATAGTGATGTTCAATGCTTTTACAAGAAATGAACATTTATCGATTGATGAAGGAAAGATGGAGATAACACACACGTACTTTTATCTTGGACAGCAGATATCAAGTGAGGGTCACATTGATGAAGAAATTAATCTGCGTACAAAACTTGCCTGGAGAGCTTTTGGAAGAAACAGCATAATTTTCAAGAGCAATATGCCACTATGTCTTAAAATAAAAGTGTTTGATCAATGCATCCTTCCAGTGCTTACGTACGGTGCAGAGACGTGGACCTTAACTAAAGGAGACATACAAAGGCTGCAGACAACTCAAAGCAGCATGGAGAGGTGCATGCTTGGTGTAACCAGGAGAGATAAGAAGAGGAACTCGTGGATCCGAAAAATGACAAGAGTGGAAGACATCATGATCAGAGTTAGATCCCTGAAATGGCAATGGGCTGGACATACTGCCAGAAGGACAGATCATCGATGGACAGCCGAAATTTTAGATTGGATTCCAAGGGACAGGAAAAGACCCAGAAGAAGACCACATGGGAGATGGGTGGATGAAATTCGAAAGTATGCAGGGGTGACATGGAGGAGACTGGCACAAGACAGACCGTTGTGGAGGAAACTTGGGGAGACCTTCGTCCAGCAGTGGATTGGTAATGGTTGACAATGATGATGATGATATATATATATATATATATATATATATATATATATATATATATATACACACAAGAAAGACATATTACCTTTTCGAGTCATTTGTCGTGTTCCGTTCATCTTGATGTTTTTGCGTTTTTCTACCACAAGCGATTTAATGTTAAACGTATATATAACAAAGGATATGATTTCTTGAGTAAGTGACTTTAAACGATTCGTCCGCAGGTACAGGAAACGTTCGCTGCATAGACTGAACAGAACTATGCTTCTTTGAAAGTTTAGCAAATAAGCTTTACAAATAAAGAAAGGAATGTTCTGTTGTTGTTCAGACTTCATGACCATCGTGAGCAATTCCATGGGCTGTAAGGAGTAGTCGGTCCCTAATTTTGCGTCACTGGTTCCAGGGAAGGGAAAGAGTCAGTGAAGTAAGACAAAGGCAACATACATGCCTAACCGGTATTCGAATCTGGACCCACTCACGGACGAATGGTCATAAGACAGCTGCTCAGGAATGTTTCAAAACAACGGAGAGATCGATAGCCCTAAAAGCAACAATGTGAGTATGTCGATCAGAAAAAAAGGTTATATGTGCTATAAAGTAAGCGTTGGATGTCGTACAAGGGTATGGATGACATGTACGTTCGAGAGATGGAGCAAGTGCTCCAGGCACCTCTCTGAACTCCTGTGTCCAGCGTAAGATGCGCAGTGACATTTCAAAATGACGACGTGGTTGGAAACGTATTCTCAAGTCGAAGTCAGAGCAGTGATTAGGTTTTTCTGACCGAAGAACGTGCTCGCAGCCGAAATTCAGCGGCAACTTGTCGAAGTTTATGGTGACAACGTGATGTCTCAACAACACGTGGCGAAATGGTGCCGTTCGTTTCAATCCGACAGGGATGATATGGGGAACTGTCATCGCACAGGCAGTGGACGTCCAAGTTCGTCGATGACAGAGATCAACACTGTACATGTGGACGAAATGATTCAAGATGACCGAAGGGTACGTTCCCGCCATATTGCGTCTGAGCTGGGATTGAGATATAGCGTTGTTCAACACCTTGTGGTGGATGTTTTGCAGTATTCCAAGGTTTGTGCCAGATAGGTGCCACGTTCATTATTCGTCGATCACAAAGCAACACGAATGATGCCGTGTTTGACGTTCCTGCAGCGTTACGCTCAAGACGGACAGAGCTTTCTTCACCGTATTGTGACTGGGGACGAGACGTGGCTCCACCACTTCGCTCCAATTAGCAAGAGATCTTTCATGCAATGGAAACAAGCTGTTTCACCGCCGGGAGGAAGTTTAAAGTCACACCGTCTGCTGGAAAAATTGTGGCATCCGTTTTCTGGGATTCCTCAGGTGTGCTTTTTGGTGGAATTCTTAGAGCATGGATGCATCATCAACACGGATCGGAACTCTGCCACTCTGAAAAAGTCGCACTAGAGCATCCGACGAAAACCACCAAGTCTTCTGAGCGATGGTGTCGTTCTCCTTCACGATAACGCGAGGCCACACACCGCCAACACCATGCAGCACTGGCTCCACAAATTCCGATCGGAGGTGTGAAAGTACCTGGCCGACAGCTAAAACTTGTCTCCTAATGACTATCACTTCTCTGCCATGAAACAGCACATGTCTGGTACACTTCACGTATGACGATGACGTGAAAACAGCTGCAAAAAAACTGGCTACATCAGCAAGGACATGGTATTTTTTTGTTCGGGATGGACAAGCTGGTCGTGCGGTCCGATAGATGTCTGAATCATCACGGTGATTTCGTCCAAAAATAGTGCTTCATATCTTTTGTCACATCGCACAAACACTTCTTGGTTGGTGTGTTCTCCTTTCTCCTACTGAAACGAGTAACCTTTTTTCTCATCGACCCTCATACATTTGATTAAGTACAATTTAGGATTCAGATCACAAAACATAAAAAAAATTGTGAAACTAAAGCGTGATACTTTCGGCCTTCAAATTACATGCATACTTCGTTGGCTCAGGAGGAATTAGAATTACACGAGGCTTATCTTGGTCACTCAGTACCCCGTGACAGGTCCGCGGTTTTTCGTTGCTTAAAGTGTCGTAGGGAACGGGTGATGTCTATCTAGATCCTCTGCAGTGCGTCCCAGAGATAATTAGTTGGATTTGGGTCAAAGGATCTTTTGAGGTACAAGTAAAAGTGGAATAGCGTGATTTTCGAGTTCATGGATTGGGATGTAATTTTGAAAAAAAAAATACATCCTAGTCATTTTTTGGGATGTATTTTTTGAAAAAAATACATCCTAAAAAAATACATCCCCACGAAAACGAAACTATGTACTATTGCACTGTGGAAAAGTGTCCCAGTAATCCTGATGATTTCAGTTCGGCACTCAGTAGCTTTCATGTACAATAGACATTTAAACAGATCTATGCGACCATAGAAACACATCGATTCATGACTAAGCTGCCGCGGAAAGGATGCACAGGTTGGCACAAATGCTAAATGTCTCGTGTTCATGAGATTCTCCGGACATGAGGTCACTGGCTAACATCGCAGGAAAAAACGCTTTTCAACACGTCGTTGTGAGAAAAGTACGAGTATCACATTGTCCATCCGTCGTTGGACACAATTTCTCAGCAACTATTAGTCCGATTTTTATTTTTGCATTAGAAAGCCCACCCTTGCATATCGTTTCATTTCCCACGCTCAACTTCGCCGCTAGTCACGTAAATGCAGGTGTGTGTGTGTGTGAATGCGCCACATTACGAAGAGTATTTTTTTTTATTACGAACAGTATTTCGGACAGGGTTTCATTTCAAAGAAATGCACAGTTTCCCCGTTAGGCAGCGTAAAGTTAAATTGCGATTTATCCAATATCTATACTTCTGAAAGTCCTATTTCTAAAAACTTGTTTTCCGTCGGATAAAGTTTCTAGTGGGAAATGTTCTGCTTATGATTTAAAATTTTCGTGAAGAACTGTTTTACCCCCGGAAAGCATGAGTTACTATTTATGTTTCCGATGTATTTGTTGCATTACCTGCGCTTCACAAAATTGGAGTGAATTTTTTTTTTCCGGTCAGATATCGCTCAACATGTGAAACCTTTTCGCGTGTAATTGCTACACAAATTTTTCCTGTCCTCTACTTTCTACATTTTTTTTTCTCATTTTTACTTGATATCTCTGTTTCTAACTGTCTCATTTTAAAAGATGTTTTTCTTTGTCGAACAGCGTATTGCAGCGGAATAATACACATGCAATTTCAAATTTTTCTTAACAAAGAAATTTTAAGAGGTGTAACGTACCAGGAGATGTGACGTACCTGCCTGAAGGACCAACACGACATAAAGGCAGATAGGAATCAGAATAAAACGTCCGCGTAGCTCAATTGGTAGAGCAACTTATTCCGGAGTGAGGGGACCCGGTTTCGAATCCTGGCGCGGATAAAAATGACGGAGAAATTTACTTCGTTATAATGGCGCCCGAACTATTCGGATGACCCGACCGTTCAAAATCTCGCATTGGTGTGATGTTATTTCCACACCGCGAGATAGGAAAAATAAGAGAATCCCTTCTCCAGCACTTCGAAAAAAAAATAAAAAATAAAATAAAATAAGGGGGAGATGATGTAACGTACCAGGAGATGTGACGTACCTGCCAGAAGGACCAACACGACATAAAGGCAGATAGGAATCAGAATAAAACGTCCGCGTAGCTCAATTGGTAGAGCAACTTATTCCGGAGTGAAGGGACCCGGATTCGAATCCTGGCGCGGATAAAAATGACGGAGAAATTTACTTCGTTATAGAGGACATACACCTATGAGCGATTGCATTATGACCACCTACCTAATAAGCTGTAGGACCCCCTTTAGCCTGCAAAACAGAGGCCACTCGGTGAGGTATCGATTCGATGAGGTGGCAATAGGTATCTTGAGGTGTCTCGTACCATAATTTCAACAACAGGTCCTCCAGTTCCCGTACATTTCAGGGTCATGGTAATTTAGCTCGAACCCGCTTTTCCAAGTCGAACAACAAATGTTCCATTGGGTTCATGTCAGGTGAATATGGAGACCAGGGCATTAACAGAAAATCACCAACATGTTCCTCAAACCACTCCGTGACGATTCCGGCAGTGCAGTGTGGCGCGTTTTTATTTATTTATTTTTTTTTGATTGAAGGTTTAACGACCACCATGAGCAACTCAATGGGCTATAAGCAGTCGTCCGTCCCTAATTCAGGGTCACTGGTTCCGGGTAAGAGATAGAGACAGTTCCGTAAAACAAACACAACATCCACGTTTCACCAGGATTCGAACCCGGACCCCTTTCGGACGAATTCAGAGGCCATCGCTTAGACCACTGCGCCACCGGGGCGGCTGCAGTGTGACGCGTTATCCTGTTGGTAATGGCCATCACCAGCAGGGGAACACAGCAGCCATGAATGGGTGAACTTGGTCCGCAGCGATGTTTAGATACTGACAGCTGTCAGGGATTGTGCTATTGTGATAATGAGGCCTAAAGAGTCACAAGAAAATATCGTCCACAGCATAACACCGCCGCCGCCTGCCTGTTTCCGCCCAACAGTGCATCCAGGTGAAATAGCCTCCGTTGGTAATCGGTGCATCCGTGCTCGGTCGTCTACGCGATGTACTAAGATTCTTGATTCGTTAGACCAGGCCACTTCTTCCAATGATCCACGGTCCAATCTCGATTATCTTGGGCCCATTAAATGCGTTGTTGGCATGCCGTGCAGTGAGCATGGGCACACGGCTGGGTCTTCAGCTACGCATGCCCATCTCAGAAGGCTGCGATGAAACATGTGCTGCGACACATTGCCCTGATCAGCACTGTTTTAGCTCCGGGTTATTTGTCGCACTGTGGCCTTGCTGTCGAGCTGAACAATGTGCGACAGTCTCTGCTCCCCTCTGGCATCAATGAGCTGCGGATGACGGTTCGTCGTTTGGCGATCTGTGCACCACTTTTGATACCTACTCACTCCAGCGGCACGTGAACAACCCTCAAGCAGCGGCGTTTCCGAGATCGTAGTTCCTAGGCGCCGTGCCGTCACAATTTGTCCTTCATCAAACTCCGATAAATCGGTAGCTTTTCCCATTCTGACTCCGAACACTCTACTAACTGAAAACCGATACTCGGGTTTGAAATATACTTCTCTGTGAATTTCACCTACGCCACCGTTCCGTCTCCAGGCGCGCTCATGTTTCTAGGCTGGGGGTGGTCATAATGGTATGGTTCACCGGTGTAAGTCACGTTTCGGTTTACAGCATAATTGCAGCAATATCTCTGCGTCCAAAAACCCGATTGGAAAAAATTCATTTTCGATCCGATACTACACGGGCGTGCAAAAATTAAGGACGAGACGGTTTTTCGAATGTAACGTCGTGCAGAAGTGCTCCACATTGACTCAAATCATACCATAAGATCCCCAAGATGTAAGAATATGGGACAAGTGAGCAAATTTGTCCAAACAAGGAATCCAAAGGATACAAAGGCACTTTATTGAAAAGGTAGCTTCGAGCACAACTGGACAGAAGACAGAAACGTCCATATGACAGGCGGCTGCTAAGAAAATTCAAGTCTTTAGTAGGGGATGTGATCACCCCTGACTGCGTTGCACGATTTACAACGTCTGTCCATGCTGAGGACGAGGTTGTCAAGCAGCTGTTGAGGCGTCGCGGCCCATTCCTCTTGTAGCGCCAATCGCAGGTGCGGAATCGTTGCTGGTGGCTGGTGACGTGCTGCCAAGCGCCTCCCGAGAAGTTCCTACACGTGTTCGATTGGATTTGGTTACGGGGACATTGCGGGAAAATCTATGCGTGGAATATCTTCACTCTCCAACAGCTCTGCGACAGCCATTGTACTATTAGGTATAGCGTTGTCGTCCATGAAGAGGAACTCATAACCCACAGCACCTCTAAACAGACGCATGTGAGGCAAGAGAAAGTCGGTACAATAGCGAACACCAGTGACTGAACCTCTTTGGAAGATGTGGAGGTCAGTACAGCTACCAAGCATGATACCGCCCCAAACGAGAACTCCGCCACCTCCAAGCCGGTCCCTTTCGATGAAGTTGGAAGTGTGATTGCGTGTTCCCTGCTCTCTCCAGATGTGTAAACGTCCAGAATCGCTCGTCAGACTAAATCGGCTCTCATCCGTAAAGAGAACTCGACCCCAAGGCTGATGTATCCAGTTATTGTGTTCCTCGCACCACAGAAACCGCCGTCTCCGATGAGCAGGCATTAATGGCACACACCGTACTGGTCGTCGTGCAAATAGACCACTTTTGTGCAGCCTCCTGGCCACGGTAAAACGTGATAACGAACGTCCAGTTGTCTGTTGCATGTGTCTTGCGATTTCTCCCGCTGTCTGCCGTATCTCTCTTCTCGCCTGTAGGACAATATACCGGTCGTCCGCCGCCGTGGTTGCTCGTGGACGACCACTGCTAAACTCTCGGACAGTTGTTCCTGTCGTTTGAAATGCTCTCCAAGCTCGTGAAGCGATGCTGTGAGCGATCCCGAACTTCTCGGCTACACTAGTCACACTTCGACCTTCTTCCAACTTCCCAATGACGCGACCTCGGGTGAAGTCATCCAGATGTCGGCTACTGGATTGCCTGTTGGCCATATCACACGGTGGCAGCAACTCGACGTCGTTCAAACCGATGTACACCGTGCAATAGCTTTCACCGAATTGCTGAACATACACCGCCTGTGTGCTTTATACCACTCCGACACTCCCCACCACCCACGTCATGCTGCATATATGCGCCTGCCCTACTGTACCGGATCCTAGTCGATCTCCTGAGTGGTCTTTCGGTCCGTTCTGCCTGCTTGTTCCGCTGTTATGCTAATTTCTCCCCTTCGCCCTCAATTTTTGCACACCAGTGTATATGCCAACTATTTTACGAAGTAATCGATATCCTACTGTAAAAGAATGAATGTCTGAGCCCGCCTGTAATGTCTGAGCCCGCCTCTGCTGCCTACCGTCAGAATTGGGCATTGTAAAAATTCGAAAGTGCATAGAATATTGTGCATTGTAAAAATCCGAAAGTGCATAGTATATGCCAACTATTTTACGAAGTAATCGATATCCTATTGTGAAAGAATGAATGTCTGAGCCCGCCTGTAATGTCTGAGCCCGCCTCTGCTGCCTACCGTCAGCATTGTGCATTGTAAAAATCCGAAAGTGCATAGTATATTGTGCATTGTAAAAATCCGAAAGTGCATAGTATATTGTGCATTGTAAAAATCCGAAAGCGCATAGTATATGCCAACTATTTTACGAAGTAATCGATATCCTATTGTGAAAGAATGAATGTCTGAGCCCGCCTCCGCTGCCTACCGTCAGAATTGTGCATTGTAAAAATCCGAAAGTGCATAGTATATTGTGCATTGTAAAAATCCGAAAGTGCATAGTATATGCCAACTATTTTACGAAGTAATCGATATCCTATTGTGAAATAATAAATGTCTGAGCCCGCCTGTAATGTCTGAGCCCGCCTCTGCTGCCTACCGTCAGCATTGTGCATTGTAAAAATCCGAAAGTGCATAGTATATTGTACATTGTAAAAATCCGAAAGCGCATAGTATGTGCCAACTATTTTACGAAGTAATCGATATCCTATTGTGAAAGAATGAATGTCTGAGCCCGCATCCGCTGCCTACCGTCAGAATTGTGCATTGTAAAAATCCGAAAGTGCATAGTATAGTGTGCATTGTAAAAATCCGAAAGTGCATAGTATATTGTGCATTGTAAAAATCCGAAAGTGCATAGTATATTGTGCATTGTAAAAATCCGAAAGCGCATAGTATATGCCAACTATTTTACGAAGTAATCGATATCCAATTGTGAAAGAATGAATGTCTGAGCCCGCCTCCGCTGCCTACCGTCATAATTGTGCATTGTAAAAATCCGAAAGTGCATAGTATATTGTGCATTGTAAAAATCCGAAAGTGCATAGAATATTGTGCATTGTAAATATCCGAAAGTCCATAGTATATGTCAACTATTTTACGAAGTAATCGATATCCTATTGTGAAAGATTTTTCAAGTACAACTTTTAGAACAAAGGATACAGAAAAGATATATGTACGTTTACATCCCCTTAGAGTCCAAAGTTTATACATTATTTGGGACAGGAACTCCTTATTTCGGAAAGTTAGCGCCAGTTGCTGCGGCGTAATCGCTGCCACTGCCTCGCAGATGTTGTTCCTTAATGCCTATTGGCGCACAGGCATTGACGCGCTCGTTGTGACCTTGAACGTCTCGCATGTCAGGTTCGTGATTCCCAGGAGTTAGTTCAGTGATCTGTTTGTCGCGAGGTTGATCGTATGTGTTAAAGATGCCTCCCGGTTTATCATACCCGAGCGTGTGTTTTTTGTCCATACGTATTGAGAGATTAAGTCGAAAAAGAAGTGTTAGTGTGAATTTCGTAGGAAATTCGTATGTCGGATAGCACGAAGTAAACCATGTAAGTATTCTACAACTGGCTAAGAAGCTGGAGACCCGTAGAACATTACATGACTTGCACGGAGAGTGCCGTCTCGAAATGTTAGAAACAGTAGTGCAGGACTTCCAGCAAAGATTGCTAGCTTCGCCACAGAAATCTTTGCGTAGATTTGCCCAGGAAACCGGTTGGTCAAAGAGCACATGTTGTAGAGAAGCAAAGAAATCCGTACGGTTTGTTTGCTGTTCGCGAACTGAAAGCGCCAGACCAAGAGAAAGGTATGAGGTATTTTCTGTAGTTTCCGTAATTTGTTGTGGAACGACCGGACATCTTGTACTACACCTTTTTTCCGACGAAGGGGGATTCACTTACTGGGATACATAAATGCACAAAACACGCATACGTGGGCAGCGGCAAATCCTCGCGCATTTATCGTGAAACCACTTCACGCACAAAAAATTGGGAGTGTGGCACGCACTGTTACATTAGTTGATCATTGGGCCCATCTTCTTTCAGGATACGATCACAACAGCCGCCTACATGGAAATTTTTCATGCATTCGTTAACCAAGCTGACCACTGGATATTTTCAACAAGATAGGGCAACTTGTCATACATTACATATGAGTACGCCTGAAATTTAGTCATTCTTTGGAGGTCAAGAGTAATGTTGCCACCTCAATATCTTGACCTAACACCCCTTGATTTTTTTTTTGGGGGGGGGGGGTTATCTAAAATCAGTGGTGCTTGAAAACAAACAAACCACTCTTGAAGCATTATGGAACTACATCTGCGAGGCAGTGACAGGATTACACCGGAGCACCTGGCGCGAACTTTCGTAAATTTTGAGTCTAGTGTTCAAACCTGTCTCGATGTACAGGGCGGACACTTTCAACATCTCTTATGATATGGTTCTGTTTTCCATGGATGAAGATATGTTCTTATTAAACATCATTCAATTACTGTAATTATGCACAATCTTATTAATAAAAACTTGGGCAATGTAGCGAGTGGTACAACCTGTATGTACTACTTCACCTTCTCCCGTTCGTGATCAAACTGCAAGTTACGCGTATAATCAGACGTTATATTCAAAGCATTTTTCACCAAAAAAAAAGTAAATAAATAAATAGGACTTTTACAAGCAGAGATATAGGGGGAAATGCTATACATGTTTACTTCACCTAGCGAAAAACCAGCATCATTTGAAGAAAAGGCTCAAAAAATCATGTTTTAGATCTCGCTTAAAAACGCAAAACACACGCCGCTCAAAAACGAAAAACGCATCGAAAAGAAGCTGGCATTATTTCAATTGGGATTTGAGAAACAATGACATTGGGGAAAAAAACATATTTTTAATTTGATAGCATCTGCATTTACGCTCTCTAGGGGCAAGGTTATGCACTAGGTAAAAGCCCCTAGCCAAGGAGCATAGCTCTTACAGTTCAGGCTTCCTAGTGCAAAAAGATATTTGAAATCGGAATAATAAATGGAGGCTGCCATAGTCTGGCGGACTGGCGCAGTGATAATATAATTGCATCATTTACAAAAAATAGACATGCTAAAAATCATTAGTCTGATAAATTTTAATCCATATTTTTATAAAAGTATCACTACATGGAAAAATATCCATTTGATTCAGTATTTAATTGTGTTGTACTTATTTGTTACTACCAATCGTTTTTTAACGTAATCGTCGGGCCGCGGGTGGCTTAGTGGGCAACGTTCGTCACTGCCACGGAAAGGACCTCAGGTTCGATCCACTAAATATCCGCCGTGCGTCGGATGGGCACGTTAAGCCGTCGGAACCCGGATACTGTCCCCCTGGTAATAAATAAGGGCGTCTTCCTCCCCATTTCTACTTCGTTTCCGTGTCACTTTCCTATCGGGCACTCTTGCCCAAATCTCTTAGCTTCCAATTCCTAAGGGTTGTTTAAGACCTGGGGTCGGACACTCCCTTCCTAAAATCCTCTACATATGATCTGACGATCTAACGTAATCGTCTCCAGTGCACTTGATGATCCTCGAAATTTTTATATTTTAGAAGTTATTTAAGTAATCTCAAAATTATCTTCGCTTTAACCATCTTCTGTGAAATACGAAATTGATATTTTCTGGAATATTACGTGAAACCTATTAGTAAATACATTTCTCAAAAGCAGTAATGCAATAGCATTCTAGAAGCAATAAGTTTAAAGGATTAGTAACAACGTAAAAATGCGAAATACAAGTATTTAAAGGAATAAAAATGCGTCAGAGTAAAAATGCGAAATACAAGTATTTAAAGGAATAAAAATGCGTCAGAGTAAAAATGCGAAATACAAGCTTTCACCGTAAGTTTGGCATATAGGTCCAACTATCGAATGAGAAAACATTTTTTTTTATTCAACTTCTAGAAGCATGATCTCATGCAAAACATTGGTATTTTAATGTCAGCTGGATGAAAGCTGTATATCAGAGAATTTAAAAAGGCATCATTTTCATGAAAACAAATAAATCATATAAAATTTTCCAGAGAGAGTACGAATCAACTAAGACTTCTCTTCCCCAGACTGGCGCAGGTCATATTCACCAAAGAGCGAAAGCATTATGGCCAGCGCACTTTCATGAAACTCGAAGCAACTGCAGGTAAACCACGATGAGTATGAAAGGCATGAAGGGGTATAAATAACACCTGATACTGAACTCTGTTAATCAGTGTTATTCTTGTTCTTCAGATGGGACAAAAAGCCAAACTGCAATAGGCACGGAGTCAGAGCATTTCCGAAACGGTAAGGCTTGTGCTCACGGGTGGTTGTAATGGGTCACTACACACAAAACACCTAACTCTGCTAGAAATTGGGCTGCGCAGCCGCAGGCCGCTCGTAGTGTCCACCGTCGGAAGTATCCAAGCGCCTTCCCTCGATTCACCGTCGAAAGCGCATACAATGTGCTTGCGAGCATCAAAACTGCACCTTAAATGATTGGAAGAGGGTTGCTTGGTCAAATGAATCTCGTTTCCTGTTGCACCATGTGGACGGCGTGCGTTTTTTACTTGGCGAAGTGTTAGCACCTGGATTCACAGTGGGTCGAAAACATGACGGTGGAGGAAGTATAATGCTTTGGGCAATGTTTTCCTGGGCTACCTTGTATCCGGTCATTTCTGTGCAGGAAAATATTTCGCCTACTACCTGCTTGAACATCACTTCAATATCAAATCTATTTGAACTTGTTTTCTTTTCTATAGTGATTTCTTCTTCATCTCTTGACATCACTTCAATAGCAAACCTATTTGAACTTGTTTTCTTTTCTATAGTGATTTCTTCTTCATCTCTTGACATCACTTCAATAGCAAATCTATTTGAACTTGTTTTCTTTTCTATAGTGATTTCTTCTTCATCTCTTGACATCACTTCAATAGCAAATCTATTTGAACTTGTTTTCTTTTCTATAGTGATTTCTTCTTCATCTCTTGACATCACTTCAATAGCAAATCTATTTGAACTTGTTTTCTTTTCTATAGTGATTTCTTCTTCATCTCTTGACATCACTTCAATAGCAAATCTATTTGAACTTGTTTTCTTTTCTACAGTGATTTCTTCTTCATTTCTTGACATCACTTCAATAGCAAATCTATTTGAACTTGTTTTCTTTTCTATAGTGATTTCTTCTTCTTCTCTTGACATCACTTCAATAGCAAATCCATTTGAACTTGTTTTCTTTTCTATAGTGATTTCTTCTTCATCTCTTGATTGTTCACCAATCCTTGCCCTGAATTTGCTCCATTATGTCCACATGTATGAATTTTCTCTCGAAAACTTTTGCGCTCAACACTCGACGTACCATCAATGAATATTGTTATGCATTCGTTCTTGTTACTTGAAGTTGTAGAAAGAGACTTTCGTGGAAAACCAAAAGTTTTACGCTATGTGAAATTTTTGAACTCCCTTTCCCATTAAACTGGTTGCTTCGATTTTTTCACCGATCGTTACGCTCGCTTAAGGCCATATTTTTTTTTTTCATTTTTGTTAGCACACTACACAGACTGCTGAGTAGTCCAATTCCAACTAAACTTACAAAATGTGACGAACCTCATTCTTAGCTATCTAGTCGAGTCTACTTGAGCAACTCCCATTGAGCCGCCCAGGTGGCGTAGTAGTCTAAGCAATGGCTTCTGACTCTTCGTTCGACATGGGTCCGGGTTCGAATCCCGGTGAAACGTGGATGTTGTGTTTATTTTACAGAACTGTCTCTATCTCTTACCCGGAACCAGTGACCCTAAATTAGGGACGGGAGACTTCTTATAGCCCGCTGAGTTGCTCACGGTGGTTGTTAAACACTCAATCAGAAAAAAAGCTCCCATTGAAGAGCGTAAGGGAAACACGGGGTATTGAAAATAGCCCGTAATATCCCAAATTTTCAGGAGAAAGAGAAAGGGGTAAAAACTGAGCGAATACCACTAATTTTGTTTGCTGATAAACGTACTGAACTTCAAAATATGCGGTTTCACCAAAAAATGTTAAGGCACAAAGTTCTTGTACGGAATGAGTCAATCATAAAATGTACGGTAGCAGTCTTAAAAGCCCGATAAATAAAACATTACGCAATCTTCTTACGAAATGAACAGCACATTTAATGTAGAAGTTTAAAGGTTTAAAATGAAGCCATAAGAACTTCCGGTCTTCCTAAAGACCATCCTCAGATAGAAGTACAGAAGAAGTTGGGTGGGGAGACATATAAGTGTCCATACAGACAGAACGTGACGTATCTGAACAGGTGATCATGTCGTCGTCGAACAGCTGATCATGTCGTCCTATATCGATTTGACACTGTCATATCTGAAAATGACGACATGATCACCTGTACAGATACGTCACGTTCTGTCTGTAAAGTTACTTATATGTCTCCCCGCCCAACTTCTTCTGTACTTCCATCTGAGGATGATCTTTAGGAAGACCGGAAGTTCTTATGGCTTCATTTTTAACCTTTTGACTTCTACATTAAACATGTTGTTCACTTCGTTAGAAGATTGTGTAATGTTTTAATTATCGTGCTTTTAACAAAGAGGTTAGAATAATACTTCTGGAGATGGCCTAAGTCTATTAATCGTGAAGCCACAATTTGTGGGAATTTGACATTGTTTACATTATACCTATGTAATTTCAACTGTTTGTATTTTGGAATTGTGTGGTTTTGGGTTGCAGAAACCGTGTTAATATCAAACCTGAATTAATTATACTTCTCACACGAGTGACGTTTACAATTTTAATATTATGTTTTGTTTAGAATTCGCACTAACGATCATGTCTTCAGTCCAAAATAAAAATGGGAAGGATCCTCAAAATAATTAAGAATTTTATAAATTCAGTATATTATCACACATCGGCAGCAAGTTACGATGCGAAATTGGAAACATTTGTGACGAAAGATGGCGATTCCGCCAACACAAAATGCATTGCAATAATAGGCTTGAAAACCATCAGCTTTCCCACACTTTGGCGGCCGTCGTTCGCGGTTCTTCAGATATCTTATTTTAACCTCCTTGGCTTTTAGGACTGCTACCTTAAATTTTATGATTGGCCAAAAAGATAAGCTTAAAATAACAAGAGAGAATATATGAGCTTAGAATAACAAGAGAGAATATGACGAAGTTCAAAGAATCTATACAAACTTTAGTTTATGCGGAACTTCATATTATGCGATCTCGTTATACATGGGTTCGACTGTGTTAATTTAGGAACAGATAGCTAATCATCTATAAAGTCGCTGTGCTCTTCGCGAAATCGGTATTGTGAGCAGTTCCTCTCACGCAAGGATTTGAAGATCCGTAGAGCTGCAGGTAATTGGAAACCAGCCGCCGAACGGAATAAATGGACTCATTGATAAAGTTTAACCGGACGAAACGTTCGATTTATTAATATTCTGTATTATTAAGTATAAAAATTGCTGAATTTTCGTGTATAAAAAGAATGCGTATTACTACAGAGTTGAAATTATTATCATTATTTTTTTTTTAGTTTGTAAAGATTGTTTGCATGCAATTAATGCGATGCTTCTTTGCTCTTTACTCGTTGGTGATGGGTGTAAGCAGGTTGTTATATGAATAATACGTAGCCATACACGCGAACGTGAAACTACGTGAAAGAGTTCGTAATCGGAAGACAATCACTCTGCATCGGTTCAAATGCAAGGCTTCTTAAGGTGGACGTCTAGTGATTTTAATTCCTATGCTTCCAATGGGCAAACTTTTGTATACATTTTTTCACAATTAATGCCTTCCTAAGGATGAAAATTTGAACATCGATTAAAATAACTTCATATTATAATTTGGAATACTTAATATTTTCTAAATCATAATCATAATTATATTAAAATCAATAACTTTTCCATTGGTGGTGTTGAGACCAGAAAAAAGAATGCGCGACCTGTACATTGATGAGGTCAGTAGACAAACAAATATTGGATTGCTTAATTATGGTTATGTTTTAGAAAATATTAAGTATTCCAAGTTATGATTTGAAGTTATTTTAATCGATTTTAAAATTTTCATCCTTGTGAAGGCATTAATTGTGAAAAAAATGTGTACAGAAGTTTGCCTATTGGAAGCAAAATTATTAGACGTCCACCTTAAGGGCAACTGCAAAAGATTTGACGCGCAGATTGTAGCTGGAATTTGTGCAACTCCTAAATTGTACGATGGTGGTTTAAAAAAAATCCACGGTATAACAAAAACGTCGTAACAAATTCATCAGAAGGAACACCAGAGAAACTGCCCGTTTATGGAATGATAAAAAGCAGATAGTATATCTTACCTCTTCTAGGAGAACTGTTATTACAGAAACACACCATAAATGATGAGATTCGAATAGGAGATTCGAATATGCTAGATTATATCAGGCTCCTGCCATTCAAAATTACAATCTTCTGTTATACAAAACACCAGCGACCCACTGTTGGAAACGTGTAGATAGAAATGACGCGATTCCCAGAAGTCGTACTGTTGAAGAACAGAAGAGAATTATTTGAAATCCTCGTTGTATCGAGCACGTAACCTATCGCGTGAACTCATGCACGCTTAGCTATGACAGAACCAAAGATCTTTAAGATACATAGACTGGAAGTTCTTGTGTAAATTAGTGGCAGCAGCTAGCGACATTTTGATCGCAGAGCTTATACCACAGAGAAGAGAGGTACAGATCGTAAAGGAAATTCTCCACTTTGTCCGATGGCAACAGCATGATGTTAAACTCACATAGACGTTGGCGGCCCCACGGCCTGTTAATGAGAACTAAAAGTGACGTCACAACTACGCTCCTCCCACTTGTTTACAAATGTCTCTCTCGACTTTCCTTCCCTGCGAGAGCCGCCATTTTCCTTACTTCCCGAGTTGGTTAGGTTCACTGGAGCGTGATTGACCGAGGAATTTTGCGGTAGGTGTAACGGAATTAGGCGTATATTCTTAATCGTAAGAACAGCACTTTGCCTCGGGAATTATACTGAGAAATAAAATACTAACTCTGACTTAAAAGAAACTAATAAATCTGTAGCAGCTTTCGTTCTCAAAATGCAGACCTTCGTCAACGCAACATACTACTGCCGGAATTTGAAAATAAGCAACGGAAAAATATCAAAGCAATGGCAAATAAAAAGTAACAAACTAACATAATTGTATCACGAATCAAACATCTACCCGAAGGATCAAATAGAATTACGAAAAACAAAATACAGTAAGGGCTCTACTCTGATATAAATTTTACTTATATCGATTTTTAACAGTTAAAAAATAGACAAAGATTTCCTACATATAAAAGATGAAATAATCATCCGCCGAAAATAACTTCAACGAAATAACGAAAAGCGTTGTTGTAATCACAGAATCACACTCTGTGGTGGTAACGGTAGTAATAACAAGCAAAGTAACCAATTTCGAATTATGAGCGTTACAGTAGGGACGTTACGTCAGAGAGCACGTGGGGTTTAGTTCCATAAGCTCCGACGGTGCTCTGCTATCGTTCTATTTCCATAACTCTGGCTTGTGCACGCTCTGTCTCTCCATTCTCTGTGGCTTATACGGTAAAAACGGCATGTGTCGTATGTGAGCAACGTTAATTAAGCTCTTTTACCTGGGCGAAAGAAGAAATTTTACGTTGTTTTAATACAGCGTATTAATTTTTTTTTCAATGGGGTATAAATTTCACATTGCGCTTATTAACTTACAATTAAAGAAAACATCATTATCGTAATTTTGGAGGATATGAAATAATTGAAGGGAAACATCGCTTGTCCTACGTGTAAAATATATTTCGGCTTCATTTGCTTGCAAACTGCGTGATCTAGTTGCATGAAATTCGTATTTCATACTGTTGACATAGATCGAATTTGTATTGGATCCACCATGAGGAATTTGAACTTTCGTATTGCGGAACACAAGTACAGTGTCAAAACACATTCAAACTCTACAGATTACTTAACCAGGGAGCTCACATCCCTCTGTGGAATGAGGCAAGAGTTATTTCTTCTCACAAAAACAAAAATGCGACTTTGCTAGCGGAGAGTTTACACATCGTCAATAACGCTGATAAATGTTGTAACGATGAAGTACCCAGATTCATACCTCCAACTTGGATGCAGTTAATTTCGAACAAGAAGATACAAATAAACCAATAACTCGAACTTTATTTCGGAACTCCCCAATAACAATTAAGACACAACAATTATAAGTCAGAGTATGGTGACGTTTTTTGAAGTCATTCGGGAGCTGAACGCGATGTATATAAACAAAAGCGACGTTCCACGGTGGACTCTTTTTCAAATTTTTACGATACCTGTTTCTAGAGTTCACGTGAGTATGTGCTGGGAGCCAGCATGAAAGATCTGGTGATGTGATTTTGGCTTTCAGCTTTTGATTCAGTGTAAATAAAAGTCAATTTTCATCGTTAAATTTTAATTTCATCTTACATCGTGCAACGACGGTATTCTAGCAACTGATGTTATTGGAACGAATTTCGTCAACGACTTCAGTATTTAATGTGGCCATTTGTTTATTCTTAAGAGAAATTTCCGAGAACAAAACTTTTAATTTTGGAAGTTTTCCCAAAGTATTACGAGATCAAATATTTATTGAAAACCACGTATGATAAGATACAGGATAAAAGAAGTAAACAGATGAGTAACAAATAAACATGAGAATAAAATAGCCCGGAAACAGTTTAGGTAGGCGTAAATACATTGTCTCACAGGAACAGTCCCTTCAGAGAAAGAGACCGTCAGCACAAGCATCCAGGAAGAGAACAAAAAGGAAGCTAGGAGTCAGACTGCATGAGTCCCGGAATTAGGAAGCATGAAAATGTCCCTGGCTAGAAATATAAACAAAGCGGCTGAGGAAAGATTCAAAGTCAGGGTTAGTCTTTACAAAAAGGCGAGGCACGTTCTCAATCAAACATCTGGGCGTCAACATCTCGTGGAAGATATGTACAGCGAGAGAGATATGTTCGGAAGGAGAACAATATCTCTGTGGCTAACGCAAAGAGACGACACAATTGCCGTTGGGACAAAGGTATAGTACGCACAGCAGCAAGTGTACAAAATTGGTCAAACTTGACCTGTAATGCAGCTTCAGCAAGTTCCTCAGGTTCATCAGTGAGACCGCACCCTCGCGGAGACGGAGGAGACGAACGAGTGCCGGAGGATGATCGGGAACGGTAGACCCTTGGGCGTCCGCGTTCAGCCGAAGCACTAGGAGCAAGGAAAGCGATGCGTTTCTCACTCCGGGAGCGAGGATCTATGGCGGAGTCATCAGCAGGAGCCGGGTCATTTCCCAAATGACCGACATCGTTAGCAGGCACAGACGAAGACGTAGAAGTTTTAGCACTCGACGGAAGAGTTGAAGCAGGAGCAACAAGCGAAGCTGCATGAGTTGCTATAACCGATGGAGTTTCAAAAGAGGCATCAGAAGAAGGCTCCGATTAAGAGGAAGATTCTGTGTCATCCATGAAGGCAGGTAAATCAGTTGCAGCCGGATCCGGAGACGCTGGAAGTAGAGAGAGGGGTTCCACAGGAAGAAGCAAAGGCGAGGAGGATGGAGCACCTCGAGCCGTCCCAGAGGCTGCTGACGACGATGGAATATCCGTTGCGGAAGGCACAGTAGTCCGTCGAGAAAATGACTGAGGAGCAGAAATAGGAGGAAGGCAGTCCGCTTTATGATGTCCGAAGGTCAAACATTTCTCACAGTGGTAGGAAGTAAGGAGTGTGATTCGACGAACGTGACCATCGCACTTAACTGTGAGCTTTGTTGGGCAGCTAGCAATATCATCTTGTGAGGCAAACACCATCTGCGCTGTGCGTCGAGCACTGAGGATGGAGCGATTATCTGCATCGCGTGATGCAGCGGAAAACGTGCTAATACGGCCGACAACCCGGCCCACCGTTGAAACGTCAGTATAGAGCATAATATCGGTCACCTCTGAAGAGACCGGGTACAGTGACACAGCAACAGTGCACTGGGCAACGGGTTCTGGCATAAGAAGTTGATTCCAGATAAATAATCCAGTCTGTAAGACAGAATTAGCAATGGCTGCATCCGTGAAGTTCACGATGACAAATCGTGGTCCACGAGACATGTAAAGTGTGGCTGTAGGGGACAACTGGCGTTTAAACACAGTAGCATAGATCTTGAGAGGAGTGTTAGGCAACGCCTCAAAGCATACCCCTTGGGCTAGAATAGATGAAAAGGAAGATCCGGGAGACGAGTCCGCCGGGAGATCAAGAAGAATCTCATCGCCCGCACGACGCAAAAAAGGTTGAAGAGTGCTTGCATTCTTGTACAACGGAGGGGACGCACGAGATGCCAGGGCAGCTGCAACCGCAGAGTGGGGAGGTTGTTGTCAAGGTAGAGCACTGTCCGACGTGTCCATGACGTCATCAGTCGTCACAGAAGAGGAAGAAGTAGAGGAGTGCACACTTCACATGCTGAGGAGCTCTGGAAAGACGTCGGGATGACGCACTTGAAGAGGAGAGCTGACCAACGCCATTCTGGGAAGGAGACGTGGCGACGCTGTCGAGGGAGAGTCCAGGACCGGAAGTAGGCATAGTAAACTCAGCATCCCCACCAGATGAGGCCATTACTAATGGCGGCACCCAGCAGCTCTTCGGGCCAGCTCTACCAAAAGGTAAGTAAAGCTATTTCGAATAAAATATCGTACTTCCGATTCGGGAAACGAAACAAAACGATGCTCTAAACCTTTAGACGCACGAAATACACAAAATAGTAAGTCGCAGGGCACTATAATCGGAACTTTGGGCACCAAATATCGGAACTCAGAAAACGCAGTACTACGACGCAGTATTATGAGTTCGTAATAGCTACTCAACGGGAGAAAAAACAAGTAAAATTAAGTATGATAGAAATAAATGCCCACTTCATATACACTGCCGGACAATTGCTAAGGACGGGTGACAATAGCAACCATAAAATGGAAAGCAGTAAATGTGGAAATTAGCATAAGTGCGGGATACAGTAACACGTGTTGTGCGTATGCAAATTTTGGATTGCCGAACTTCTTCGTGACGTCATAGCGCTGATAAGAGATATAAAAGATTTGACGCGTATTGACTGTTGTTGTTCAAACGCAAAGTTGAAAGGGAAGGAATCAATTGACGAACTTGCAATTTTCAGTATGTCTTCCCGACATCACCAAGATGATTTTACGCGTGGCCGTATTATTGGCAAGATTGAAGAAGGGCGAAAAATAACAGATGTTGCCAGGGAGTTCGACGTCAGCCACAGTGTTGTTTCTAGGCTTTGGAAATCATTTCAAACAAATGGAGAGTGTAGCAAACGTCACGGGGGAGGTCGTGTTCGCAGTACGACACCTGCAAAAGATCGGTACATAGTGCTATCAACAAAAAGACACCGGCGCAGCACAGCTAGTGAGGTAGCAAAGCAGTTTATGGCTGCTACTGGCAAGCGGATCTCCCGAAAAACTGTCGCCAGACGTTTGCATGAAGGAGGACTATACGCCTGCCGTCCTGTTGTGCGCATCTCATTGTCCAGACGTCACCGTACCGCCCGTTTGCAATGGGGCAATCAACATCGCAATTGGACTGATAACGACTGGTCTGCTGTCCTCTTCTCAGATGAGAATAGATACAGTCTATCGTCTGATTGTCGACGACCACTGATTTGGCGTGATAGTGGTACTGCATATTGAAGGTTTAACGACCACCGTGCGCAACTCAATGGGCTATAAGCAACTGCATATTGTCCAGCAAACATACATGAAAGGGACCGATATCCGACATGTAGTGTCATGGTATGGGCTGGCATCATGATCAAAGGCCGTACGTCCCTCTATGTGCTTCCAACTGGGACTATGACTGGCCAACGATACATTAATGATGTTCTGCTACCTCATGTTCGCATTTTCCGTGGTGCTGTCGGTGATAGATTCATTTTCATGGACGACAACGCAACATGTCATCGAACAGTCGCTGTTCATGAGTGTTTTGAGAGCGAGGATATTCAACGCCTCGTATGGCTAGCACGTTCTCCAGATCTGAATCCCATTGAAAATGTGTGGGATGCTTTGGGGAGGAGTCTTGCTGGTCGCCAATGCCCTCCAATAAACAAGAACACCCTCATCCGTGCACTGACAGAGGAATGGGATAAATTAACCCAACAGCTGCTTGATAATGTTGTGCAAAGCATGACACGACGTGTGGTATCTTGCATCGCCCTCCATGGTGGCCATATCCCGTATTGACATCTTACGCCGGAACGCCTGCGGACGGTAATTGCATTTTTCACTTTTACGTATTCTGCACAAAATGGCCTGTTTGTCCCTTGAACACGTTTCAAAGCCTTCTGGATTTCAGAGCACAATAAATTGTCTTTCTTGTAATGTCCTGGCATTCTGACATTATTTTATTTCACTTGGCATCCAACCGCACTTACTTTTTTATGCGCTATATAGCCGTTTATGACCCGTCGTTAGCAATTGTCCAGCAGTGTATATTTTTTTTTCCGCTCCTGGTCTCTGTGCTAGTTTTTCTGGTTTATGGTCAATGTGTGTTGGCACACGCGTGGTTTTTCTTTTCTTTTTCTTTTTTTTTTTTTTTTTTTTTCCTTTTCCCTTTTGGCTTAATATCTCTTTTTTTTTTTTTTTTTTTTGGCCTTGCTTCGTTATTGAAGCTTTGTTCTGGTTGCATGCTTCGTGTTTTGAGCCGCGTGGCTACTGTCTCACTTTTTGGAAGTATAGCATTTATATAGCATTTTTACATTACTGTGTGCATATTGCAAATTTTTCTTTTTTTGTTTTAAGTATTTTTCCTGGTTTCGTATTTATTACCTTTCACTTGTCTAAATTATCCACGTGTCTCGCAATAGTTATTTTTTTTTTTTTTTTTGCTCATGAGCTGTGTACTGGGTTTTCCTGGATTTGTGGACAATGCGTCGTTGTGCGTTGGGCCATGTATGTCATGAATGTATTTGCTAAATTAATTCTTAATTTTAACTTTTCGCTGCTTAGAAGGTGTTTCTTGATTTGTGGAGTCATTTACCTAAAATACATTTATGACTTCGCGAAAACCCATATTCAACTAGGTCTTTGTAGAGATGAGTTAATGCTGTGTTTTGCTGGTCCTTGAAAAAGCAGAAGTTCAGCATTTTCAAAACTTTCTGCATTCTTGCATGTTTTTCCCTGCTCGTTCGCAATAGTGGGATTTTTTTCCCCTGCTTTTTGACTCCTGTTGAAATTGCTTCTTCTTGTAGTGGGTATACATGTGTAGGATTTATCGTTGCTTTATTTTCATTTCGTTCTGTGTTCGCCGAAGAGAGCATCTTCATTCGTGTAACGAGCGCTCAGCGGAAGTTCAAGCAGATGATGTAATATCTAGTAAGACGGAGTCAGGGAGTGACGTAAATCACCTGGACAAAGTGACAAAGTGCGCACTTGTTGTTAAAACTGGCGTAGTTTTACTCTTGCCTTTGGCTTTGATTTTAATTTTTGACCTTTGCTTTCTCGTTGTACTTTGTTCAGGTTGCATGCTTCGTGGTTTTGAGCGTCGTTCTGATTATGAAGTGCGTGCCAAAAGAGTGCGATGATTATATATATATATATATATATATATCATCATCATCATCATCATTGTCAACCATTATCAATCCACTGCTGGACGAAGGTCTCCCCAAGTTTCCTCCACAACGGTCTAACTTGTGCCAGTCTCCTCTATGTCACTCCCGCATAATTTCGAATTTCATCCACCCATCTTCCATGTGATCTTCTTCTTGGTCTTTTCCTGTCCCTTGGAATCCAATCTAAAATTTCGGCTGTCCATCGATGGTGTGTTCTTCTGGCAGTATGTCCAGCCCATTGCCATTTCAGGGATTTAACTCTGATCATGATGTCTTCCACTCTTGTCATTTTTCGGATCCACGTGTTCCTCTTCTTATCTCTCCTGGTTACACCAAGCATGCACCTCTCCATGCTGCTTTGAGTTGTCTGCAGCCTTTGTATGTCTCTTTTAGCTAAGGTCCACGTCTCTGCACCATATGTAAGCATTGGAAGGATGCATTGATCAAACACTTTTCTTTTAAGACATAATGGCATATTGCTCTTGAAAATTATGCTGTTTCTTCCAAAAGCTCTCCAGGCCAGTTTTGTACGCCGATTAATTTCTTCACCAATGTGACCCTCACTTGATATCTGCTGTCCAAGATAAACGTACGTGTCTGTTATCTCCAGCTTTTCTCCATCAATCGATAAATCTTCATTTCTTGTAAAAGCATTGTACATCACTTTTGTCTTCTGAAAGTTCATTTTTAATCCCACTTCTTTACTCTTGTCAGCAAGTTCCTGGATCATACTCTGTAGCTCTGATGGGGTAGTTGCAAAAATGACTATGTCATCAGCAAAACGAAGGTGGGTTAGATAATCTCCATTAATCTTTATCCCTTTGTTTTCCCAGTTCAGTGATTGAAAGACATTTTCCAATGGGGCATTACAGAGCTTCGGAGATATGGTGTCGCCTTGTCTCACTCCCTTTCCAATTTTTATGTGTGTTGTATTTTCAAACAGCCGAATCTTTGCACTTGCATTTTCATAGATGTTATTAATAATATTAATGTATGCATCTTCAATACCGCAGGATTTCAGAGCCATTGCAACTGCTGATGGTTTCACCGAATCAAAGGCTTTTTCATAATCGATAAAAGCCATGCACAATGGAAGTTCATATTCCCTCGCTCTTTCAAGTAGTTCTCTCAGTACGTGGATATGATCTATTGTGCTGTAGCCACTCCTGAATCCAGCTTGCTCTCTCGGTTGAGCCATGTCCAGTGTCACCTTCAAGCGGTGTGAAAGAACTTTAGTGAAGATTTTATAAACCACTGATAGGAGGCTGATAGGTCTGTAGTTCCTGAGATCCTCAATGTCAGCTTTTTTATGTAGCAAGATCAATGTAGCGTTGTTCCAATCTTCAGGAATTTTCCCTTCATTAAGGCATCGAGTGAAAATTTGGGCGAGTACTGTTTCAATTTCTCCACTTGCTTCTTGTATGATGTCTACAGTAATTCCATCTTCTCCTGGAGCTTTTCCCCGCTTCATGTTCTTGATTGCATGTGCAACTTCTGCTGGAAGGACTGGAAGAACTCTGGTACTGGTACCTTTCATGATGTCTCTAGTACATGTATCATCCCTTTCATATAATTTGGAGTAGAAATCTTTCACTCTTGTCAAAATTTCGCCTCTATTTCTTGTTACAGAACCATCTTCTTTTCTCAGTGCCATAATCTGTTTTTTCCCCTTACTGAGATGTCCCTTTGCTATCTTTAGGCTTTGGTTGTTTTCAATTGCTTTCCTTACTAGTTCACAGTTGAATTTCCTTACGTCTTCAGTGATACTTTTTCGTACTGTCTTGCATAGCTCTATATATTCCACTTTGGAAGTCACATCTTCTTTAGTTGTCCTCATCACTCTTCTTTTTGCATCAACATTTTGGTTTTTCCTGATAATTTGTTCACATGCAATTTGTTCTTAGACCCAGCTAATTTTGTTGCTGTTTCCATACGAGCTTTGGTTACTTTTCTGTTAACTTCAGAAATATCCACTTCTTCCGATGTTAGGCCTTCTAAAGCAGAGAATCTGTTTTTCAGTTCCAATTTGAAGGTATTATGGTGTTTTTTAAGGTTGGTTATGTCAATACATTTTGTTTGTCTT
Organism: Macrothele yani; assembly: GCA_039090855.1. Taxonomy (NCBI): domain Eukaryota; kingdom Metazoa; phylum Arthropoda; class Arachnida; order Araneae; family Macrothelidae; genus Macrothele; species Macrothele yani. Next base: position 71,358,407 of record CM077010.1, on the reverse strand, counting down.
ATGAGCTTGCTACGCTCGAGTTTAGTGTTGAGGTGCATCTTACATCTCACCAATCTATGGTCACTGCCTGTGTTGAACTTGTTTAGCACACTGCAGTCTTGGACATGGAGACATCCCATTTGGATGTCTCCATGTCCATTTCCTGTGTGGCTTTTTCTTGAAAAAGGAGTTCAAGATGAAAAACCCTTCTGCCTCTGCAAACTCTACGAGAGTATTTCCACGCTGGTTTCTGTTGCCGTGACCGAATTTACCTACTGAAGTTTCATTCTGTTGCGGTTGCCCTATTTTTGCATTGAAATCTCCCATAATTATCTTCAAGTGCTGCTTACCTTTATTATTTAGATGACGAATTTCCTCATAAAATTCTTCAATTTCTTCTTCAGCATGACTTGTGGTGGGTGCATAAGTTTGAATAATCTGAGCCTGGTATCTTCTCGAGAGTTGGATAACGAGTCGTGCAGCTCTGTCAGAGGAACTTTCAACTTCTACAACTTTATCCTTCAGTTTCTTGTTTATTATAAATCCAACACCACTAGTTCTGCCAGTATCTGTCCCACGATAGTAGAAGAGATGTCCACTTTTCAGTTGGATGAGATCTTCTCCTTTTCTCCTTACCTCACTTAGCCCCACGATGTCCCACTTGATCCTTTGTAGTTCCTCTTCCAATTCAAGAAGCCTTGAATCAGAAGATAGGGAGCGTCCGTTGTACGTCGCCAAGGTCAGCATCAGATGGCAGCCTAGTCCGGTCCTCCAGGGATTCTTAGCACCCTCTGCCTTCATGTCGCACTGGCCGCTGCCTTGGCCAGTTACATTCCAGCTGCCGGAGATTGAGGGCCAAGATTTAAGTTCTGGAGTCATTTTGGAGGGGTTTGGCCATAACTCACCACGCTGGCCAAGCGGGTTGGTGAGTGTGGGATAGAATTTCCTCTAATCCCGATGGTATAGTTATACCGCTATTGGCGGTCGTCAGAGCCCCTTTAGTGGGAACAGGATGTACCACGAGAAGGCGGGGTTGACATTTGTCAAGGAGAGGCTGTGATGTTACGCATCACCTGACCTTACATCTATGAAAATGCAAGTGCAAAGATTCGGCTGTTTGAAAATACAACACACGTAAAAATTGGAAAGGGAGTGAGACAAGGTGACACCATATCTCCGAAGCTCTTTAATGCCACATTGGAGGGTGTTTTTCAGTCGCTGAGCTGGGAAAACAAGGGGATAAAGATTAATGGAGATTATCTAACCCACCTTCGTTTTGCTGATGACGTAGTCATTTTTGCAACTACCCCATCAGAGCTACAGAGTATGATCCAGGAACTTGCTGACAAGAGTAAAGAAGTGGGATTAAAAATGAACTTTCAGAAGACAAAAGTGATGTTCAATGCTTTTACTAGAAATGAAGATTTATCGATTGATGGAGAAAAGCTGGAGATAACAGATACGTATGTTTATCTTGGACAGCAGATATCAAGTGAGAGTCACATTGATGAAGAAATTAATCGGCGTACAAAACTTGCCTGGAGAGCTTTTGGAAGAAACAGCATAATTTTCAAGAGCAATATGCCATTATGTCTTAAAAGAAAAGTGTTTGATCAATGCATCCTTCCAGTGCTTACGTACGGTGCAGAGACGTGGACCTTAACTAAAAGAGACATACAAAGGCTGCAGACAACTCAAAGAAGCATGGAGAGGTGCATACTTGGTGTAACCAGGAGAGATAAGAAGAGGAACTCGTGGATCCGAAAAATGACAAGAGTGGAAGACATCATGATCAGAGTTAAATCCCTGAAATGGCAATGGGCTGGACATACTGCCAGAAGGACAGATCATCGATGGACAGCCGAAATTTTAGATTGAATTCCAAGGGACAGGAAAAGACCCAGAAGAAGACCACATGGGAGAAGGGTGGATGAAATTCGAAAGTATGCAGGGGTGACATGGAGGAGACTGGCACAAGACAGACCGTTGTGGAGGAAACTTGGGGAGACCTTCGTCCAGCAGTGGATTGATAATGGTTGACAATGATGATGATGATAATATATATATATATGGGATGTAAGGTCAGGTGATGCGTAACATCACAGCCTCTCCTTGACAAATGTCAACCCCGCCTTCTCGTGGTACATCCTGTTCCCACTAAAGGGGCTCTGACGACCGCCAATAGCGGTATACCTATACCATCGGGATTAGAGGAAATGCTATCCCACACTCACCAACCCGCTTCGCCAGCGTGGTGAGTTATGGCCAAACCCCTCCAAAATGACTCCACAACTTAAATCTTGGCCCTCAGTCTCCGGCAGCTGGAATGTACCTGGCCAAGGCAGCGGCCAGTGCGACATGAAGGCAGAGGGTGCTAAGAATCCCCGGAGGACCGGACTAGGCTGCCATCTGATGCTGACCTTGGCTACGTACAACGGACGCTCCCTATCTTCTGATTCAAGGCTTCTTGAATTGGAAGAGGAACTACAAAGGATCAAGTGGGACATCATCGGGCTAAGTGATGTAAGGAGAAAAGGAGAAGATCTCATTGAACTGAAAAGTGGACATCTCTTCTACTATCGTGGGACAGATACTGGCAGAACTAGTATTGTTGGATTTATAATAAACAAGAAACTGAAGGATAAAGTTGTAGAAGTTGAAAGTTCCTCTGACAGAGCTGCACGACTCGTTATCCAACTCTCGAGAAGATACCAGGCTCAGATTATTCAAACTTATGCACCCACCACAAGTCATGCTGAAGAAGAAATTGAAGAATTTTATGAGGAAATTTGTCATCTAAATAATAAAGGTAAGCAGCACTTGAAGATAATTATGGGAGATTTCAATGCAAAAATAGGGCAACGGCAACAGAATGAAACTTCAGTAGGTAAATTCGGTCACGGCAACAGAAACCAGCGTGGAAATACTCTCGTAGAGTTTGCAGAGGCACAAGGGTTTTTCATCTTGAACTCCTTTTTCAAGAAAAAGCCACACAGGAAATGGACATGGAGACATCCAAATGGGACGACAAGTGAAATTGATTTTATTATGTGTAACAAAAAATTCGTCATAGAAGACTGCAGTGTGCTACACAAGTTCAACACAGGTAGTGACCATAGATTGGTGAGATGTAAGATGCATCTCAACGCTAAACTCGAACGTAGCAAGCTCATAAGACAAACAAAATGTATTGACATAACCAACCTTAAAAAACACCATAATACCTTCAAATTGGAACTGAAGAACAGATTCTCTGCTTTAGAAGGCCTAACATCGGAAGAAGTGGATATTTCTGAAGTTAACAGAAAAGTAACCAAAGCTCTTATGGAAACAGCAACAAAATTAGCTGGGTTTAAGAACAAATTGCATGTGAACAAATTATCAGGAAAAACCAAAATGCTGATGCAAAAAGGAAGAGTGATGAGGACAACTAAAGAAGATGTGACTTCCAAAGTGGAATATATAGAGCTATGCAAGACAGTACGAAAAAGTATCACTGAAGACGTAAGGAAATTCAACTGTGAACTAGTAAGGAAAGCAATTGAAAACAACCAAAGCCTAAAGATAGCAAAGGGACATCTCAGTAAGGGGAAAAAACAGATTATGGCACTGAGAAAAGAAGATGGTTCTGTAACAAGAAATAGAGGCGAAATTTTGACAAGAGTGAAAGATTTCTACTCCAAATTATATGAAAGGGATGATACATGTACTCCAGACATCATGAAAGGTACTAGTACCAGAGTTCTTCCAGTCCTTCCAGCAGAAGTTGCACATGCAATCAAGAACATGAAGCGGGGAAAAGCTCCAGGAGAAGATGGAATTACTGTAGACATCATACAAGAAGCAAGTGGAGAAATCGAAACAGTACTCGCCCAAATTTTCACTCGATGCCTTAATGAAGGGAAAATTCCTGAGGATTGGAACAACGCTACAATGATCTTGCTACATAAAAAAGGTGACATTGAGGATCTCAGGAACTACAGACCTATCAGCCTCCTATCAGTGGTTTATAAAATCTTCACTAAAGTTCTTTCACACCGCTTGAAGGTGACACTGGACATGGTTCAACCGAGAGAACAAGCTGGATTCAGGAGTGGCTACAGCACAATAGATCATATCCACGTACTGAGAGAACTAATTGAAAGAGCGAGGGAATATGAGCTTCCATTGTGCATGGCTTTTATCGATTATGAAAAAGCCTTTGATTCGGTGAAACCATCAGCAGTTGCAATGGCTCTGAAATCCTGCGGTATTGAAGATGCATACATTAATATTATTAATAACATCTATGAAAATGCAAGAGCAAAGATTCGGCTGTTTGAAAGTACAACACACATAAAAATTGGAAAAGGAGTGAGACAAGGTGACACCATATCTCCGAAGCTCTTTAATGCCACATTGGAAAATGTCTTTCAATCACTGAACTGGGAAAACAAAGGGATAAAGATTAATGGAGATTATCTAACCCACCTTCGTTTTGCTGATGACATAGTCATTTTTGCAACTACCCCATCAGAGCTACAGAGAATGATCCAGGAACTTGCTGACAAGAGTAAAGAAGTGGGATTAAAAATGAACTTTCAGAAGACAAAAGTGATGTACAATGCTTTTACAAGAAATGAAGATTTATCGATTGATGGAGAAAAGCTGGAGATAACAGACACGTACCTTTAGAGACTGGCACAAGACAGACCGTTGTGGAGGAACCTTGGGGAGACCTTCGTCCAGCAGTGGATTGATAATGGTTGCCAATGATGATGATTATATATATATATATATATATATATGTGTGTGTGTGGGATGTAAGGTCAGGTGATGCGTAACATCACAGCCTCTCCTTGACAAATGTCAACCCCGCCTTCTCGTGGTACATCCTGTTCCCACTAAAGGGGCTCTGACGACCGCCAATAGCGGTATAACTATAAAATCGGGATTAGAGGAAATGCTATCCCACACTCACCAACCCGCTTGGCCAGCGTGGTGAGTTATGGCCAAACCCCTCCAAAATGACTCCACAACTTACATCTTGGCCCTCAGTCTCCGGCAGCTGGAATGTACCTGGCCAAGGCAGCGGCCAGTGCGACATGAAGGCAGAGGGTGCTAAGAATCCCCGGAGGACCGGACTAGGCTGCCATCTGATGCTGACCTTGGCTACGTACAACGGACGCTCCGTATCTTCTGATTCAATTCTTCTTGAATTGGAAGAGGAACTACAAAGGATCAAGTGGGACATCGTCGGGCTAAGTGAGGTAAGGAGAAAAGGAGATCTCATTGAACTGAAAAGTGGACATCTCTTCTACTATCGTGGGACAGATACGGGCAGAACTAGTGGTGTTGGATTTATAATAAACAAGAAACTGAAGGATAAAGTTGTAGAAGTTGAAAGTTCCTCTGACAGAGCTGCACGACTCGTTATCCAACTCTAGAGAAGATACCAGGCTCAGATTATTCAAACTTATGCACCCACCACAAGTCATGCTGAAGAAGAAATTGAAGAATTTTAAGAGGAAATTCGTCATCTAAATAATAAAGGTAAGCAGCACTTGAAGATAATTATGGGAGATTTCAATGCAAAAATAGGGCAACGGCAACAGAATGAAACTTCAGTAGGTAAATTCGGTCACGGCAACAGAAACCAGCGTGGAAATACTCTCGTAGAGTTTGCAGAGGCAGAAGGGTTTTTCATCTTGAACTCCTTTTTCAAGAAAAAGCCACACAGGAAATGGACATGGAGACATCCAAATGGGACGACAAGTGAAATTGATTTTATTATGTGTAACAAAAAATTCGTCATAGAAGACTGCAGTGTGCTAAACAAGTTCAACACAGGCAGTGACCATAGATTGGTGAGATGTAAGATGCACCTCAACACTAAACTCGAACGTAGCAAGCTCATAAGACAAACAAAATGTATTGACATAACCAACCTTAAAAAACAAAATAATACCTTCAAATTGGAACTGAAGAACAGATTCTCTGCTTTAGAAGGCCTAACATCGGAAGAAGTGGATATTTCTGAAGTTAACAGAAAAGTAACCAAAGCTCTTATGGAAACAGCAACAAAATTAGCTGGGTCTAAGAACAAATTGCATGTGAACAAATTATCAGGAAAAACCAAAATGTTGATGCAAAAAAAGAAGAGTAATGAGGACAACTAAAGAAGATGTGACTTCCAAAGTGGAATATATAGAGCTATGCAAGACAGTACGAAAAAGTATCACTGAAGACGTAAGGAAATTCAACTGTGAACTAGTAAGGAAAGCAAATTGAAAACAACCAAAGCCTAAAGATAGCAAAGGGACATCTCAGTAAGGGGAAAAAACAGATTATGGCACTGAGAAAAGAAGATGGTTCTGTAACAAGAAATAGAGGCGAAATTTTGACAAGAGTGAAAGATTTCTACTCCAAATTATATGAAAGGGATGATACATGTACTCCAGACATCATGAAAGGTACCAGTACCAGAGTTCTTCCAGTCCTTCCAGCAGAAGTTGCACATGCAATCAAGAACATGAAGCGGGGAAAAGCTCCAGGAGAAGATGGAATTACTGTAGACATCATACAAGAAGCAAGTGGAGAAATCGAAACAGTACTCGCCCAAATTTTCACTCGATGCCTTAATGAAGGGAAAATTCCTGAGGATTGGAACAACGCTACAATGATCTTGCTACATAAAAAAGGTGACATTGAGGATCTCAGTAACTACAGACCTATCAGCCTCCTATCAGTGGTTTATATAATATTCACTAAAGTTCTTTCACACCGCTTGAAGGTGACACTGGACATGGCTCAACCGAGAGAACAAGCTGGATTCAGGAGTGGCTACAGCACAATAGATCATATCCACGTACTGAGAGAACTAATTGAAAGAGCGAGGGAATATGAGCTTCCATTGTGCATGGCTTTTATCGATTATGAAAAAGCCTTTGATTCGGTGAAACCATCAGCAGTTGCAATGGCTCTGAAATCCTGCGGTATTGAAGATGCATACATTAATATTATTAATAACATCTATGAAAATGCAAGAGCAAAGATTCGGCTGTTTGAAAGTACAACACACATAAAAATTGGAAAAGGAGTGAGACAAGGTGACACCATATCTCCGAAGCTCTTTAATGCCACATTGGAAAATGTCTTTCAATCACTGAACTGGGAAAACAAAGGGATAAAGATTAATGGAGATTATCTAACCCGCCTTCGTTTTGCTGATGACATAGTCATTTTTGCAACTACCCCATCAGAGCTACAGAGTATGATCCAGGAACTTGCTGACAAGAGTAAAGAAGTGGGATTAAAAATGAACTTTCAGAAGACAAAAGTGATGTACAATGCTTTTACAAGAAATGAAGATTTATCGATTGATGGAGAAAAGCTGGAGATAACAGACACGTACCTTTAGAGACTGGCACAAGACAGACCGTTGTGGAGGAAACTTGGGGAGACCTTCGTCCAGCAGTGGATTGATAATGGTTGACAATGATGATGATGATATATATATATATATATATATATATATATATATATGTGGGGTGTAAGGTCATGTGATGCGTAACATCACAGCCTCTCCTTGACAAATGTCAACCCCGCCTTCTCGTGGTACATCCTGTTCCCACTAAAGGGGCTCTGACGACCGCCAATAGCGGTATAACTATAAAATCGGGATTAGAGGAAATGCTATCCCACACTCACCAACCCGCTTGGCCAGCGTGGTGAGTTATGGCCAAACCCCTCCAAAATGACTCCACAACTTAAATCTTGGCCCTCAGTCTCCGGCAGCTGGAATGTACCTGGCCAAGGCAGCGGCCAGTGCGACATGAAGGCAGAGGGTGCTAAGAATCCCCGGAGGACCGGACTAGGCTGCCATCTGATGCTGACCTTGGCTACGTACAACGGACGCTCCCTATCTTCTGATTCAAGGCTTCTTGAATTGGAAGAGGAACTACAAAGGATCAAGTGGGACATCATCGGGCTAAGTGATGTAAGGAGAAAAGGAGAAGATCTCATTGAACTGAAAAGTGGACATCTCTTCTACTATCGTGGGACAGATACTGGCAGAACTAGTATTGTTGGATTTATAATAAACAAGAAACTGAAGGATAAAGTTGTAGAAGTTGAAAGTTCCTCTGACAGAGCTGCACGACTCGTTATCCAACTCTCGAGAAGATACCAGGCTCAGATTATTCAAACTTATGCACCCACCACAAGTCATGCTGAAGAAGAAATTGAAGAATTTTATGAGGAAATTTGTCATCTAAATAATAAAGGTAAGCAGCACTTGAAGATAATTATGGGAGATTTCAATGCAAAAATAGGGCAACGGCAACAGAATGAAACTTCAGTAGGTAAATTCGGTCACGGCAACAGAAACCAGCGTGGAAATACTCTCGTAGAGTTTGCAGAGGCACAAGGGTTTTTCATCTTGAACTCCTTTTTCAAGAAAAAGCCACACAGGAAATGGACATGGAGACATCCAAATGGGACGACAAGTGAAATTGATTTTATTATGTGTAACAAAACAATTCGTCATAGAAGACTGCAGTGTGCTACACAAGTTCAACACAGGTAGTGACCATAGATTGGTGAGATGTAAGATGCATCTCAACACTAAACTCGAACGTAGCAAGCTCATAAGACAAACAAAATGTATTGACATAACCAACCTTAAAAAAACACCATAATACCTTCAAATTGGAACTGAAGAACAAATTCTCTGCTTTAGAAGGCCTTACATCGGAAGAAGTGGATATTTCTGAAGTTAACAGAAAAGTAACCAAAGCTCTTATGGAAACAGCAACAAAATTAGCTGGGTTTAAGAACAAATTGCATGTGAACAAATTATCAGGAAAAACCAAAATGCTGATGCAAAAAGGAAGAGTGATGAGGACAACTAAAGAAGATGTGACTTCCAAAGTGGAATATATAGAGCTATGCAAGACAGTACGAAAAAGTATCACTGAAGACGTAAGGAAATTCAACTGTGAACTAGTAAGGAAAGCAATTGAAAACAACCAAAGCCTAAAGATAGCAAAGGGACATCTCAGTAAGGAGAAAAAACAGATTATGGCACTGAGAAAAGAAGATGGTTCTGTAACAAGAAATAGAGGCGAAATTTTGACAAGAGTGAAAGATTTCTACTCCAAATTATATGAAAGGGATGATACATGTACTCCAGACATCATGAAAGGTACTAGTACCAGAGTTCTTCCAGTCCTCCCAGCAGAAGTTGCACATGCAATCAAGAACATGAAGCGGGGAAAAGCTCCAGGAGAAGATGGAATTACTGTAGACATCATACAAGAAGCAAGTGGAGAAATCGAAACAGTACTCGCCCAAATTTTCACTCGATGCCTTAATGAAGGGAAAATTCCTGAGGATTGGAACAACGCTACAATGATCTTGCTACATAAAAAAGGTGACATTGAGGATCTCAGGAACTACAGACCTATCAGCCTCCTATCAGTGGTTTATAAAATCTTCACTAAAGTTCTTTCACACCGCTTGGAAGGTGACACTGGACATGGCTCAACCGAGAGAACAAGCTGGATTCAGGAGTGGCTACAGCACAATAGATCATATCCACGTACTGAGAGAACTAATTGAAAGAGCGAGGGAATATGAGCTTCCATTGTGCATGGCTTTTATCGATTATGAAAAAGCCTTTGATTCGGTGAAACCATCAGCAGTTGCAATGGCTCTGAAATCCTGCGGTATTGAAGATGCATACATTAATATTATTAATAACATCTATGAAAATGCAAGTGCAAAGATTCGGCTGTTTGAAAATACAACACACATAAAAATTGGAAAAGGAGTGAGACAAGGTGACACCATATCTCCGAAGCTCTTTAATGCGACATTGGAAAATGTCTTTCAATCACTGAACTGGGAAAACAAAGCGATAAAGATTAATGGAGATTATCTAACCCACCTTCGTTTTGCTGATGACATAGTCATTTTTGCAACTACCCCATCAGAGCTACAGAGTATGATCCAGGAACTTGCTGACAAGAGTAAAGAAGTGGGATTAAAAATAAACTTTCAGAAGACAAAAGTGATGTACAATGCTTTCACAAGAAATGAAGATTTATCGATTGATGGAGAAAAGCTGGAGATAACAGACACGTACGTTTATCTTGGACAGCAGATATCAAGTGAGGGTCACATTGGTGAAGAAATTAATCGGCGTACAAAACTGGCCTGGAGAGCTTTTGGAAGAAACAGCATAATTTTCAAGAGCAATATGCCATTATGTCTTAAAAGAAAAGTGTTTGATCAATGCATCCTTCCAATGCTTACATATGGTGCAGAGACGTGGACCTTAGCTAAAAGAGACATACAAAGGCTGCAGACAACTCAAAGCAGCATGGAGAGGTGCATGCTTGGTGTAACCAGGAGAGATAAGAAGAGGAACACGTGGATCCGAAAAATGACAAGAGTGGAAGACATCATGATCAGAGTTAAATCCCTGAAATGGCAATGGGCTGGACATACTGCCAGAAGAACACACCATCGATGGACAGCCGAAATTTTAGATTGGATTCCAAGGGACAGGAAAAGACCAAGAAGAAGACCACATGGGAGATGGGTGGATGAAATTCGAAAGTATGCGGGAGTGACATGGAGGAGACTGGCACAAGACAGACCGTTGTGGAGGAAACTTGGGGAGACCTTCGTCCAGCAGTGGATTGATAACGGTTGACAATGATGATGATGATGATGATGATTTAATTCTAATAGATTTTTGTTTAGTGCTTTGTATTGGATTAAAACTTCTTAAATGTCAAGTCCAGAGGTAAGAGAATCACTAATTACTTATTTTGGTCGCAAGTAAAAGTCTACAAGTTTTCGGGGACCGCAGCCCGGATGTGAATTCAGAGGAAACTAACAAAAAGGTAGCCATTATGGTGGGCCGAAAAAACTTGTTTTTTAATTTTCATATCGCCTAGTGCGAAAAAGTTGCCATTTGGGTCAGCAAGAATAACAAAAGAATTTTGTTTTGAAATCGACCAGTATCTTACGTCTCCGCACGGCCACACTGTGTTCCCGTTTTTTCCCACCGCATTGGGCCGCATGCAAAAACGGATGGATTTTTTGTAATTGAAATCTAGTAACCCCTAGTGCGGAAAAGTGTCCTTTAGTGTTCCCAACAACAATGAAAAGAAAGTTTTGAAGTTGGTTAATATGCTACGTCTCCGCACAGCACGCGAAATTCACCATTTTCTTCCCATTTTTGGCGTGTAGGTCTATGCTATGCAAAAGGCATCCTGGCATGTAGGTCATCAGAAAAAATCTGTAGGAAATTGCACTGTTCTGAGTGCACCATATGTGTGCATGTGTAATACACTCAGTTTTCTTTGCAATGTGTAGCGTGTAGCTCTTCGTTTTGCTTCCAATGTCACATGTAGAAACAACCCAGAACTCACCATGAGGAGGTGGCTGCACTTCAAGTTCCAAGCTCAGAATTTTATTTCTACGTGGTGTATCTTGTTCGGTAATCCGCTTTACTCGAAAAATGTAGCATTAATTGTCGTGATGCCATTGTCGCTCTTATATGAACGAATCTCCGGCTTCAGATCCACACACTGAGGCAGCTGCTTCGGTCACCAGTTTCACTAACGTTCCACAGCTTGAGTGTGGCAGGAAACTTGGCTATTTCTTCGCCAGCTGCAGCAGAAGTTGCGATTAGTCGATCCATATCTTTGTCTGAGATGTGTTTTGTCAGGGGTGGTTCGGTAAGACGCGTTTTAGACCAATCGATCATCTCATAATATTCATTAGTATCCAAATTTTATTGCGGCACTTCGAATTTTCTTATGACGTCGTTCATTTGTTGTTGTCTAGCTTTCTTTATTCTTCTCCATCCAAAAGCTCTAACGTGGGTGCGTTCGCCCGACATCATATTAGCAATATATTATCTGGGTGACTGGAGAACGAGTTTCTCTTGATCACTGCATCAATGTAGTCGCCACTCAAAGCACATAGCAAACTTTGATCTGTGTTGCCAACTGAAGGTATATGTCTATTTTTTTTATTGGAGGTTTAACGACCACCGTGAGCAACTCAATGGGCTATAAGCAGTCGCCCGTCCCTAATTTAGGGTCACTGGTTCCAGGGAAGGGAGAGAGCCAGTGCCGTAAGACAAACACAATATCCATGCCTCACCGGGATTCGAACCCGGACCCCTTTCGGGCGAATGATCAGAGGCCAACGCCTTAGACCACTGTGCCACCGGGGCGGCATTATATGTCTATACCTTATACATAATGAAGGCATATGCACCGGTCTGGTTTTACATAAAGAAGAAGCCTTCGTGCACAGAAGGAGCCAAACACTTTTGGGAATATCGCGCTTCGTGGATTTGAAGTGCAAAGTAATCATTGACGCAGTAATCAACAGAAAAACGCGTTCTTCAGTCATCCAGAGAATATATTGCGAAGTATGATTGCGGATGACTGAAAATATATTGCTAAGTAGAGGCTACACAGCATTTGTGACGCACAACGGACAATTTCAATTTTTTAGAGTTCTGTTTTGTTTTAGACGGAGACATGCCGACATAGGCGCCGACTTCGTTGGTTCGAGACACTTTTTGAATACCCAATGATTTTTCGGTTCCTCGAAACCCTAATATTTTTGCGCGTATTTCGTGGGAAAAATACACGTCGGCCAACGCAAATGCATAAATTTTGTTTTTCGCTATCAATTCTTCAAGTTTTTTATTATTCATTACCAGTTTACTACACTCACGGACAATGAAATTTGGGCACCTAGAAGAAAGCAAGCTACAACCGCGAAACTTTGCAGATAACTAGAGTGCGCAAATGATTAACGTTTGGTGCGAGTGTGCAGTACCGCACACCTTGTGGTGGCGCTGCCAGCACGAACAGGCAGCCTTTTAAACCGGCGTGTGGTCGATACCCCAAAATTCGAAAAGCACCGGCCAACGCAAGCAAGAGTACAGAGTGACAAGAATGCCGGGTAGACGCCAGCGATGTCAATTTACGTAACTTACGGACTTTGAGAGAGGCCTGATCATCGGGCTCAAAACCACAGGGTGGTCGGCGCGCCACGTGGATCGTTCTGACTGCGTTGGGAGCAGTAGATGCGTGACGGCACTGCCACACGGCGGAACGACTTCGGACGGACCAAGAGGACCACCGCTAAAGAGAATCGACAGATCGTGCGCTAGGCACGAATTGATTCCACGGGGACCCGGTCCACTGTACAGGCAGATGTACCGGCTTCTGTGCGGCCCACGAACCATTCCCGACTCCTCGGGGTAGCGAATCTGCTATTCCAGCTCCCCTTATGTGTGCTGCCATTAACACCAGAACATCGCCGGCTTCTTGTGCAGTGGTGCCAAGCCAGAGAGACGTAGAACTACATAGACTGGCGATGTGTGGTATTTAGCGATGGGTGCCGCATCGTTTTAGTGACAGATGAACATCCTGCCCTGGTGTGGAGGGTTCCCGGATCAACAGGCAAAATCCCACTCTCGCTATCGAGTGCACACCTCTCCCCACTGCAGGCATTATGGTCTGGGGAGCCATAGCCTACGATAGCTGATCAGCTCTAGTAGTGGTACGTGGATCATTGGCGGGCCAGCAGTATGTGGATGAGATCCTACGGCCCCATGTTCTCCCCATTCCTGGCTAATATTCCAAATGCGCTATATCAGCAGGATAATGCCCACCCTTACACAGCTCGGGTTACCCAGGACTGCCTACGTCATGTCCAGACACTTCCATGGCCTGCCAACTCCCCGAACATGTCCCTTATCGAGCAAGTGTGAGACCGGTTGAAACGCCAGCTGCCACCATGCCACACTATCCGGGATTTGGAGCACACCGTCCAACACGTGTGGGCCGGTCTGCCGCAGGACAACATCAGGCATCTGTTCGCCTCCATGCCGGACCGTATTGCAGCATATATCGCCGCACAAGGTGGTGCGAAGCACTATTGAAGATGACCGGATTTCGTGCCACAGATCCCTCTGTAATTTTCCAGCAGCTATGTTTTTGCTATCATGTGTATCATTCATCTGTATCATTACGTCCATAAAATTTAAGTTCAATCCGATGCTTCCTTCTTGGTGCGCAAATTTGATTGTCAGTGAGTGTATGTTGTACACTCAGTTGACCCACCCTAATTTCGGACAGTCGAGGACCGAGGAGGTTAGAAGAGAGAGGAGATGGCATCAGCCGCCGCTGGTGAAGCAAAATCTGATCATCTGGTTTCTTGCTTTTAAGTGCATAATTTCCAATATGCACTTAATTGTAGTGATGTATTCAGGTATCTTCTCGGTAGTCTCCCCCGAAAATCTATGAATGACCCCGTAAGTTTCTGGGCGATTTCTCCTTATATTTAGTCTAATTGTGTTCGTTTATAACTGAATATTTAGAGAAATTAATTTTTAAAAATTAAGCAAATGAGGGAAAATATTGTAATAATAATAAAAAAAACATCCACATAGACTTCAATCTGAAATTTCTATCGTTCTTCAACAAAACATTAAACAGTTCTTGCTGAAGGGGCAATTTTTCAAACATTTGTTCCCAAATGTCCGGTTCAGGGGCGGATTGACCCACCGGGACACCGGGATATTTCCCGAAATTCCCGATGGAGCACTCGAGAAAGGGCCTAATTTTTCTTGTACCCTCTTTGTCTGGATTGTTTGGAAAGAACGAATAATTATTTTGGTACTTATTAATAAGAATCTTTAACTTCATTTGAGCTTCATATTATCTGCCTAAAACGTTATTGTCTTTAGAAAAGCGGTATTTCCTTCTGCTTTCACATATGTTGGGGCTTTGCTTTAAAAGGACAGAGCTAAATTCTCTTTACTTCAATGCAAATTTGGCGTTGAACTAAGCATCCTGTAAATTAAACATCCTATAAATTAAACTAACTACGGTTAAGCGTAGGTCGTTAGATTTGTAACTGAAGGGACATTGGTATATCCTACCCTCTTTTTGTAATCTTGAAAAAGGCACTAGTAAGAATTTTGATGGTCCATAATCTCATACCCTTATCCACCTACAGGCGTAGAGAACAAAGCGATTCATGGCAGAGATGCTCCGAAATCCGTGTCCAGCCACATGCAGTTCTTCATGCGATATCGGTCTAATATTGGCTTTCGATATACTGCATATTAGATAATGTATTACCGTTTTACCACCTATTTAAAAGAAACAACGATTTGTCGGTGCTGGTTCATGGATCAAAATGGTAGTTTATGAGTCAAAATGTTGGGCAGACTTAAACAAGCCGTCTATTCAAGGTGGTGGTATGAATACCGTTACGCAGTAGAAGATCAGTGACCAAATAAATGCAATTACCTGGTAAAGAAAACCTTATTTTTAACATGATTTGATGCCGCATTCAATCTTTCACATCTTTCAGGAATCCTATGTTCGATCTTTCAACAATCCTACGTTCAATGTTTCATCCTTTCACCCTTAAACTGCTGTTAAAATTTGCTCATGATCGAATTATTTTTACAATGCATATTTCAACAGTTTTCCTTTATCCAGGAGTTTACAGATTTTTTTTTTCATGAAGGAATTTATGAGGTGTTCCCCTGCGGATGCGTGTGTTCTGTAGTGGACCACAAGACTAAAATTCCCGGCCTGGTTTTGTCGACCCAATACGCCCCTGGTCCGGGTGCCCAAATGTCCGCCCCGTCTTTCACACAGAAAATCGTAAATATGTCTTAATTTCTTAAAGATTATGAGATATGGATGAAAAAAAATTTGTGCGCACCACTTGCTCAAGTAAGGAGAAATATAGGAACACTATAATTTTTTACGCAGCGCAATTTCATGGCTCTAAAAACGGAATGTCCCCAGTAGTCCGGGTGGTTGGTGCCCAATTGCCCTAAACTCGTCGGCTACATATCGGGCCGATATCGGCTATGTCGGCTGAACGTCGTTAATATCGGCTGTCATTGAGCCGATATCAGCTTTTCCGACATATCCAATATCGTCTTGCCGTTCTTTAGCCGATATCAGCCCGATATTGGCTTTGCCGATGTACCCAATATCGTCTTGCCGTTCTTCACCTTACATCGGCCTGATATTGGCTTTGCCGATGCATCCAATATCGTCCTGCAGTTCTTCACGCGATATCGGTCTAATATTGGCTTTCGATTTACTGCATATTAGATAATGTATTACCGTTCTACCACCAATGTTACACTAAGTTTCAATAAATATCATTTCGAAATAGAACATAAAACGACGACAAATCGAATCTAAAATCATTCCACTTTATAAAATAACAGAAACCCTTTCGATCATTGAAAACATGCCGAAATAGGTCTTACTTTTATTACAAATCCCAAAGGAAAAAAACAAATTGAAGTAGATTTCAACGATTGTAAAACATCTCTCCATGCGGCGCACAAAAAAAATTTGCTGCGATAGAAAATTCAGTATTCAAAGTTACGAAAAAAAAAATGACGTCGCAATTTCAAGAAATGACAGATGAAAACAGCTCGTTAGATAAAGTCTGGCCCATTAGCATGTAACGAGTTAAGGCGCGATTGCTCCCTGAGTTTTATGCATTAGGTCCAATAAAGTTTGTTCTGCATCTTACAGTACAAGACATTAAATGCGAGACAAAACCAACCTCGGGACCTAGGGGTTTTTGGTTCGAGTCCAGATGACAGCTAAAGATCCGCCTTGGTTCGGAGCACCACACGCACATGGACCCTGGGTAGCGAGACTCCTCAATATAAAACAAGTCTAACCCCAAATCCTTTGGGTCTTCTGTCCATACCATTTAATCTTTAGTGCAGCAGCATAAGTAGTGCCCGGTGGCGTATTTCACAAGTGAATGTACGGAATTGCGATTAAGGCCATTTACGCCACGCGATTGAATCAGAGCTACTTTGTAGATTGCCAGTAGGCGGGACCTATGAGGAGCGTCATGTGACGGAGACGTGTTGAATTATATAATTCAAAGTTTTATCGTGAAATGTTCTGCTTCCTAAGAAATTTGCTGTGAGGTTACTAAACATATGTGACAAATGATCATATTGACTAATAAGGTAAAGTAATTTTGTGCACGATATCATAAGGAATATCTGCAGTGTCTCAGATAAATACAAGTTGAAATCTATCTTAATATTAAAATTTAGGACTACTTCAATAAATAGCTGTACCATACTCCGTATCGGCCAATAGATGGTAGCACGTCAACTTAGCACTTATCATGGTTTGTGGTGTTGTGAAAGTGCGTATATATGGATACTAAAAAGTACCCTTTTAAAGGTCCTTTCTATTACCCTTTTAAATATCCTTTCTATTACCTTTAAAAGGACCTTTAACAATGAAAAGTGTGTCTCCACACCGAAATATCTATTCTGACGATCAAATTTTGTTCTTCGTGAATATGAAGAGGTCTGGCTAGAACAAAAAATCAAATAGAGTGATTTTGTATTAGCAAAGAACTGCCTAATGACACGAAGTAAGACCTCAAAACAGTGTTCTGTTGAAATAAGAGTTCCGTTGGAATAAATACACCAGAATGTTGTTTATCATATATAGTGTCTGAAAAAATAGTAAGTGATCTGTCATATATATATTTTTCTAATAGTTAGGAAAATCCTCATATTTTGGTCCCTCCAAACTTTATCAAAAATGCCTTCCGTTGAAATAAATACTCCAGAACGTTGTTTGCCATATATTGTGTCTGATAAAAAAGTAAGGGATCTGTCATATATATATTTACTAATATTTAGGAAATTCCTCATATTTTTGTCCCTCCAAACTTCTTCAAAAATGCCTTCCGTTGGAATAAATACTCCAGAATGTTGTTTGCCATATATTGCGTCTGATAAAATAGTAAGTGATCTGTCATATATATATTTTTCTAATATTTAGGATATTCCTCATATTTTTGTCCCTCCAAACTTCATCAAAAATGCCTTCAATTCCACTTTTCAACCCCCTCCTCCCTGAAAATTTAAAAAAACGTTTAACAATTCATGGGTTCTCCATACAAAACACATCAGTACTAATCATTAATACAGACATTTGACGTGGACTAGGAACATCAAACAGAAGTCATCGCTCATTCCGCGTTTATAAATGAGTCACGGAAAAATTCTCATTGGCCGCCGCGGGGAATCGAATCCCGGGTCTTCCAGTTACGTGTAACGATTACTTCTGTTTGAGTACTAATCATAGCTAAAGGAGGAGTGAGCGCTGACGTGCTGACATCTATCTGCTCTGTGAGAACTATACAGAGTAAAGGTCTTTCGGAAGATAACTCACAAGTCCATGATAGTCATGTTGATATAAAAACTCAAAAGTTTTCCTGCCAATAAGGTATAGTCTCTATTTACCTCCTGTCGCATTTCGACTGTACGGGTAAAACAACTGAAGGTAACCATTGTCGCAAAGAAAACACCCGAACATTAAAATGGCTTATGGGTGAGTGTAGCAAAGCCTACATGTCTCTGACACATGACTCTTCTCATAAGCCCTACTCCCAATCTCCGAAGTAGCTCTGAACCAATCGCGTGGCGGAAATGGCCTTAATCGTAATTCCATATATTCACTTGGCTGCCCGGTGGGTATCAATAACCAACCTTCTAAATCCCAATTATTTATGAAATCCCCAGGAATGAGATGAAAAATTAATTACCTCCCCCCCCCGAAATATTTTGATAAGTGTCACATAGTCTTCTGCAAATTAAACCAGTCTTTGAACGAATTTTTCCTACAAAAGATCGAATGCTTAGAAAAATACGAAAAAAAAGGAAAATAAGACAGCCGTTTAATTAATGACACATCCTGAAATGTTATGGCTCGCTATGTTATGGCCAAGGAGGTTAGAATAATATTTCTGGAGATGCCCTGAATCTCTTAACCATGAAGCCGCAAACTATGGGAATTTGACGTTGTTTACATGATATCCATGTAATTTCAACTGTATGCATTTTGGAATAGCGTGGTTTTTAGTTGCAGAAACCATGTTAGTATCAAACCGGAATGAGTTATACTTCTGATACGAGTAAAGTTTTCAATTTTAACATTATGTTTTGTTTAGAATTCGCACTAACGTTCGTGTATTTCAATTTAAAATAAAAATGGGAGGGAGCCTCAGAGCAATTAAGAATTTTATAAATTCAGCACTTTATCATACATCGGCAGCAATTTACGATGCGAAATTGGAAATATTTCAGACAAAAAAAGGCGATTCGGCCAGCACGAAATGCATTTCAATAGCCTTGAAAACCATCAGCTTTCCCACACTTTGGAATTTCCTTTTATCGCTTTCCAACGGCAGAAAAACGCCTGATTATGTGGAAAATAGCCGGAAATCGGAAGGCATGGTCACCCAGGCCAACAGGATCTGCAATAAACACTTTATTTCAGGTATCATAAATCTGCATATTTTACTACGTTAATAGTCGAATTTTTATCGGTACATTTTCTTGCTCACTCTTATGTATTATTTTCAAGTTTTTACGTAAATCCTTGTTATTTTGTTAAAATGCGCTGAATGCACGACGGATTAACTTTGGTATCTAATCCGAAATTGCTAAGCTTTCGTGAACTTTCAAGATTTTGTACTGTTACTGATTTCTAAATACTGAAACAGATGCCTTTTTCTCCGAACCGAAATTTAAGGATATACGTCCACATAGAATTAAAGGGTGATGTCCTGTCATACATTATTGTGTCGTCCGTTTTCCCGGATCTGTTTCCTTTTCCTTATTTTTTTTTTCTTTGGTGGAAAAATAGTCCGTTTTTCGGGATATGATAAGTCGGTATTTTCGTGTTTTTTTTTAATTGCAATACACACTGGAACCAGTCAGAAATGCAACAACTTATCTTTCACCGGGTAAGAAATTTTTCGTTTTCAGTCTTCAGAATTAATACATTTCTAACATACCCATTGGTAAAATATTTATATGCATCAAGGCTTTTATAAGCTTTTAGAGCTTTTCCGGTATGACACGAAAAACTGCCTATTAAATAGTTATAAATATCGTGATAGTTCAGATCAGGGAAGTCCGTAGCAACACAAACTTCCAGACGAAAAATATCTTTCAGGTATGTCATATGGATCTTTTATGGCGTTATTTCTAAGCTTCTTTTCGTAACGTTGCTTTTCCACCACATTAAGATGACAAATTTTGTCAGAAAGAACAGTTTTTTTTAACTCTATTTACAGCAGCAGTAGCCATTGAAAAGCATGGATAGAGACCAGCTCGGGTAATTTCTAACCACACGGAAGTCTAGCAGACAGTTTTGTGACGTCACGTGCAAGGGCTCTATAGGCTTCACGCAAAGTGGTACTGCTGCATTGTCAAGGGCATTTTTTTTTGATTGGAGGTTTAACGACCACCGTGAGCAACTCAATGGGCTATAAGCAGTCGCCCGTCCCTAATTTAGGGTCACTGGTTCCAGGGAAGGGAGAGAGCCAGTGCCGTAAGACAAACACAACATCCATGCCTGACCGGAATTCGAACCCGGACCCCTTACGGACGAATGATCAGAGGCCAGCGCCTTAGACCACTGCGCCACCGGGGCGGC
The DNA here is from genome assembly GCA_039090855.1 of Macrothele yani. Taxonomy (NCBI): domain Eukaryota; kingdom Metazoa; phylum Arthropoda; class Arachnida; order Araneae; family Macrothelidae; genus Macrothele; species Macrothele yani. The sequence goes on along the minus strand of CM077010.1, from coordinate 71,337,879 downwards.
GTCAAGGGCATCTCCAGATATCTTATTCTAACCTCCTTGGTTGTGGCCTGCGATGTTTTGTGCCCGCGATGATATACGTCGTCAAAGTGTGATGTCACAAGATGGCACTGGGCATAAAGAAATGTTTTTTCCTCCATGATTCCCATAACGTTTCAACGCGATGGGTGAAATGTGCTCATATTTTGCAATTTCTTCATTTTTTTCTGACAATTTGAAGCTAATTCAATGCGATGAAAATGCTGTGAAGTCCTCTCACATCCTATCATTTTATTATGAACCACATAGTGAGAAAATACGGGGCCAAATTCATGCTTCTACGAAAGATAAGGGTAAATGCGTAGTTTAGCTTCCTAAATTATTTCGCTATATATTTCGAAAGAATAAGAAAAAACGAGATATACATATGTTGAAGTATGTAATTTGACGGTAAACGGTGAAAAAGTTTCATCTGTAAAATGCATTTTAAAGATTTTTACCGTAACATTTACCACCATGTACGACAACGTGAACACCATTGCGGCAGGCCTAATACAACTCCGCGGCGCCACATCAAACTTAGCTCTGCTGAAACAAAGGTCGCGCTCCGGCGGCAACTAACTGGCGGAAGAGTACAAGAGAAACCGGGTACATTCTTGCCAGGAAAGCTTCCAAATTTTTAGTGTTACCTGACAGAAAATAGTTCTTCATATCAGTCGCTGTTTTTCAAAACACCTGGCTAAAATTGTTTTGTTCTTACGCATATAATTTCTTGATACAAAGTATAAAGTATGCAGATATCTTTCTTTCTTCTAGAAAAGCGTTAAAGTAGACGTCGCATTTTCTTCAACGGAAGTTACATGGCATCTGGAAGTGAAAGTTTTGCTCCTGTTATTGCTGGCCTGATTTGTAGTTCATACAAATTAAATTCCAAAATAAATAAATGAATGAATGAATAAATAAATAAATAAATAAATAAATAAATAAATAAAACCCTCGAAAGAGAAGTGAGTTCATATATTCCGCATCATCAAAGACTCATACGCGAAAAAAAACAAGTAATGTCAGATCCTGATGTGAAAAACTGAGACAAAAATGATGAGCTATTTTCTGTAGTGTAGCAGTACAAAATGGAACGTTTTACTGGCAAGAACGTACCCGGTTCCTCTTATACCCTTCTGCCAGCGAAATTTCCGCCGGAACGAGACCAACGTTTCAGCGGAGCCAAGCTTCATGTGGTCGCTCTGGCGTTGTGTTAGGGCTGCCGCAGCTGGTGTTCACGTCCAAAGTGAGTACATTTGTTCACGTCGTCGTACTTGGAGTGTAAGTTTTACGGTAAAAATCTTTAAAATGCGAATACAGATGAATTTTTTGTACCATTTGCCATCAAATTATGTACTTTAACATATGTATATCTTATTTTTTTTAAATACTTAGCCAAATAATTTAGGATGCTAAACTACACATTTGCCGACATTTTTAATCCATATGGCAAATTTCCGTTTGTTTCTCTGAAATCTATAAAATGAACACTAATTTTTGATAGTCTGGAGATTACAGTATGCTGCAAAACATAAAATTATATCTAATATATTCAGTTTCACCTTAAAAAATTCAATTTTTACAGGACTATCGACAGCCGCCAAAGATAAAACTAAAGTTAGCTAACATGTAAACAATGTGCGTTTATGCCCAGTCGCCGTTTTTGTGACGTCACGACTTCGACGACGTATGGATTGCGATGTTTTAACAATGAAACGCATATAGCGTATTAAATCCTTTCATTTCTGTGGTGTAGTCAGCACAAAGATTCGCCAATCTTTCGCACTCCATTGGGAGGCTTTTTCAAGGCAATGGTAGACATGTTGCTTTGAAAAAGCCTCCCAGAAAAAGCCTTTCGCCAAGCAGATAGCTTGGCAAATCTTTGTGCTGACTACACCACAGAAATAAACGAATTTAATACGCTATATGCGAGAAAAGCCACACAGGAAATGGACATGGAGACATCCAAATGGGACGACAAGTGAAATTGATTTTATTATGTGTAACAAAAAATTCGTCATCGAAGACTGCAGTGTGCTAAACAAGTTCAACACAGGTAGTGACCATAGATTGGTGGGATGTAAGATGCACCACAACACTAAACTCGAACGTGGCAAGCTCATAAGACAAACAAAATGTATTGACATAACCAACCTTAAAAAACACCATAATACCTTCAAGCTGGCACTGAACAACAGATTCTCTGCATTAGAAGGCCTAACATCAGAAGAAATTGATATTTCTGAAGTTAACAGAAAAGTAACCAAAGCTCTTATGGAAACAGCAACAAAATTAGCTGGGTCTAAGAACAAGTTGCATGTGAACAAACTATCAGGAAAAACCAAAATGTCGATGCAAAAAAGAAGAGAGATGAGGACAACTAAAGAAGATGTGACTTCCAAAGTGGAATATATAGAAGGCTATGCAAGACAGTACGAAAAAGTATCACTGAAGACGTAAGGAAATTCAACTGTGAACTAGTAAGGAAAGCAATTGAAAACAACCAAAGCCTAAAGATAGCAAAGGGACATCTGAGTAAGGGAAGAAAACAGATTATGGCACTGAGAAAAGAAGATGGTTCTGTAACAAGAAATAGAGGCGAAATTTTGACAAGAGTGAACAATTTCTACTCCAAATTATATGAAAGGGATGATACATGTACTCCAGACATCATGAAAGGTATTAGTACCAGAGTTCTTCCAGTCCTCCCAGCAGAAGTTGCTCATGAAATCAAGAACATGAAGCGGGGAAAAGCTCCAGGAGAAGATGGAATTACTGTAGACATCATACAAGAAGCAAGTGGAGAAATCGAAACAGTACTCGCCCAAATTTTCACTCGATGCCTTAATTAAGGGAAGATTTCTGAGGATTGGAACAATGCTATAATGATCCTCCTACATAAAAAAGGTGACACTGAGGATCTCAGGAACTACAGACATATCAGCCTCCTATCAGTGGTTTATAAAATCTTCACTAAAGTTCTTTCACACCGTTTGAAGGCAACACTGGACATGGCTCAACCGAGAGAACAAGCTGGATTCAGGAGTGGCTACAGCACAATAGATCATATCCAAATATTGGGAGAACTAATTGAAAGAGCGAGGGAATATGAACTTCCATTGTGCATGGCTTTTATCGATTATGAAAAAAGCCTTTGATTCGGTGAAACCATCAGCAGTTACAATGGCTCTAAAATCCTGCGGTATTGACGATGCATACATTAATACAGTATTATTAATAACATCTATGAAAATACAAGTGCAAAGATTCGGCTGTTTGAAAATACAACACACCTAAAAATTGGAAAGGGAGTGAGACAAGGTGAAACCACATCTCCGAAACTCTTTAATGCCACATTGGAAAATGTCTATCAATCACTGAACTGGGAAAACAAAGGGATAAAAATTAATGCAGATTATCTAACCCACCTTCGTTTTGCTGATGACGTAGTCATTTTTGCAACTAGCCCATCAGAGCTACAGAGTATGATCCAGGAACTTGCTGACAAGAGTAAAGATGTGGGATTAAAAATGAACCTTCAGAAGACAAAAGTAATGTTCAATGCTTTTACAAGAAATGAAGATTTATCGATTGATAGAGAAAAGCTGGAGATAACAGACACGTACGTTTATCTTGGACAGCAGATATCAAGTGAGGGTCACATTGATAAAGAAATTAATCGGCGTACAAAACTTGCCTGGAGAGCTTTTGGAAGAAACAGCATAATTTTTAAGAACAATATGCCATTATGTCTTAAAAGAAAAGTGTTTGATCAATGCATCCTTCCAGTGCTTACGTAGCTGCCCCGGTGGCGCAGTGGTCTAAGGCGCTGGCCTCTGATCATTCGTCCGTAAGGGGTCCGGGTTCGAATCCCGGTCAGGTATGGATGTTGTGTTTGTCTTACGGCACTGGCTCTCTCCCTTCCCTGGAACCAGTGATCCTAAATTAGGGACGGGCGACTGCTTATAGCCCATTGAGTTGCTCACGGTGGTCGTTAAACCTCCAATAAAAAAAAGTGCTTACGTATGGCGCAGAGACGTTGACCTTAACTAAAAGAGACATACAAAGGCTGCAGACAACTCAAAGCAGTATGGAGAGGTGCATGCTTGGTGTAACCAGGAGAGATAAGAAGAGGAACTCGTGGAACCAAAAAAATGACAAGAGTGGAAGACATCATGATCAAATTAAATCCCTGAAATGGCAATGGGCTGGACATACTGCCAGCAGGACAGACCATCGATGGACACCCGAAATTTTAGATTGGATTCCAAGGGACAGGAAAAGACCAAGAAGAAGACCACATGGGAGATGGGGGATGAAATACGAAAGTATGCAGGAGTGACATGGAGGAGACTGGCACAAGACAGGCCGTTGTGGAGGAAACTTGAGGAGACCTTCGTCCAGTAGTGGATTGATAATGGTTGACAATGATGATGATGATGCGTTTCATTTATCATACGTATCTGGTGTAATTAAAAATAAAGTTGTGATGTTATGACTTACGATGTTTTGTCACTGCGATCGATGTTTTGACCTGCGATATTATGTCGCGTGATGATTTGGCTGCGATGTTTTCATGTGCTTCTCTCCCATAGCACATCCATGGCCCATCGAGTTGTTCACGGTGGTCGTTAAACCTCCAATAAAACTAAAAAAACAGATTCTTGCCGTACAACGCTAAACTTCAAATGTCGCACGGTTAACTTACTTTTTCCAGTCTATGTACCTTAAAGGTCTTTTATCTGGTCAGCTTAACTATTTTTTTTTAACTACAATGTAAACGAATGCGGAACAAGTTTCGACCCCAGGGAACAAGCCATTAGCTCCCAAAAATACATGATTGCTAAATTGTCAAAATTTGTCATGAGTCGAATGGCAACATTTCTATGTATAGTGAAAATGGACGGCCGCCGGTAAGTTGCAGTTGTAAAAATGTTGTTTCGAAAGCGTGTTGTTAGTTCTGCTGGCCACTGAGCTAAAAAAAGAAATCAAATTCGGTGAACATGTTTGGTAGCATGATAATTCCTTAAATATTCAGCACTAGAAATCAATTAATTTTACTAATTTATTAATGGTGTTTTGAAAAATCATATGCACCTGTCAATTCTTGAAATCCAGTGATTAGATTAGCATTTTTTTTAATTATTATTATTAATTACCTATGAAATTCCCATTTTTGGTATTTCCTGTGTTGGTGACTGAAAAATTAATTTTGTCGCCATTAGAAAATTCTGTTACTTCGCACTGACGCTCATTACTTGTACTCGGGGTGACATGACCTGTCCTCAAAACTAGGCAACCCTTTCGCATAAAGAGCCCAATAACACTGTCGTATACCACTCGTCCCTTACCGATTTACTAATTACTCTACTAATTACAATTTATTTAATTTAAGTGGAACAGCCTAGGGAATCTGTCAGTTCCAGGCAAAAGAAAAATTCAATCTCCGCAAAACAACAGCTGTCAACTGTTGCTGCTACAGACTTCTATGAGTTCTGAGAAAGGGGTGTTCAGATCATCGTTGTTCATCTTGGAAAGAGTTTGTTAGCTTTGCAGAAGCACATCATCCCAATATGTGGAATGACTCCAAAGTGAAAACCTATCCCTAAGGAATACAGAATTAATATCCAAGAAACCTCAATGCGGAAAAAAACACGCCGCCCGGTGCCAGAGTGGTCGAAGCAATGGCTTATGATCATTCATCCGAAAGGGCTGGATAGATGTTGTGTTTGTCTTGCGGCACTGGCTCTCTCCCTTCCCTGGAACCAGTTGCCCTAAATTAATGAAGGGCGACTGCTTATAGCCCACTGGGTTTCTCACGGTGGTCGTTAAATCTCCAATAAAAAAAAAAAAAAACTATTTCTCCAAAATCGAGTTCGTTCAGTTTTAAAAAATTACAGGAATTGAAAGTGAAGAAAGAAAAATTATGGGGAAATTAGTCACGTTCATACAAGAAAAAAAATTTCCTGATTATCCAACACCAGAATGGCCCACTTTGTTGAATTCTTTTTATCTGAAATTTTTGGAACAAATGAATAATTATTTTGGGAATAATTGTTAACTTCATTTGAGGCTTATATCTGCCTAAAAATTTATTTCTTCAAAAAAAAAAAAAAAAAAAGTTATCTTCAATCTTTATGTTTGACATTTGCTCTAAAAAACATAGCAAAATTATCTGTGCTTATGTCAGAAAGGTGTAGCCAGACCAAGCACACACTTATGAACTAATTAAGCAAAAGCTACCTACAGTTAGACTCATCATTGGAGTTGGATCCCAGAGTCATTGTTAGGCCCTGCCTTCCTTTTTGTAATCTTGGAGACACTAGTACCAAGTTTCATGACCTATCATCCCTACACCCTTATTCACATGCAGACATAAATCAATGCATCCGTGCCCCACCCACAACGACCATAACGCCCAAAACGGCCGTACATACAAATGGCCATAGCTGCCAGAAAAGCCTGTGTAGAGTGAATCAGATTTTCTACCCTTACATGCTCTTCAAATTATCTCGACCAATGAGAAATCAGCAGGATTCACCCCCAGTCACTATTGTTTTTATTAAACAAAGTGAACCAACAGACAGTTTGCTGTTATGATATTTGGAATGATAAAAGACTTTTGGGTCATGGTCATTAAAGGGTTAAAAGAAACAAATTTACCACTACAGGTTCATGGGTCAAAATTATGGGTAGGCTTAAAAAAGATGTCTACTCAAGGAGGAGAAACCAATACTATTGCATCGTATGCAAGGAACTCCTTAAGGAGGTCCTTAAAAAGTCCTTATTTTTTTAAATAAATGCATATTTTTTCCCCCGGTCTTGTTTTTGCACTGCAGTTATGGTCATCGCTACCCTGCCCCCGTTTGTTTGTGTCTGTAAATATGCTAACCCGTTCACCAAAAGAGCTTTCTTCTAGCTCATTGAAAAGAGATAATCCCCTGGAATGTTTTTAAAAATGATCTCCCTTCAACAACAACACCCCACCCACTTATGGTGTCAGTTGTCTCGTGGTCTGATATGTTTAGTGTCTGCTGCTCGACTCAACTCACCTTGCTTCATTGTCACTATGTCTCCTGCTTGTCCTTTTTTCTCGGCATGTATTTCATTTTGTTTTTTTACAGGCAAAGTAGTTTATATTTGGGGTAAATGCTTGGTAAATGGCCACTAGTGCTGCATAATTCCCTTCATATGTATATATACACACACACACACACACACACCTGGTGATATTCCAGTGACGCAAAATATCAGTTGGAGTGTAGGTCCTTAGAAAGTCCTTTTTTTTTTTTTTTTACCCCCCAGAAAAGGATATGAACCCTAAGTATGTGATCAGTGACCAAACAAATGCAAAATTTAAGTGTGTAGGAAAATTGCTACGTGCGCATTTCAACTTTTGGAATGACCTTCATGGTGACTGATTCAGAAATTTCTTCAGGAGACTCATGCTTTTGTCAAAACCAAATTTTTCAAAGAACAAACATTGGATGGCACAACACCCAATTTGGAGTGTGGTTTGATGCTACATTTAATCATGAGCAGATTTTTAAAATTCTTTCACCATTAAATTGTTCAAATTTGTTCACATGACCTGAATTCATTTTAAAAATGCATGTTTCAACAATTCTCTTTCATCCAGGATCTAACAGAATATTTTATTGTTTTTTTTTGTTTTGTTTTTTTTTTAAGTGAGGGAATTTACTAGGTGTTCCCCTGTAGGCACATGTTTTTTATTTATTTACTTTTGTCGTGGATCGCAAGACTTAAAATTCCTGGCCAGGTTTGGTCATCCGAATTTTGCCCCTGGAAAGTATAATCCTATAGTATAATAAATATAATTATGTAAGAAACACCTGGATGAAATCCAAATTCACTACTCACATTTCCCACCAGACTTTTTCTGATTTCAGAAATGCTAAATGCTGTTGCTCACTGTTAAAAATGTTTTTTCTGTAACAATTTGCCAGGCTTGTGATTCTAGATAAAGCTGCTTTCAGATCATTTTAAAAATCTTAAATTTGAGTTTTACTAATCTTAACCAAACTTTTGAAGCTTTTCTTAGGTCTGACGTACTCAGTGGTGTAGTTGTGTCATGGCACGCCGGGTTCAGCCCCGGTACTTTATGTAACCAGGGTGTGCCCTGCCTCACAAAGTGACAGTAAATATTTAGTTTTTTTAAGTTTGCTTTATGTAACATTAATTTGTTATGTGTCTATCTAAACAAAACCTAATGTAGCACAATGACTTCTGTTGTATGTATAACAACAAGTAGTTTATTGGGAGACAGTTGAGATGAAACTATGCTACCACACCGTCTTCAGGTTGTCGACACAGAGCACAAAACTTATGATAAGTAATGTTTCATCCCTGATTTTCATAAAACTCAATGGGCCACCTATTTCTACATGGGATGCTCCATATGTCAAGTCATGGTTCCTGCACCATCACCGCTCAGCTGAGGACACTAGAATACGAGAGGTAACGTGAGACAAGCAGGAGGAGAGGGAAGTTTGGGAGATCTTCTGACAGGGTGAGCACTGTTTTTTTTTTTTTTGTTTGTTTTTTTTTTTTTTTGTATGAGTGGTTCCAGGGGTAGACAAATCCAAGGCGCCAAAGTTTTCAGCTGGTGCCTGAGTTTCCAAATTTCGTTATGAAAATATTATTTCAAATTCTATTCTTAAAATTTGAATTTCTATTATGAAGATATCTTCAATAAAACAACAAATACAGTATGCAGATTTTTTATTGTGCTTTTATTATACACTAATTACTGTACAATCAGAATGTGATGAAGTTGCTAACATAAATTTTTGGTACCACCGCCAGCAGAGTTATGCATTCTGCAGAGATATTTTCAGTAGTGATTCAGGCTGAAGTTTCGCAGTGCAGTCCAAGAGAGGTGCCTGCACTAATTTGGAGTATGCATCTGAATGTTCTTAAGGCACACACACTCACTATTGAGTGTCATGTTTGAATGTAACGCCAACATTAGGGGGAGTTTGATGCACAGAGGCGAAGTGTGAAGTGGAGTGAAGGTCTTCATTGCCTGCCTGAAATTTTAACCTTGGGGAGGGGACAGAACTGTAGTCATAAGGTTTTTCTATCCATTTTCAGCTTTTCATTTATCAAAATAGTCATAGATAAAACTTTACGTTGTTGGTTTTTTATAAGGAAAAATGCATTTTCACGCTTAAAAGAATATATACGCAAATGAGATGTGTTCACAGAAGTGTTCCGACCGTCTGTGGTTAAAACCGAGACCCCAGGTGGTCAGCACTTAATCTCCCTACCTTGGCGTGACACTAAAGAATGTGTTTGTGGTCACTTTTAGCCATTGCATTGATTTCATATGAGGTGCTTATGAGTGTATTTATTCTTTAGTGCTGTTAGTGAATGTGGTACGCCAGAAGACAAAGCTGAATTTTTTGCAATGAAAACCTATTTTGAAGTGTAACTTTAATTTTTTTTTTTTTTGATTGGAAGTTTAATGATTATTGTGAGCAGCATGATATGATATAAGCAGCCACCCATCCCTAATTTAAGGCCACTGGCTCCAGGGAAGGGAAAGAGCCAATGCCATAAGACAAACACAACATCAATGCCTCGCAGGATTCGAACCCAGCCCCTTCATGGACGAATGATCAGAAGCCACCGTTTAGATCACTAGGCCACCGGGACAGCACTTTTAATTCAAGTTCATGATATGTTCCCTAGTTGAAGTTGCAGATTTGTTGAACAATATGTAAGAAGTATATTAATTTGGAGTGATGGTCACAATTCTGAATGTGTCGTTTTTATTTAGATCGTGCGTGGTTTTCTCCTCATATCTCTTTAAAAAATTTGATTGGCTCTTGAAAAAATAGAGCAGGCGCCTGAAAATTTTGAGTTTTTGTCTACCCCTGAGTGGTTCAATGATTTTTTTATTAAATTTCATCTTCCTGGAGATTTATAAGCAGCTGAGGTATCTATTAGTCGTTGTTATACGTTTACTGTGTGTAACTAGTTACACGTATAATGATAATAATGAACATATTAACAACTATGACACCATATTGTGTAGCTTAACTTATTTTCTACTTGTAATTTATATCATTGTGATGCAGTTTGTGAAGCGCCCCATTACTATTTATTTTAGGACTACGCCGCTGGTCGTACTACATTATACTGTGAATGTACAGCAAGGTATTTTGAATACAGAAACACTGTTAAAATCTACCTTTTCTTTTAATAGTTGGAATTAATTTAAGTATTGGGTTGTGTGAAAAGTACTTTCACATTTTGGTGATAGATGTCATTGGTACTAATTTTTATGGTTAATTTACATTGCAGACACATGATAATTACATATTCTGAACGATGAGTTTCTGACATATCTATATAAGGGAAGTTTGACATGATCATTTCATTTGGGGTAAGTTTCAAATGGGAGACAGTAAGGTTTTTTTCATCATTTAATGCTCAAAATAGTATAACTATATACTATTTTGAGTATAATTTGGTGTATAGTTCCTACTTTTTGAAATCATTTAATGCTGTTTATCTCAAGCATAAGATACAATGCAAAAAGAAAAATAATAAGGTGCTGTGTATGGTGAGGATGATGTAAGCATTCAACTGTGTCAGTATGGATTTGCAAAGTTTCGTCATGGAGATTGCTCACCATTACTGATGAACCACAATGGTGCCACACGATTTGAGTGAGAAAAATGTCCTCAACTGCCTATATGTTTGTGACTCACCATTTAAACGAAATGAAACTCAGCCAATTTCTGAAATTTATGGTGGCAGGTGGTGAGAAATTGTGTACACAGATGTGGAGTGTAAAAAAAATTGTGTTATAAACAAGATGAGCTGGTGCTAACCACTCCGAAGGCTGCTCTGTATTTGAAGAAGGTAGTGGTGCTCTGTGTGTAGCAATACTGCCAGGGACTCATGTATTGCAAGCTGTTGTTGAGCAACCAAACAATAAATTCTGATAGGTACTGTTCCCAGTTTAGTGGCACAGTCAGAATTTCTTTGTGGGGGTGGCCCAAAGTATTGAAGGTGTATGTAAAAATACTCTGGAGCCACAGTAGTTTAAGCGTTGGCTTCTGACCATTTGTACAAGTGAGTTTGGGTTCAAATCCCAGGTGATGCACGGATGGTGTATTTGTCTTATGGCACTGTCTTCCTCCCCTCCCTGGAACCAGTGACCCCAAATTGGAAACCAGTTACTGCTTATAGCCCATTGAGTTGCTCACAATCTAAACAGAAACCGGAAACATCTTTCAAAACATTGGGGCCACCCCGGTGGTGCAGTGGTCTAAGCGATGGCCTCTGATCATTATTCACCCGAAAGAGGTTCCGGTTCAAAACCTGGTGAGGCGTGGATGTTCTGTTTGTCTTACAGCACTGACTCTCTCCCTTTCCTGGAACCAGTGACTCTAAATTAGGGATGAACGACTGCCTATAGCCCATTAAGTTGCTCACGGTGGTCGTTAAACCTCCAATTAAAAAAACGTTGGGAAGGGATAAAAATATCTCCACCCCATAGCACAAAGTTCCTGATCAGCCTGCAACAGATAGATGTATGATTTACTGGATATCTGTCCGGGCTGATCACGTTCCCGATCTGCCTCAACAGATATCCAGTAAATCTGCGGTTGGCCACCCGACAAGATAACTGCTACAGGCGAAAAACAATAGAAACTTGTACGGGTAGAATTATAAAAAAAAAACCTCACCAATTTGCTTTTCTCCACACATAAAAAAAGTGGCCTAACTACTACAGAAATTGCAATGATAACTAAGATCAAGAACACCCTGCCCATAATATCTAGAATTTTGCCACCATTTTCAAGCTGAAACCCAAAGATGTATGGAATAAAATTGTATGTAACAAAAATACAGCCTGACAGATGGAACATCGCTAGAAAAAAAAAAAAAATATGATCACAGGGAGAATCTCCTCTCCATCTAACTGCCATTTTCGGCAAATACTGAAAGACGATAAACTTGCATCCACAATTGGAAGTCTTCAAGAAAGGATTTAATAGAGTCTGAGGATATGGTTTTTGTCTGCAGCACCAAAATAAAGTCTGCAATGTACGTCACCCTTTGCTGCGATTCTGCTATGGGATCTCCGCCGTATTAAAGTGTTAGCAATGATTAGGAAAACATATATTTTAAAAACATGTATACTTGCTGACACACTACACTTGCTGACAAACATCCAGAATTGATCAGCAGGGAAGGTCTTGTCTTCTATGAGGATGATGCCAGACCTCATGTTTCTTGAGTGACCAGGAAAACAATTGGAGTTTGGCTGGAATCTCCTGCCTCACCTCATCTTGCACCTTCAGATTTCCATTTATTACAGTCTCTGCAGAACTCACTGAATAAAAAAAACTTTTGCTTCTCTGGAGGCCTGCAGAATCTTTTTCACCAGGTTTTGCCCAAAGTTATTAAAGGATAGAATTCTCAGGCTTCTGCCCCAGTGGCGCAGTGATTTAAGCGATGGCGTCTGATCGTTCATCTGAGATGGGTCTGGATTCGAATCCCGGTGAGGCGTAGATGTTGTGTTTGTCTTATGGCGCTGGCTCTCTCCCTTCCCTGGAACCAGTGGCCCTAAATTAGATACTGGTGACTGCTTATAGCCCACTGAGTTACTCATGGTAGTCATTAAACCTCCAATCAAAAAAAAAAAAAAAAATCATCAGGCTACTTGCTAAATAGCAAGAGGTATCGGAAAATAATGGAGATTACATTACTAGATGAATGATACATAAAGTTAGTCCTTTACTTTTGCCTACAAATGCAAAAGACTTTAAACAATGCAAAGAAGCTGTGTTAGGGAATTTTGTATCAGTAAAATAAGTCTTATTTTTTACAGGTTATGCTATCCAGATCGTTTATCTTGAATGATTTACCTGTTGCTTGAATCATGATTGCCTGAAATGCCAAATATAGAAGATACTACATCATGGCTGCTAAATTTCATAAGTTGGAGAATGACTACCAGAGTTTTGTTAGCTGAGGTACTGTGTGATACATAAAGTATTTTTTCTGTACCTTGAAATTTTTATATAAATAGGAATTGCCATTTAAAAACATATCATGTACACAATGCTAAAGTAATTAAAAAATATTTTTAAAGTTTATTTCATTTCTTTTTGTATTTTCTTGGGGGATTTTTGATGCAACCAAAAGCAAAACATGAAAAATCAGATCTACTCTAGTTTAACTTGTCTTTTCATGTGCTGTGATACCTAAGTGAAAATGTTCTAAAAGTTATAATTAACTGTTGAAGTTAATTCAGATTCTGCTGACATTTTGTGATCCACTAGTTTTCTGGGAGGGTGCATTATGAAAGCACTGTACTCACATAATTAAGAGTCAGCAATTATTACACTGCTAGTGGTGTAAATATTCTTCTAAGTAATAATTTGTTTGTTAACGAATAGTTTAGCTTATCAATAATATTGATATATTTTTTAAATTAATGATAGTTCTTCTCATGCCTCTCATAAACAGTTTAAAAAGAACTGGACTTCCAAATCTCAGCACATTGTATAATTCCATGTATCAGTCTGCTTTGTTTACCTGTACACACACCCAACATCACTGGGCAAAAAAAAAAAAGAACTAGCTCCACATGAATTTCTTTTGAATTTTTGTTTTTCAGAAATATGATAATTTCAAAGCTGTAATTATACCAATATTTTATATGCAAGAATGTACATTCTTTGTATGAAGGGAATACATAATAATAACAACTGATGTGGAGGGAATCATTTATACAGCGTGATTCATAATTATTGTCAGGGTTTCCGTTTTGCCTGGCATGGTCAAACCGTAACCGACCAAATAAAACTGCCTACAGCATAAACAAGTTCACTGCCAAAAGTTTTATGTGGCAACACATTACCTGCTGAATTGACGTCATACTTTAAAATGGCGACTGTTCAAGAAAAAGCAATGTGTGTACTCTGGTTCTTTGAAACAAAGTCAGTTATCACAATGCAACGTCGTTACAGAACGCAGTATGGCAGAGTTCTACTTTCCGATAATGCTATTCGACGTTGGTTAAAGCAGTTTCAGAAGACTGCTAGTGTGAAGCATCAAAAAGGAGCGTGAAGACCGAGCACCTCACAGGGACGATGTTGATCTCATCCAGAAAGCCTTTTCTTGAAGCCCTCGGAAGTCAACGAGATGGACCCATTCCGTGGCCTCCGCGCTCATCAGATATCACGCCATTGGATTTCTTCTTGTGGGGATATGCAAGAAACATAATTTTCCTGACCCCTGTGACCTTCCATGAGGACCTGAAGATCAGAATTGGTGCTGCGATAGCAACGGTAACGCAGTAAATGCTGACGAGCACTTGGCAGAAATTGATTACCTCTTGGGTATCTTATGTGCCACGAATGGCGTGCATGTTAAAGTGGTTTAGCAATCTGATGTATTGATTCTACTGGTAATAAAATGTTTAGTTGACATCTGTCATATTCTGTTGGCAGTTTCAGTTGTTTTCCGTTTTTTCAATTATATGCCACTGAAACCATTACACTAATTATGAATCACCCTGTACTTCATCCATTGGCAGTGGAGGACTAGGTCTAAAAAAATTGGTTGCCAGGAGACAAAGGAGGCCCGCCCACAACTATAAGACTGTCATTGAATTTTTATAAGAAAAAAATAAAATTTAAAAAATACATAAGTGGAAAAAATGTAGAATTAATTTTTTTGCAAAATAAATTTATGTTTTAGTAATTACTATGTACATATATTGTACATATTACTGGCAGTATACAGTAGATACTAAATGTAAATAGAGATTGTTATAATTGAATTTTTAAATTATTATTTTTTTATTTTAAATAAATGGTGGATATTTTTTTAAAGTTTGCTTGTACTGAACATTTTACACATTAACAGGTAGTTCAAAAGCATATTTCATGCAGTCCACTATATTAAGAGCAATTGTTTGAATTCACTAGATGATTGTGCAAATGTGTCAATAATTGCTTCTGCATCCAATTCATCTAACAATTCTTTTTTAATGGATAGCAACATGTATGATTCCAAGTTCTCCTCAGACAGTGAATTTCTTAGTCTTGTCTTTATGATATTTAGCTTTGAAATATCTTCTCACATTGGACTTGAGTAACTGATAGTGTGCAGATGACTTTATAAAGTTCATAAAGGTTATCATATGTCTTGTCTCAAAGTCTGTTGGATGCCAGAATTTTTAGTACACATGATGGACAAGTGAGACAGCTTAATAATACTTTCCAATGTTTCATCTTCAATGCCCTTCTCTGCAATAGTTTTAAACTTTTCAGGGTCCAAGCAGGATAAATCTGTATACAACTTTTTGTGTTGTGCAAAGCATGAATCTAGAGACTCGACAATGCTGTCCATTATTAGGTTAAACACATTTACTCGAAAATCAGCTAGAGAATGTGAGGAATTTTCTTCATCATCTATAAACTCATCTGTCATTTTTTTGTTCTTCCTCTGCCTCTTAACTGGCAATGCTGTTTCCAAAGAGTCAATTTCCAGTGTTTGATTTGCATCTATATTCAACTGTGAAATCTTGTCATTACATTTATTTACAAATTCCAATGCCTTGCTGTGAACATTATCAAATGTTCTTGTCTGTTCCTTCAACTTTGTTGTAGCCGAATCTATGAAATCATATACAGTAAACATATTTAAACCAATTGTCTGCAAATAACTTGATAACAGGGCTGTAGTTTCAAATATATACAAGTAAATGCTGTTAATATTTTTTCAAACTTTAGAACACTTTGAAGTAAAATATTTGCTTCTTGTTTTGTTTTTGCATCAAACTTGTCTGAATCTTGTATCATTGATAAGCATGTTAATAGATTTACAAAAGCAATGACAGTGGCATCATCAAAACATCCAAATATAGTTGTTGCTGCATTGGATTTTCCTCGCCATCTTGTCTGACCAATTAGGTTTAATCGTTTCATTTTTTCTTGTCCTAGATGTTTTCGAACAACTTCTATCCATACAGCCATTCTCTTGTATGATGTTTTCACAAGGTTGCTAAATTCTGGATCAAAGTGAAATTTAAAGAAACTGTAGGCACGCAACATTTTGTTGTTTCAGTTATCAGCAGATTAAAGACATGGGCGTATCACCATATATGAATATGTTGATCAGCCACATCAGTAATTTTACTTTGTAAACCATTATACTGGCCATGGTATTCTGTACTATCGCATAAACATGTTTTGGGATCAATTTTAAGATGCTGTAATGTTTCAGTGAATAGATCAAAAAGCCCCTGTCTTGTACCATCATTACTTGGCACAACTGAAAGTAGTCGCTCACAGATAACACCTACGTACATACCGAATAACTTTAATAGAATAATATTTTGCTTGAGAAACTTCATGACTAATTCTTTCTTGTAACATATTCTTCATAATTTGGATTAATATGTCAATAGTTGTTATACTTAAGTAAGTCCACCACGGCTTTTACTTTGAGCCTTTCCTTGTTGTTCTAATCGTTTGATTCTTTGTGTAGATTTCTTTTGTACTGCAGAAACGTGAGCTGCCATAATGGGGTCATATTTTGCCATCAACTGCACTGTAGCTAAAAAAGTGCCATGATTCATAACCTCATTATCCAGAGTGTAGACTGATTCATTTCTGTTACCTCGAAAAGGAAGTGCTTGCTTGCCTAACATCTTTATGATGTCTTTAATCCTCATGACAATACTCCTCTGCTTCAACACTTCTTTTTAATTAGTGAAGATGCAAAAAAATTATCTAAGGTGCCATCATTAACCACACTGATAAATTGCTGAACATTTCTGACATGCATTGTTGTCGATTCGTGTAAAGCCAAGCTCTGGCTAATACGCCTGTAGTCACTAAAGTCACATACAAAGGGTGATGGATTAGAAGTGTTGGGAGACTCAAAGGCCAAGCAGTATGAACGACATAAGCACCTATTTTCTTTGTTATATGTTAGCCATTTTCTTGGGACTGAGTCATTCATAATTTTCTCCTCATACAAATGAGCATCAAATGGCAGATCATCAAGTGGCTGAAATGGATGTTCAGCAAAAAACTGTTTTAGATTTGCTCGTGATGGATATTGGAAGATTCCAGCAGTTGATTTTTCATTTTCTTGTGTAGGTTCATTTATAGGATGTGCTTCAGAAACCAAGTCATTTATGCCTGAAGGTATATCTGATTCCCTGTAACTAGTTGAAGCTATGTGTTCAGATGTTGATACTGCATGTAGTCAGGGCCCACTTAAGGTTTTATGGGGCCCTAGGCACAGTAAGCATTGCAGGGTCCCTACAGCAAAATGATAATCCCATTCTCAATAGTACCTCTATATTTTTTCAGAACAGCTTTCTGCCTATTGTGTTATTATATAATGTTCTATATGTTGTTGTCTTATTTACTGAAAATTTAATTACCCTACACTTCTACCTAAGGTCCAGTTATACGACGACTTCACACGCTTACCTGGGTTGTTTTTTTTGTGTCCACAATTACTATCTACTTCTTCCATGAATATATCTGTTGGTCTTATGTTGGGCAAGTTCTTGTTTTTTTTTTTTTTTTTTTTTTTTTTTTTTTAATAGAATTTTTTGAAGTTGGAACTTCATCCTCTTCCGATCCTACTTCTACAAATGGATGGCGGCTTGGTACTTCACTTTCTGATGTCTTTTTTGTTTACTCTTTTCAGTTTTCTCTCTGCTAAACCTACGTATACACATTTCACATGGACTGTTGTTGTATTGAGCAATACCCCCGCTATTCCTATATTGTTTTCAAACGGGGATTATGGACACCGGCAGAGAAGTTTTTCTATCCTGCATGTGATTTAAATACATGTATAACAAAAAAAAAAAAAAAAAAAAAAAAAATCAAAAGCTTGGGGGAGGGGATACTGGGATTTTGGGGTCCCTTGAAAATTGGTGCCCTAGGCCCATGCCTCTTATGGACCTAGTCAGTAATCAGGGCCTGCAGGTAGTAAAGATACCAGAACAATGAAGCCAGAAGAAATACTGGGCCTGGGTTGGTGAGTAAAGGACGCTATTGTATTTGTCTCTACATTGAAAGTAGCTCTTTCCTGTTCTTGTAACTCACAAGTCATTGCAGAACTGTACATTGATGTGGATGACGGTTGTGGTATTATAAAATCTGCAATAGACCTGCATCGCTTGGCCGATTCCTGCCTTTCTGCTTCTTGTCACTCTTTGTGTTTTAGTGATCCAAATTTATTCTTTTTCTTTTCCATGCTGGTAGAAGTAATATTCCTGAAATTAAAACTGAATTAAAAATTTCAATTTACTTCCGATATTGGAGGTTAATTATTTAACGTGCATTAATGCATTTGCATTTTTGAACTTCACTTTTAGTTGGTAAAGTTCGATGAACACTTACCGCACGTGGGGCTTGGCTTTCAATCCATATTTCCGTTACGTGGATGCGGCACGGGATTTTTTCATTTGGCCACGGGTCTGCTTCTTCTTTTTTTTTTTTTTTTTTTTTTTTTTTTCTCCGTTGGAATTTATTTTGTCTCATCACCAAATGAGTTTTTCCTTTGCTGCATCCTCATTTACTTCAATATTTATTCATACCCGAGTACTTTCGGTACTACTACTATACCGTCTTCGAGGGGACATTTTGCTCCAACTAGCACGGACCGTGTCAGCTGGGCATTTCGGTGGTTCTCGCGGGCTGCTTCTGTCATCTGCTATCGCTTCTTCTTGGGCGTTGTGGCGCCATCTCTTGTTGGTCAGTGATCTCCTTTTTCGAACTTTTTCTTTTTTATGCTCAATTTTAATTAAATTTCTCCAGCTGTTTCTCAAATTATTAGGGTCATTGTGGTTGCAAACTTTTGTCCTATTTTTTTCAATCATTACCGACTCTGCTATTCTGAGGTGTTTTCGGATTTACAGCTTTTAATGATTTTTATATTTTCGAATTTTGGATATTTTTGGTTATCCAGACAGTATTGAATCAGTGCTGTTTTTCTTCTTTTTTCTGCCAGTTTTTTATGTGTTGTTTTAATCTGTGTTTAAGCTTATTTTTGGTACTTCCTATATAAGCCATTGGAGGATTTTCAGTAATAGGAATTGAATAAATACCTGCTTTTTCTAACATTCTTATTTTATCATTATTTTTTGTTACTATATTTTTGATGGTATTTACTTTTCCTCCAATTTGAATGTTATGCTTTTTACAAATATTATTAATTTCATTGGTAGTGCCTTTAATGTAAGGAAAACCATTTAAATATTTGATTTCTTTTTAATTACTACAGCATTATTTTTTTTTTTATTTTCTTTATTACTTCTGTGTCCCATTTTTTTATTAAATGGTTAGGATAACCAAAGCTGCATGCAATTTTTTTTATGAATTTGATTTCTTCATTGATGAACTGACTATTTTCAGAATGCGTATATGCTCTTTTAATTAAGGTTTTTATACTATTGCATTTTTGAGGATATGGATGTGCTGAATTGTATGGGATTAGGACCGGAACAAATGAACTTTTCCGATAAACTCTGTATAGTAACTAATCTGTGGATATATAACTTATCTGTGGATAAGTTACTATACAGAGTTTATCGGAAAAGTTCATTTGTTCCGGTCCTAATCCCATACAATTCAGCACATCCATATCCTCAAAAATGCAATAGTATAAAAACCTTAATTAAAAGAGCATATACGCATTCTGAAAATAGTCAGTTCATCAATGAAGAAATCAAATTCATAAAAAATTGCATGCAGCTTTGGTTATCCTAACCATTTAATAAAAAAATGGGACACAGAAGTAATAAAGAAAATAAAAAAATAATAATGCTGTAGTAATTAAAAAAGAAATCAAATATTTAAATGGTTTTCCTTACATTAAAGGCACTACCAATGAAATTAATAATATTTGTAAAAGCATAACATTCAAATTGGAGGAAAAGTAAATACCATCAAAAATATAGTAACAAAAAATAATGATAAAATAAGAATGTTAGAAAAAGCAGGTATTTATTCAATTCCTATTACTGAAAATCCTCCAATGGCTTATATAGGAAGTACCAAAAATAAGCTTAAACACAGATTAAAACAACACATAAAAAACTGGCAGAAAAAAGAAGAAAATACAGCACTGATTCAATACTGTCTGGATAACCAAAAATATCCAAAATTCGAAAATATAAAAATCATTAAAAGCTGTAAATCCGAAAACACCTCAGAATAGCAGAGTCGGTAATGATTGAAAAAATAGGACAAAAGTTTGCAACCACAATGACCCTAATAATTTGAGAAACAGCTGGAGAAATTTAATTAAAATTGAGCATAAAAAAGAAAAAGTTCGAAAAAGGAGATCACTGACCAACAAGAGATGGCGCCACAACGCCCAAGAAGAAGCGATAGCAGATGACAGAAGCAGCCCGCGAGAACCACCGAAATGCCCAGCTGACACGGTCCGTGCTAGTTGGAGCAAAATGTCCCCTCGAAGACGGTATAGTAGTAGTACCGAAAGTACTCGGGTATGAATAAATATTGAAGTAAATGAGGATGCAGCAAAGGAAAAAACTCATTTGGTGATGAGACAAAATAAATTCCAACGGAGAAAAAAAAAAAAAAAAAAAAAGAAGAAGCAGACCCGTGGCCAAATGAAAAAATCCCGTGCCGCATCCACGTAGCGGAAATATGGATTGAAAGCCAAGCCCCACGTGCGGTAAGTGTTCATCGAACTTTACCAACTAAAAGTGAAGTTCAAAAATGCAAATGAATTAAAAATAATCCACTTTGTGAAAAATGAGCATCTACAATATCTACACAACTCATTCAGTGTAAAAAAAAAAAAGTTTGTTTTCACTAGGTTTCTTAAAACAAAATTTCTACTTACAATTAGCACACACTACCAATTTATGCTTTGTACAAACAAATTGACTGCATGTACAGCACCTGGCATTTGTTTTGATGTCTTTAGCTCTCGCAAAAACTCGAAAGGGAAAAAGAAACGTGTTAGTCAAAGTTACGTGAAAGGAAACACTGGGCACTCAGTGCCCCAAGGTAAACTTTACGAACAGTAAGCAGTCTCCTAGGTGAAGGTCGCAGGGATGACTGATAAGAGAACTACTGCAATAGAAAAGTCAGGAGAGGTGGGAGTGCTAAGTGCTGCCCTCTTCTGAAAATTCCCCAAACTAATTTACATGGGGCACTCAGTGCCCCATGTTTCCCTTCCAGGGTTAAAATAGTAATACAACATAAAGTTTAGTTGCACACAGTAATAATATTGGAATTTCAATTATATTTTTAAGCTACTAAAAGGTCATTAACATTTTGTGTGTATTGAATATATCAGTTTTGATTTTCAGTAATCTATGGCTGGCGTTAACTGATAGGAAGTATACACTGAAGTGCCAGAAAAACTTACAGACGAGCTTATGCAAAATACATAGCAACGTCACCTATGGGCATACTCAAATGCGTCCGCCAGTGCCTATATAAAGCGACAGACATTTTTGCCAGCTAGCAGAGCTGTTTTCGGCATGAGAATGACAAGTAATAACGATTTAAGCGATTTCAATGCAGTGTCATAGTTGGCACTCGTGAGATGGGCCATAGTATTTCGGAGGTAGAAACGAAGTTTGGATTTTCATGGACGACCATTGCAATGGTGAACCGTGACTACAAGAATTCCGGCAAAACCTCCAACCTACGATACCAGTGTGGCCGTAAAATGACAATGGGTGAGCGTGAGCATCGTCCGCTATCAAGAATCGTTTCACGCGATAGGCGTGCAACATTCTCGCAGATATCATCGGAATTCAATGCTGGAGCCTCAACAAGCATCAGCGTCCGGACTGTGCAACGTACCCTGCTCGATATGGGCTTTGGGAGCCGGCGCTCAACTCGAGTCCCCTTGATGGGTGCACAACACAGAGCTATGCGCCTCGCTTGGGCACGGCAACACCGCCACTGGACATTTGATGACTGGAAACAAGTAGTCTGGTCTGACGAGTAGTGTTTCCAACTGTATCGGGCAGATAGAAGGATTCGTGTGTGGCGCAAACCCCATGAAGCCATGGATCCTGCCTGTCAACAGGGAACTGTACCGGCTGGTGGGGGGGGGGGGGTCCGTAATGGTATGGGGTGTGTTTAGCTGGACTTCACTGGGACCCCTGGTACGTCTACAAACTTCTGTGACCGGCCAACGCTATGTGCGCATCCTTTCTGACGAGGTACACCCGTTCATGTCCTGCATTCATGCTGATGGGTTGGGCCTGTTCCAACAGGACAATGCACCTCCACACAAGTGTTGGTATGCCACATTATGGTTAGAGGAGCATTCATCTGAGTTTGGGATGTTGCCATTCCCACCCAAGTCCCAAGATCTGAACATGATAGAACACATTTGGGATGCCATGCCATGTGTTATGAAACACAGGAATCCGAGACCTCGGAATACACCTGAATTGTGGAACGCTCTGCAGGAAGTATGGTGTGTATTGCCTACAGCATATTTCCAGAAGCTAGTGGAGTCCATGCCCCGTCGTATTTCTGCAGTCCTGCGCTCCCTTGGGGGACCTACCAAGTATTAGACTGGTGTACCAGTTTTTCTGGCACTTCAGTGTATGTTCTATATATTATTAAGAATATATATTCAACTCTTAAGATATTTACCGCTCCTATCTGCGTACACAACCATTAAAACAGAAAACTTGCTGCAAACCCGCGAATCACGATAACAATAGAATAAGATAATTTAAAGAAAAATTAATATAACAATAAATAATTATTAGAACATTACAGATTCCAGAGAGGACAAAAGTACATTACGACTGAATGCGTAGAAATATGTGTAAAATGGACCTTAAGGCCAAAAGTTTAAAATATTGAACTATGAATCTCATAAAAACAAGATACTAATTAAAGAAAGTTTTTATATCTAGAAAAGCAGTTCTGTTAATGAACCTTCAAAAATTATAAGTAGCATTTTCAGCAACTCAATTCAAAAGTAGTAGACTTATAAAATACAAAAGGAAAATATTTTATTTTTATAACTGGCAACTGCAAGAGAAACCTGGCAATAAAATTTAAATTCTTTCTGTTTAAATGGAACTTTTGTTACAGTTCCTATATATTGGGAACAGGCCTTGATAAAATCAAGAGGCCAGAAACGTCTGTAAAAACAAAAGAACTCACTATCGGAAGATGTGAAAAATAGTTAAACGTTCTCACGTTAAGATAGAATTAAATATATTAATCTGAGTAAAGCCTTGCGTAAGTGTTTTAATTGCTGTAAATAACATTTTTATTTTTTTAATCTACAAGCCAAAACTACTGCAAAATCTGCTAATATTTTGGAAACTATCCACATACGGTGTACGCATGTACGTCTATATTCTACAACTCTGTCCACTGCCGAATGGTGACCTTTAAGGAGCCATGATTAAGAAGAGTATTTTGTAGGCCCAGCAGTTATTAAGAAAAGTGATGAGGTTATTGCTGTGATTGAAACAGAAGACCTAACTGAAGTGATTCTGAAATTTGTCTCAGTACAACGTCTTTCAAATTCGCTAGAAGATACAGCAATGATTTGTGTACATATTGTCTGTTTAAGGAGGCCCACTTCATCAGGGGCCCACTTGCCATCGGGCAAGCTGACACCCTGGCCAGTCCGCCACTGTCCATTGGCCCACTTACTCCGATCATCTGTCATAAGAAAATGAACACATTTTAAAAATTTGCAATTGAGCTAATTCAGTTTACTCATAATTTTACTCCTAGTACTAATTTAACATGAATTTTTTTCCATAAATGTGCTGTCCACAATGGAGGAGACAGGTAAGGATATAACTGGTCAGCTCATCACAAAACTATATCACTCGGTATGATAGGGCAAAAAAACTAGCCCTAGATCATCCCATGTCAATTGATCCAATATTTTAACACTTTTGAACCTTATCCTATTGGATTTTTTTTTTTTCTTTTTCAAATTTGGCTCACCTAATGTACCTCCAGAAATGGTAAGTAAAAATTCCAGGCCGCCCCGGTGGCGCAGTGGTCTAAGCTATGGATTCTGATCATTCGTCCGAAAGGGGTCCGGGTTCGAATCCCTGTGAGGCATGGATGTTGTGTTTGTCTTACAGCACTGGCTCTCTACCTTCCCTGGAACCAGTGGCCCTAAATTAGGAATGGGCAACTGCTTATAGCCCATTGAGTTGCTCAAGGTAGTTGTTAAACCTCCAATTAAAAAAAAATCCAGATTTTTATCTGTAGTAGTTTTTAAGTTACAACCCTCTTAAATCTGTAGAGGGGAAAAAAATTCTGCTAACACGCAATTACAAAATAAGTTGTTACTCAAGCTAGAAGTGAGATAGAAGGCTGGAGTAAAAACCATTTTGTATATGACTAGTTTTAGACAGTTTTGAATTTCAAGGTCATGCCATAAAATTTCTGACCTTGAATTTCTCAAAAACCTAATTTTTTTAATTTTGAAAACATTCACATTATATATTTTAGTATCATTTGCGAAAAGTTTCATAGTGGGATCATGTTTTTGTCAATTTAAAAAAAAAAATGTTATGCAAAGGAAAAACCATTTAGATGTGAAAGGAAAATTTTAATTTTAGTTCACAATTTTCAATTCCTTTGCCGAAGGACGACTTTTTTTTTTTTTTTTTTTTTGTTCTTGTTGTAAATTCAGAACAGTGCTATTATACTAGTATGCTAGAATAGGTTAAATAAGTTAACTTGGGGGGGGGGGGTATTGGCTGGGGATGAGATAGATAGCTTAGAAAAATGTCAAAAATCCTTAAAATAAAAACTAATTTATTGAAATTTATAACTAATTGTACCTTTATGCCAATTAGCATTGTTGCCATCCCTTCTTCCATACTAACATCTTCAACAATTCCTTGCAAGTTCCAAAATGCCTCTGGAAGCAATGCCAGCACCATAGCAATTCATTGAGAGCTGAAGGAAATGAGTTTCCTTTGCCAAACAGCCATGCATGAGCTTGAGAGCAGCAAAATTAATTGCCAAGCTTCATTTAGAATGGTGTAAAGCTTGATGTTAGTGGGATCTGAAGCAGTGGAAAAGCATTCTCTGGAGTGATAAATCACCCTTCACCATCTAACAGTCCGACGGATGAATGAGTGTGGAGGATGCCAGGGGAATCCTATCTTCCCAGCTGTGTTGTTCCAGCTGTAAAGCTTGGTGGAGGAGGCATCATGCTCTGGGGCTGTTCTGTGTTGTTTGGGCTAGGCCCCTAGTTTCAGTGCCCCAAAATCTTAACACTATATCCTGTAATGACATTATTGTACCCCGAACATTATGGCAACAGTTCCGTGAAGACCATTTCCTTTACCTACAGGTCAATGCCCCCCATCCACAAAGTGAGGTCTGTGTGGAAATGGCTTGATGAGATGGCTGTAGCAGAGTGAGCCACAGGAGACATTGATTTCACACCAAAGTACAAAAAACAGAGTAAAATCACACAAAATGAAGAAATATAGGTACAACAAAATGTACGCTATTCTTTTACAAAGTATCTTCCCTCGGATGATATGCAATGGTCCCATTGTTCAGTCTACTTTTCAAAGCATGTGGCGAAGGCATTTTGTGGAAGCTGCTTTAGCAACCCTTGTGCAGCTTGTACACTGCTGGACAATTGCTAAGGACGGATCATAAACGGCTATATAGCGCATAAAAAAGTAAGTGTGGTTGGATGCCAAGTGAAATAAAATAATGTCAGAATGCCAGGATATTACAAGAAAGACAATTTATTGTGCTCTGAAATCCAGAAGGCTTTGGAACGTGTTCAAGGGACAAACAGGCCTTTTTGTGCAGAATACGTAAACGTGAAAAAAATGCAATTACCGTCCGCAGGCGTTCCGGCGTAAGATGTCAATACGAGATATGGCCACCATGGAGGGCGATGCAAGATTCCACACTTCGTGTCATGCTTTGCACAACATTATCAAGCAGCTGTTGGGGTAATTTATCCCATTCCTCTGTCAGTGCATGGATGAGAGTGTCCTTGTTTATTGGAGGGCATTGGTGACCAGCAAGACCCCTCCCCAAAGCATCCCACACATTTTCAATGGGATTCAGATCTGGAGAACGTGCTGGCCATACGAGGCGTTGAATATCCTCGCTCTCAAGACACTCCTGGACAGCGACTGTTCGATGACATGTTGCGTTGTCGTCCATGAAAATGAATCTATCACCGACAGCACCCCGGAACATGCGAACATGAGGTAGCAGAACATCATTAATGTATCGTTGGCCAGTCATAGTCCCAGTTGGAAGCACATAGAGGGACGTACGGTCATTGATCATGATGCCAGCCCATACCATGACACTACATGTCGGATATCGGTCCCTTTCCTGTATGTTTGCTGGACAATATGCAGTACCACTGTCACGCCAGATCAGTTGTCGTCGACAATCAGACGCTAGACTGCATCTACTCTCATCTGAGAAGAGGACAGCAGACCAGTCGTTATCAGTCCAATTGCGATGTTGATGGCACCATTGCAAACGGGCGGTACGGTGACGTCTGGACAAAGGGATGCGCACAACAGGACGGCAGGCGTATAGTCCTCCTTCATGCAAACGTCTGGCGACACTTTTTCGGGAGATCCGCTTGCCAGTAGCAGCCATAAACTGATTTGCTACCTCACTAGCTGTGCTGCGCCGGTGTCTTTTTGTTGATAGCACTATGTACCGATCTTCTGCAGGTGTCGTACTGCGAACACGACCTCCCCCGTGACGTTTGCTACACTCTCCATTTGTTTGAAATGATTTCCAAAGCCTTGAAACAACACTGTAACTGACGTCAAACTCTCTGGCAACATCTGTTATTTTTCGCCCTTCTTCAATCTTGCCAAATATACGGCCACGCGTAAAATCATCTAGGTGATGTCGGGAAGACATACTGAAAATTTCAAGTTCGTCAATTGATTCTTTCCCTTTCAACTTTGCGTTTGAACAACAACGGTCAATACGCGTCAAATCCTTTATATCTCTTATCAGCGCTATGACGTCACGAACAAGTTCGGCAATCCAAAATTTGCATATGCACACCACTTCTTACTGTATCCCGCACTTATGCTATTTTTCACATTTTCCTGCCTTCCATTTTATGGTTGCTATCGTTGCTATTGTCATCCGTCCTTAGCAATTGCCTGGCAGTGTATAACGTCAGCATCTGTGTTGAATGTTGCACCGTGGAACTTCTTTTTGTTGGAAACAACAAGAAATTTCACAGTGTGTATTCCAACCCTGTTTTCAGGGCCGCAGGCAGGCTGTGGCATGATTTCAATACTGTGTTTTGTAAGAAACTGTTGAACACAAGCAGCCACACGTGGGTGGGCATTATCATGGTGTAGGGTCCACTTGCCCACCAGTTCCAGTTGCTTAATTGATATGTGTCGTCGCAGACGCTTAGAGACTGAAATGTATTACTCAGCATTGACAGTAATTTGTGGAAGAACAGCATGCTGGTAGACTACACCTTTATGATTAAATAAAATTATCATCATCATCTTTCCAGCTGATTTGGTTTGCCATATTTTTTTGGGAGGAGGCGAGCTTGGGTGTTTTATCGGCAGTTATTACTGTGTTTAGAAAGTTTAGATCATTTGCAGTCATTTGTTTCCACCCATGACACACCTGAACTCTGGCTAACAATTGTTCTCTCATCAGGTGATGAGGTACCCATCTGGAATGCACATGATGCAGCAGTAATTTGTAACATAGAATGCAGAATGCCGACGTTTTTGAAATTTTAGTTAACACCACTATGTCTTTACAATTAATTCATTGATCTTCTTGCAGCATTGCCCAAACAGTGTTAACAATACACTCCGTAATAACACTTTCAGGTCGACCAGGCCTAGGAGCGAGTTCTGCTGACAAACGCTCTTTTTTAAAATCATGGTGCCATCTAAAAATCATTGACTCACCCAAACATTTATCTTCATAAGCTTTTTTCATTTAATCAACTGTTTCTGGAACCATTTTACTCAAACGATAGCAAAATTTTATCGCAGAACGCATTTCATTTTTTAACTCTGAATCACTCAACTCCATAGCTGTATGGCAAATTGCATATGTACCTTAAACAACTGCACGATAACAAAACCAGAATTGTCCGCCACAGCCACCAATAACTGTTGCCATAAATACTTCCTTAATTCAGTTAGTCTTCTGCATGATTATTTTTCCTCTTCGCAGTGTTGCCAACTCAAAAAAAAAATACTCTCAGTTTTTATGGAATGGCCTTTGTGTAAAGAAAATTACAATTACAGAAACTTTATACATTCCATTCTATGTATTTTACTTGCATTCATTGAAATATACAGTATATGTGTGTATTCCAACCCTGTTTTGCATTTCACTGTTTATATTGTGTAGTGGCACATGAAGAGCCACAATCTGAAACATAAACAAATTGTCAGCAACTACAGTGGGAAGATTCAATTGACATTTCAGAAGTGCGTCCAAAAATGGAAAGAAAAAAAAACTGTGAAATATTTTTTCAGCCAGAGTAGGATTGATATGTGAATAGGTGCTGCTAATATGACAAGTGCAAAACCTAGTCGCATTTCAAGTTGAGACAGAGGAATTTTTGGTTTCCAAATGTTAAGGAATCCCTTCGTTTATTTCCCCTGTGTGACCATGGCACCCCTTTGGAACTGGGCTCACAACAAGTCGGATACAGATAAATCACTTAGCTGTTGTGGAGGTGAACAGCCAATCAAGCATCTCTCCTCCTGAGTTTTCACAACAAGTATGAGTGTTGCCTGGCCTTGGTCCAGGCGACACTCATACTTGTTGGTATGAATTTTTTGTACGACACAGTAGTACTGAAAATGCATATTCTTGCTTAGAGTAATGACAGGTGTTCCAAATTTTTAGTAGGGTATTACTTAGGATGTGCTCAGTTATAATTGGTGTGGAACTTTCACACCAATTATACCTATCATTGTGTACCAGGTTTTTTTATTTAAACTGGTGTAGTTTGGAGACATGCCTTGGATGAACTGATATTTTTTCCCTGTATCTGTATGATATGTAGAATAAGTAGTTTTATGCCTTGGTAATCATTGCAGTACTTTCAAAATTGCTGTTTCTTGTAAATGCGTATTAATGAACTAGAATCACTTCATCATCTGTATCTTTTCCATTACATTCCCTTTCATACTGGTAGTTTTGCACTTGCCTTGTGCTTTGAAACCTGAGTTGTTTGTTTTATTCTTTGTGTGTTGCGGCCCCTGTGGCACAGTGGACTAAGCACTGGTTTCTACTCATTCATCCAAGATGGGTCCGGGTTCAAATCCCGGTAAGGCGTGGATGGTGTTTTTGTCTTTAGGCACTAGCTCTCTCCCTTCTGTGGAACCAGTGGCCCTAAATTAGGGTCGGGTGGCTGCTTATAGCCTATCGAGTTGCTCACGGTGGTTGTTAAACCCCAAAATAAAAATATTAAAGAAAAACTCTTTGCCTATATCATGTAGACCCAGTCAGCATTTACTCATTCATACAATTAATATACTTTTATCATGTTGCAGTTACCCTGTAATCATGCATATAACTGAATTATTGACTCATCTGTTTTTTAAGTTCTAACTGAAAATTATGATATAATAACTAACTCTCCTTTATTACTATTTTTCCAGCACAACTTGTTAAAATGCAAACTGGAATGTAAGGCTGAAGCACTGCTTATTCTGAGTCATGAAATGGAACAATATTGCTCTGAGAGAGACCAGTATAAACTAATGGCTGATCAGTTGCGAGAGCGTTACAGTGCTTTAAAGAAAAGAGTTGAGGGTTGGGTGAGTGTTTATCTCTTACAGCTCTGTAGAGTCTTGCTTCTATGTGTGGATAAGGAAATCTAAGAATCAAATAATTATCTGGTCAAAGATATGTATAGTAGAGATGTCGCCAAACACAGTGTATACTCAGAATATTACACTAGCATGCAAAAGTTAAGGACCATTCGTTTTTTCGCCGTAGCTTCACAGTGAAGCAGCCTGGATACACGAATGCCATACAACAGTGACCTCAGTTTGTACCAAACAGGGGAATGAACAAACACATGTGCAAAAATGAATACAGAAGTGTACACTGGAACTTTACTAAGAAATAACCATAAAGCAGTACACACATGGTACAGAGCCATCGTTTCCACAGATGGATTACAGCAAAGAGGTGGTCGTCAGTAAGGAATATGATGTCCCCTAACAGCAATGGCTGCATTGCAGCATCTAGCCATGCTTAACACGAGGCTGTCGATGAGTACTTGAGACAACTTTGCCCATTCCTCTCGTAGTGCACGTTTCAACTGATGGACATTTTCCAGCGGATGTGGGCGTGCCGCAAGACGTCTCCCCAGAGCGTCCCACACATGTTCTATGGGATTTAGATCCGGGAAATATGCAGACTAATCCACACGAGTGATATCCTCACTTTCCAACAGCTTATTTGCTGTACCTGTACGATGGGGTCTCACGTTATCATCCATAAATATTAACTCAGAACCAATGGCACCTTGGAATAAGCGTACATGGGGAAGGAGCACCTCATCGCAGTAGCAGTTAGCGGTTACGGAACCTTTTTAAAAATGTGGAGCTCCGTACAACCATTCAGCGTAATGCCACCCCAGACAAGTACACCAACACCACCGTAGTGATCTCATTTGGTAATGTTGGCTGGTCGATAACATGTTCCCACCTTTCTCCAGATCAGCTGACGTCCAGAATCGCTCGTGGTACTGAAACTACTCTCATCCTTGAAGAGTACCGTACCTCATTGCTCTATGGTCCAATCCTTGTGGTCCTTACACCATTGTAATCGATGTCTCCGATGGGTAAGCTTTAATGGGATGCAACGTTCAGGTCGTTGGGCAAATAGTCCACCTTTATGTAGACATCTGGCAACGGTGAACTGCGATACAGTGCGTCCTGTGGTCAGCTGCAGTTGTTTCACGATATTGCCCACTGTCTGGCGTCAATCATGTTTGGCCTGTAGGACCATATATTGGTCATCTCTAGCTGTTGTTTTCCGTGGCCGACCACAACCAACCTTTCTAACAGCTGTTCCTGTCGTTTGGAAGGTCTTCCATGCACGTGAAACAATGTTATGGGTCACGCCGAACTCGTTGGCGACACTTGTTACGGTTCGCCCCTCCTCCAACTTTCCGATTATTTGACCACATGTAAATTCATCTAAATGTCTCCGCATAGACATTTTCTCGTCTAACAAACCACTCGGACCTCTTTACAATGCTGCATACTTTCACTTTCCATTTCCTGTCTTGTTGCGAGATGCTCTTTATATCCATTTCAGCACTGTCATGTGACCTGCAACATCCCATTTCAGAGATTTGCATACGCATCGTCTTTCTACTGATCCGCTTGCGTTATGCAAATCAGTGGTACTAGTGTCTATCCTTAAGTTTTGCACATCCGTGTTCTTCTGTCAGAAGGATTCCCAGAGTCCTTATAAATTCTCAAACGTGCTTATTTTTAGGTTGTTTAGAAATGATTTTTTGCTAAAAATGGCTAAAAGTACTTAAAAAGTACCTATTTTTCCTAACTGGCTCTGCAAAATCCAGAAGGTGCAATGTAGTTCGTAGAATTTCTTTCTATTGATGATGGCATCATGTGATCTCAGCCCATAGCCTGCAAGAGAGCACAGGGTAGTATGAGATAAATAATTTGCTGAAAAAAAAGTGAAAGACCATGGACTAAATCAAACACGTCCAGCAGATTCCACCCAACAAGCCCCATCACCATATCTTGGTACCGATATTTCACTTTTGTATTTCCCCTTTTTGTATATGCAAATAACAGTTATTCAGTTACACCATAAGAAAATTAAGTGCAAAATTGAAATGTTGAACATGTAAGTTTTACTTTGGTTTTGCAATTTAAACCATGAAATGATCATGTGCAAAATTCAAATCTTGAACTCATAAATTTAATTATAGTTTTATAATATAAATGTTGCATATGCAGTTGGTAAGGTCCTTATAAAAATTTGGGGGCGCTTAAAAGCACTTCAAAAGATCTTATTCTTTCTGGGAGGAAAAGAATGGGAACTCTGTGCAAGACTCTATACTTAATTCAGACTTCAATTCATGAATTGTTAATGAGAGGGTTAAATGTAATGTTATGAATGATTACCTCAAAATTGCATAAGTTTCCCTTATATGTGAAATAAGATTTCAGTATAACAGTGTAAGGTGGTCATTGAAGTATTCATGGAGACAGAAATTAATATATAAAAATAATGGAGCTTAATAACTTTGGTCATAGAATTTTAATGGTAGTTTGACAGTGTCATGTACATTACTATGCATAATCATCATCTTGCATGTACTATGGTCTTCTTTTGGCAATTTAAAATACTATATACACTGATTTCTTTTAATTGGAGAGGGGGATTTCTCTTTCTTTTCCTTATAAAAATATGCTTGTTAAGTACTCAGCTAATATTTATTTCCTGTATTTTAATTCATAATGAGTTCAGCTGTGTAAATAAGTACTGACATTTTTGGCTCTGGCGAAAGACTTTTTTTTTTCCCTAGGAATTCATTGACATTTTGACATTTTCTTAGTTACTGTAATATTGGTGTTGATTATCAGTAGTAATTTAACAAAATTTTTTTTTCCAAAACTCTGTTTTTCAGTTCCTTAAAAAAAAAATAACATGACATTTTATTTTTAATGCAAGTGTAATGCAAATATTACTTTTAGTACTTATTGGTTTTATTAACCACTTAACTGCCATTCCTGAGAATATCTCGGCCATAAGATTACAGCACCAAAATGCCATTCCCGAAAGGGTCTCGGGAGAAGAATGATTTTCATGTCTAACGAGTGCAGCATAAGTACTTGCTGAGACAGGTTTTTTTGTCAGTGTGAAAAGTAGCATAACATTTTGAAAGGTAGTTTAGAAATGGTGTCAGCACATAATGTGCCTGTGTGCAGGAAGCATTCTCAAGA
The DNA here is from genome assembly GCA_039090855.1 of Macrothele yani. NCBI lineage: Eukaryota > Metazoa > Arthropoda > Arachnida > Araneae > Macrothelidae > Macrothele > Macrothele yani. The sequence goes on along the minus strand of CM077010.1, from coordinate 71,304,848 downwards.
TGACAGATTATCTGATGAGGAGGATGAAGAGTTTGATTATGACTGTATGATATAAGTGGTTCAAGTAAGACTGGTGAGACTGACAGTATCGAATCAAAATCACATAATGATGATAATTTATTATTCCGAAGCGTGAGGGACTGGTGTGAAATACATTCTTCAGGACAACAGACCGCACCTTCTAAGTTCCCTTTTACTTGGAAGTCTGGGTGTAAATTTTCCTGTACATGAAAACTGTATTCCTGTAGATATATTTGAAAAGTTCTTTGATTTTGAACTCACGGGTGTAATAGTCACAAAAACAAACCATTTTATGGAACAAGAAATAAGAAAGCATGAGACAAAACTTGTCAGACTTTTCACAAAGTAAAAAATGGCACTCTATAACTGAAAAAGAAAGGAAGGTGTTCCTTGGGCTGCTAATTCTGCAGGGCATTGTGAAAAAGCCATCACAAGGTATGTAGGCCTACTGTTCACAATGCAGTGTTTTGGAAACCCCAGCTTTTTTGACTAATAATGTGTAAAAACCAGCAGTATCGGGCTGTAGAGCAAAATGTAAATGTGGAAAAAAGGCCAGTTGTAAATGTGAAATAGCCCACTAATTATCAAGAAAGCAATACATTAAGAAGAAAAAAATTTCCCTAAGAAAGTAGTTATTACTAGCAAGAATTTGTTTTGTTTTTTGCAACATACCTGAAAATTATACTGGTACATAGCTACGAAATGATGTTGAAACTGAAGAAATTTAGCTATGAAAGTAAACAACAAAGGAACTCTGAAGCAGAAGATGTATCCACTTTGAAAACATGTCAACATTCTTTTTTTTTTTTCTTTGTAAATTCTAGTAAAAAGCCATATTTGATTGTAACACTAACATAGCTTTTATTTACAGGGGTCTCTCTGCCAATCGCATTCTTCACAGTTTGTGAAAAAAAAATCAATTTGGCGATTGATAAAACGTTTTGGCAAAAAAATATTGGCAATTACTTTTTTAATGACGTTCAAGCAAAACTATCTTTAATTTTTATTCAGTTTGGTATTTGAAAAATGAAATTTGAATTTCAAGTAGAAGTCATCGCTCTTTTCACGTTTATAAGTGAGTCACGGAAAAATTCTCATTGGCTGCCACCGGGAATCGAACCCAGGGTCTTCCAGTTACTCGCCAGACATGCTTCCACTGCACCACAGCGGCCTCGAAATTCTCCAGACTCGCATATGACAAACTGCCAAACCACCTGGCAGGTTGCTTCTTTGGAGCCCCGCACAATGCTGGGGATTCACCAAAGATGAACAGCAGCAACTGAACAAATTGAGAATTTTTCCGTGACTCACTTATAAACGTGAAAGAGTGATGACTTCCATTTGATGTTCCTAGTCCATGTCAACTGTGTATTTATTATTCATTCGCCTTGTAGTTATTATTCATTTGCCTTCTAGTTATGTAATGTTGTGCCTGTGAGTGTTCTACTTTTGTGCAAAAGCAATTTGTGAGATTAAAATTCTGTTCCATAATTGTATTTTCAAGGACTTCTAAAAGTTGATTAGACTGCATAAGGTGTATTAAAGACAGAGTATTTTTTTTTCATGAAAAAATAAGTATTTGTATGATTTCTTTTTATCTGTACTGAACATTTAAAATAAACAGACATTAGATAATATGTGATGATTTTCATTTTTGATCAGGCTGTACGAGTGTGCTGTTCTATAAAAATTATTTTAAGATTTTTCTGGTTATAGTAACTATTGTATTTGATTTATGTATAGGGTCCTTCTTTACTGGGTGTTTACGACATGCGTGGTTTTAAAGGAGAAAGAGAACAGGTATGCTTTTCCTATTTTACTTTTTTTTTTTTTCTTTGTAAGTAATTTTTTGAAATTCCACAAATTTGCAGGATACAATAAAGAGAACACTGCCACCCCGGTGACACAATGGTCTAAGCATTTGTTTATGACCGTTTGTCCAAAAAGGTTCCGGTTCGAATCCTGGTGAAAGGCAGGCATGGAAATTGTGTTTGTCTTACGGCACTTGCTCTCTCCCTTCCCTGGAATCAATGGCTTTAAATTGAGTTGCTCACAGTGGATGTTAAACCTTCAATCACACACACACACACACACACACACACACACACACACACACACACACACACACACACAAAAAAAAAAAAGATAAAACCTTACATAGCATAGGCATCAGATATTGAATTTTAAGGATAAAGCACCACATTTGCAGTTGTAACGTACAACCTTATTTTTTGTAGTTTTACGGTGCCATGTGTTTAGGTGTCACATCATAGTTATTTCATGTCCATGTGTATTTACTGCCTGATTTTTCATGTACATGATGGACTTTCCTTTCGTTGTGTAATGATTAATGAATTCAAAATATGAGTGTAATTGTTCCATTTCAGATGAATGTGCATTGGATTCCTGATCCTTTAATCCATGTTGTTTCCATAAGAGTTGTGCTCAGTATAACCTGCATAAGTTTCTGTTTAAAAGCCAAACATCCTGAAATCAACTTGGTTGAATTTATTCTGTATTTTTGGCCAGATATTTTGCAGTAGTAGTGAAGTAAGAGTTAGTGATGTTCAGATGATGTAAGTGACTGATGAAGTAAATGATTTTAGGTAGGGAGTGTATGACACTAGGTCTTAAACTGCCCTTAGAAGTAGGAAGCTATAGGCAATTTCGCCTAGGGTGCCTGACAGGAAAGGCAAATGAAAACATGGTAGAAAGTCAGCAGGAACAGATAACCTTATTTGTAATGTGGATCCAATACCCTGGGACTGCCAGTAATGTGCTCTCCGAGACACTACAGGTATTTAGTGATTAGGCAGTGAAGTTGAGCTTGAACCCCTCAACATATGGTTGGATGCCAGCTGCTCTAACTGCAGAGCTATCCACAGCCCATTCAGTACCCAATGTGTCATCCATAGTTTCCTTTTGAAGAACTCCAAGTCATACAGGTTTCTGACTAGTAGTCTGAGCTGAGCCTGGGTTCAAGTCCTGGATGAGGTATGGGTGATGTCTTGTTCTGTACCTCTGTACCAGTGTCCCTGAATTTGTGATGAGTTACTGGTTATAGCGCTTTGATTTGTGCTCATGGTGGTCATTAAACCCCAAAACAAAAACAAAACAAAAAGGCACAAATGTTAGTATGCTTTGTATAAATTTGAAAAATATTCACAATCTGAGATTGCACAATTTGTTATGTCATCATCATCATCATTGTCAACCATTATCAATCCACTGCTGGACGAAGGTCTCCCCAAGTTTCCTCCACAACGGTCTGTCTTGTGCCAGTCTCCTCCATGTCACTCCCGCATATTTACGAATTTCATCCACCCATCTCCCATGTGGTCTTTTTCTGGGTCTTTTCCTGTCCCTTGGAATCCAATCTAAAATTTCGGCTGTCCATCTATGGTCTGTCCTTCTGGCAGTATGTCCAGCCCATTGCCATTTCAGGGATTTAACTCTGATCATGATGTCTTCCACTCTCGTCAATTTTCGGATCCACGAGTTCCTCTTCTTATCTCTCCTGGTTATACCAAGCATGCACCTCTCCATGCTTCTTTGAGTTGTCTGCAGCTTTTGTATGTCTCTTTTAGTTAAGGTCCACGTCTCTGCACCATACGTAAGCACTGGAAGGATGCATTGATCAAACACTTTTCTTTTAAGACATAATGGCATATTGCTCTTGAAAATTATGCTGTTTCTTCCAAAAGCTCTCCAGGCAAGTTTTGTACGCCGATTAATTTCTTCATCAATGTGACCCTCACTTGATATCTGCTGTCCAAGATAAACATACGTATCTGTTATCTCCAGTTTTTCTCCATCAATCGATAAATCTTCATTTCTTGTAAAAGCATTGAACATCACTTTTGTCTTCTGAAAGTTCATTTTTAATCCCACTTCTTTACTCTTGTCAGCAAATTCCTGGATCATACTCTGCAGCTCTGATGGGGTAGTTGCAAAAATGACTACGTCATCAGCAAAACGAAGGTGGGTTAGATAATCTCCATTAATCTTTATCCCTTTGTTTTCCCAGTTCAGTGATTGAAAGACATTTTCCAATGTGGCATTAAAGAGCTTCGGAGATATGGTGTCACCTTGTCTCACTCCCTTTCCAATTTTTATGTGTGTTGTATTTTCAAACAGCCGAATCTTTGCACTTGCATTTTCATAGATGTTATTAATAATATTAATGTATGCATCTTCAATACCGCAGGATTTCAGAGCCGTGGTAACTGCTGATGGTTTCACCGAATCAAAGGCTTTTTCATAATCGATAAAAGCCATGCACAATGGAAGTTCATATTCCCTCGCTCTTTCAATCAGTTCTCTCAGTACGTGGATATGATCTATTGCGCTGTAGCCACTCCTGAATCCAGCTTGTTCTCTCGGTTGAGCCATGTCCAGTGTTACCTTCAAGCGGTGTGAAAGAACTTTAGTGAAGATTTTATAAACCACTGATAGGAGGCTGATAGGTCTGTAGTTCCTAAGATCCTCAATGTCACCTTTTTTATGTAGCAGGATCATTGTAGCATTGTTCCAATCCTCAGGAATCTTCCCTTCATTAAGGCATCGAGTGAAAATTTGGGCGAGTACTGTTTGAATTTCTCCACTTGCTTCTTGTATGATGTCTATAGTAATTCCATCTTCTCCTGGAGCTTTCCCTCGCTTCATGTTCTTGATTGCATGAGTAACTTCTGCTGGGAGGACTGGAAGAACTCTGGTACCTTTCATGATGTCTGGAGTACATGTATCATCCCTTTCATATAATTTGGAGTAGAAATATTTCACTCTTGTCAAAATTTCGCCTCTATTTCTTGTTATAGAACCATCTTCTTTTCTCAGAGCCATAATCTGTTTTCTTCCCTTACTGAGATGTCCCTTTGCTATCTTAAGGCTTTGGTTGTTTTCAATTGCTTTCCTCACTAGCTCACAGTTGAATTTCCTTACGTCTTCAGTGATACTTTTTCGTGTTGTCTTGCATAGCTCTATATATTCCACTTTGGAAGTCACATCTACTTTAGTTGTCCTCATCTCTCTTCTTTTTTGCATCAACATTTTGGTTTTTCCTGATAATTTGTTCACATGCAACTTGTTCTTAGACCCAGCTAATTTTGTTGCTGTTTCCATTAGAGCTTTGGTTACTTTTCTGTTAACTTCCGAAATATCCACTTCTTCCGATGTTAGGCCTTCTAAAGCAGAGAATCTGTTCTTCAGTTCCAACTTGAAAGTATTATGGTGTTTTTTAAGGTTGGTTATGTCAATACATTTTGTTTGTCTTATGAGCTTGCCACGTTCCAGTTTAGTGTTGAGGTGCATCTTACATCTCACCAATCTATGGTCACTACCTGTGTTGAACTTGTTCAGCACACTGCAGTCTTCGATGACGAATTTTTTGTTACACATAATAAAATCAATTTCACTTGTCGTCCCAATTGGATGTCTCCATGTCCATTTCCTGTGTGGCTTTTTCTTGAAAAAGGAGTTCAAGATGAAAAATCCTTCTGCCTCTGCAAACTCAACGAGAGTATTTCCACGCTGGTTTCTGTTGCCGTGACCGAATTTACCTACTGAAGTTTCATTCTGTTGCCGTTGCCCTATTTTTGCATTGAAATCTCCCATAATTATCTTCAAGTGCTGCTTACCTTTATTATTTAGATGACGAATTTCCTCATAAAATTCTTCAATTTCTTCTTCAGGATGACTTGTGGTGGGTGCATAAGTTTGAATAATCTGAGCCTGGTATCTTCTCGATAGTTGGATAACGAGTCGTGCAGCTCTGTCAGAGGAACTTTCAACTTCTACCACTTTATCCTTCAGTTTCTTGTTTATTATAAATCCAACACCACTAGTTCTGCCAGTATCTGTCCCACGATAATAGAAGAGATGTCCACTTTTCAGTTCAATGAGATCTTCTCCTTTTCTCCTTACCTCACTTAGCCCGACGATGTCCCACTTGATCCTTTGTAGTTCCTCTTCCAATTCAAGAAGCCTTGAATCAGAAGATAGGGAGCGTCCGTTATAGGTAGCCAAGGTCAGCATCAAATGGCAGCCTAGTCCGGTCCTCCGGGGATTCTTAGCACCCTCTGCCTTCATGTCGCACTGGCCGCTGCCTTGGCCAGGTACATTCCAGCTGCCGGAGACTGAGGGCCAAGATTTAAGTTGTAGAGTCATTTTGGAGGTGTTTGGCCATAACTCACCACGCTGGCCAAGCGGGTTGGTGAGTGTGGGATAGCATTTCCTCTGATCCCGATGGTATAGTTATACCGCTATTGGCGGTCGTCAGAGCCCCTTTAGTGGGAACAGGATGCACCACGAGAAGGCGGGGTTGACATTTGTCAAGGAGAGGCTGTGATGTTACGCATCACCTGACCTTACATCCCTTACATTTGTTATGTAATATCTTAAAAATGCCTTTACAAATTATATGAGCTGTGCTTCTCTGCATGCAAAGGGATGAAAGTAATGTGCAAGACCATCATTGTAATGTTACTTTTAAGTACCATTTTCATTTTTATGAAAAATTGCATACAAAATTAAATTTGCATTTTTGAACTTCACTTTTAGTTGGTAAAGTTCGATGAACACTTACCGCACGTGGGGCTTGGCTTTCAATTCCTATTTCCGTTATGTGGATGCGGCACGGGGTTTTTCATTTGGCCACGGGTCCGCTTCTTTTTTTTTTTTTTTTTTCCCGTTGGAATTTATTTTGTCTCATCACCAAATGAGTTTTTCCTTTGCTGCATCCTCATTTACTTCAATATTTATTCATACCCGAGTACTTTCAGTAAAATTCCTTTACCGTCTTCGAGGGACGTTTTGCTCCGACTAGCACGGACCGTGTCAGCTGGGCATTTCGGTGGTTCTCGCGGGCTGCTTCTGTCATCGGCTATCGCTTCTTCTTGGGCGTTGTGGCGCCATCTCTTGTTGGTCAGTGATCTCACTTTTCGAACTTTTCATTTTTTGCTCAATTTTAATTAAATTTTTCCAGCTGTTTCTCAAATTATTAGGGTCATTGTGGTTGCAAACTTTTGTCCTATTTTTTCCAATCATTACCGACTCTGCTATTCTGAGGTGTTTTTCGGATTTACAGCTTTTGATGATTTTTATATTTTCGAATTTAGGATATTTTTGGTTATCCAGACAGTATTGGATAAGTGCTGTTTTTTCTTCTTTTTTCTGCCAGTTTTTTACGTGTTGTTTTTAATCTGTGTTTAAGCTTATTTTTGGTACTTCCTATATAAGCCATTGGAGGATTTTCAGTAATAGGAATTGAGTAAATACCTGCTTTTTCTAACATTTTTATTTTTCATTTTTTATTACTATATTTTTGATGGTATTTACTTTTCCTCCAATTTGAATGTTATGTTTTTTACAAATGTTATTAATTTCATTGGTAGTACCTTTTACGTAAGGAAAACCATTTAAATATTTGACATCTTTTTTATTTACTACAGCATTATTTTTATTTTCTTTATTACTTCAGTGTCCCATTTTTTTATTAAATGGTTAGGATAACCAAAGCTGCCTGCAATTTTTTTTATGAATTTGATTTCTTCATTGATGAACTGACTATTTTCAGAATGCGTATATGCTCTTTTAATTAAGGTTTTTATACTATTGCATTTTTGAGGATAAGGATGTGCTGAATTGTACGGGATTAGGACCGGAACGAATGAACTTTTCCGATAAACCCTGTATAATAACTTATCTGTGGATTTGATAACCTGTACATCCAAAAAGGCTAATGCATTATTTTTTCTATTTCAACAGAGTTCTATAGTTGGATATAAAGCGCTGTAACATTTTGTTAATTTTTTAAATTCTTCTTCGTTCAGTTTTGATAGAATGAAAATATCATCCACGTATCGACAGTACACTTCTGGTTTTTCTTCCATACGATGCAGGACATTTTCTTCAATTTCGTTCATCACAACCTCAGCATATAGAGTTGATAATGGTGAGCCCATTGGGCCTCCTGAATTTTGCTTGAATATTTTGTTCTTGTATGTAAAAATATTATTTTCATATAAATATACTAAAACTTTTTTGAATTCATGAATTTGTGTGTTATTTAAAATTTTAAGATTTTGCAACTTCTTAATGATAATTTCAATAGCATCTGGAACAGGAGTGCTTGGATATAATGCTTTAACGTCCATGCTTGCCATATTTAAGTCCTTTAGGTCAGTTTTTACATTTTTGATTTTCTCTATAAATTCATATGTGTTCTTGATGGTGAACTTGTTGTTCATGAAAAAGGGTGCTAGGAATTTATAAATGTTTTTCTCTAAAGTTATCAATGGTGAGTTTTTTTGAAACTATCAGTCTCAAAGATGATGCTCCAATGAGACTGATAGTTTCAAAAAAACCTCACCATTGATAACTTTAGAGAAAAACATTTATAAATTCCTAGCACCCTTTTTCATGAACAACAAGTTCACCATCAAGAACACATATGAATTTATAGAGAAAATCAAAATGTAAAAACTGACCTAAAGGACTTAAATATGGCAAGCATGGGCGTTAAAGCATTATATCCAAGCACTCCTGTTCCAGATGCTATTGAAATTATCATTAAGAAGTTGCAAAATCTTAAAATTTTAAATAACACACAAATTCATGAATTCAAAAAAGTTTTAGTATATTTATATGAAAATAATATTTTTACATACAAGAACAAAATATTCAAGCAAAATTCAGGAGGCCCAATGGGCTCACCATTATCAACTCTATATGCTGAGGTTGTGATGAACGAAATTGAAGAAAATGTCCTGCATCGTATGGAAGAAAAACCAGAAGTGTACTGTCGATACGTGGATGATATTTTCATTCTATCAAAACTGAAACGAAGAAGAATTAAAAAAAATTAACAAAATGTTACAGCGCTTTATATCCAACTTATAGAACTCTGTTGAAATAGAAAAAAATAATGCATTAGCCGTTTTGGATGTACAGGTTATCAAATCCACAGATAAGTTATTATACAGGGTTTATCGAGAAAAGTTCATTCGTTCCGGTCCTAATCCCGTACAATTCAGCACATCCTTATCCTCAAAAATGCAATAGTATAAAAACCTTAATTAAAAGAGCATATACGCATTCTGAAAATAGTCAGTTCATCAATGAAGAAATCAAATTCATAAAAAAAATTGCAGGCAGCTTTGGTTATCCTAACCATTTAATAAAAAAATGGGACACTGAAGTAATAAAGAAAATAAAAAATAATGCTGTAGTAAATAAAAAAGATGTCAAATATTTAAATGGTTTTCCTTACGTAAAAGGTACTACCAATGAAATTATTAACATTTGTTAAAAACATAACATTCAAATTGGAGGAAAAGTAAATACCATCAAAAATATAGTAATAAAAAATGAAAAAATAAAAATGTTAGAAAAAGCAGGTATTTACTCAATTCCTATTACTGAAAATCCTCCAATGGCTTATATAGGAAGTACCAAAAATAAGCTTAAACACAGATTAAAACAACACGTAAAAAACTGGCAGAAAAAAGAAGAAAAAACAGCACTTATCCAATACTGTCTGGATAACCAAAAATATCCTAAATTCGAAAATATAAAAATCATCAAAAGCTGTAAATCCGAAAAACACCTCAGAATAGCAGAGTCGGTAATGATTGAAAAATAGGACAAAAGTTTGCAACCACAATGACCCTAATAATTTGAGAAACAGCTGGAAAAATTTAATTAAAATTGAGCAAAAAAATGAAAAAGTTCGAAAAGTGAGATCACTGACCAACAAGAGATGGCGCCACAACGCCCAAGAAGAAGCGATAGCCGATGACAGAAGCAGCCCGCGAGAACCACCGAAATGCCCAGCTGACACGGTCCGTGCTAGTCGGAGCAAAACGTCCCCTCGAAGACGGTAAAGGAATTTTACTGAAAGTACTCGGGTATGAATAAATATTGAAGTAAATGAGGATGCAGCAAAGGAAAAACTCATTTGGTGATGAGACAAAATAAATTCCAACGGGAAAAAAAAAAAAAAAAAAAAAAGAAGCGGACCCGTGGCCAAATGAAAAACCCCCGTGCCGCATCCACATAACGGAAATAGGAATTGAAAGCCAAGCCCCACGTGCGGTAAGTGTTCATCGAACTTTACCAACTAAAAGTGAAGTTCAAAAATGCAAATGCATTAATGCACGTTAAATAATATAACCTCCAATATCGGAAGTAAATTCAAAATTAAATTATTCATTTTATGACTTTTTTTACGTACTATTTTTCATACTTAGATTAGAATTGACAATTACCAGCATGTTTAGAAATAAAAGTAAAAAGCTGTTTTACCTCCTGGCCTAGTCTGGGGAGAAGGGGGAGCACAGAGTGCTAACCAGCTGACATTGCTCACTATCCAACTAGTGTAATTTACTATAGATGGGTTCCATTTCAACTCGGGCAGGGTCGTACCATCATGGTCTCAGATTTCTCTAAAAAAATTAAGGGGTGTTCCTTGACTAAAATAAGGAGACCTATATTTTTTCTTTCGGCAAGAAAAAATTTTCCTTTCGAGATAGAGGGTTTCAAATCTTGCACCGTCAAACAAGCTCTCTAGAAAACGGTTATTTTTCCTAACTTCAGCGAGTCATTGCAGCAGAGTTAAAAAAGATATCGTGTTCTTTTATTTTTTTTTACATTGTGTGTATAACATATAATAATATATGGTGCTAATATTTGCTACACATCGTATGATTAAAATTTAAAAAAATCGTAAACTTTGTGATTTTTAAAAAAAATTGAATTTTTAAAGTTTTTTTTAAACTGGTTTGGATGAAGTTTCTTCTATATTCGTTTTTTCGTTAAAGACATACAAATGTGCACTTTATTTGTAATTTTTTGTGTGTCTGTGAAACTGCTAGTTTCCGCGTTTCGGCAGCGTTAAAAACAGCCAATTTTGAAAAATCTCTAACTTTGCCAACGATTTTCTCAAAAAGGCCATTTTTTAAAATTCTGAAAATTAAATCCCTGTTTTATTATCAACAGGAGAATATCTGTGTAAATTTTCACGGACCTAAAAACACTCGTTTCCGAGTTAGACGCGTTTGAATTCGGTTTGAAAGCCTACGATTTCCCGTGTTCTAAAGGCGCCATTTTGGAAAAATCTCAGGCGCAAAGTACGTACGTTATCTCTTACCTGAATCAAAGCGTTAGATATTCTTTGCCCGAATGATGGAATGAGAGCATTGGGTCAGCTGGCCCTGGTTGGATACATCCACCTCACCCTTCCCCGAGTGATGACATGCCTATAAAACTGTCGGGGGAGGGGGTGTAGCCGATACATAAAGAAAATTCTTGCTGCTCCACTAACAAAGTTGAGTTGCGAAAGACAGCAGCAGCAGTTGTTTGTTTACGTATATACTCAAACATCGCATAAGAAAAGACTATGAAAGAGTAGAAAACATTGTTGTGAAACAATTTTAAGAAAAAGAGTGCAGGCTCGTGTACTGTAAGTTAATTTTCGATGGCTAAACACCCTCAAGTTTTTCTGGGAGATGCTAATTGTAGGCTACAGTCAGAAGAGCAGTTGCTGTTTTGTTATAGTTGCTAAAATTAACTTCTCAGTTTTTCGTAATAGTAAAATATTCGCTCAGGAGAGTTTTGTCCTCTGCGAACGGGGGAGAAGGTGCAATGCTCTTGACCTCGCTGCTGGGTTGATAGCGCTGGTCGCTACCGAAACTCTGCTTACCTCCTCTCCAAAACATAACGGCAATTGTCTAATCTACTAAATAAATAACAATTAACACATACGTGTGCATGCTTATTCATAAAATGTAAGTTGAGTATATTTCCTGTTCAATCAGCTGATTTTACAAGTAAAATCCATATACAACTTATGCGCTTATAATGGTGTAAAGATTTTTATCTATTTAAAACATATTCAAAGATTTCAATTTTTTTAAAGAGGGGGGGGTGATTGTGTTCGCAGTGCTCTCCACACTTGGGCCACGATAAACCATGCACTGCCCATGTCTTCTGTTCCCTTAGAAGATAATCCTGGATCGATGGGAGACCAGCGGAGTTTTGACAACTCTCCCCCCCCTCTCACGTGGTGGTGAGGTGTCTCAAAGCTAGGTAGCTTTCAAAAAATGTTTCAACTTAGTTGGCTGGTAATGAGAGAGGGATTCCATTTCAACTCTGGCAGGGTCGTACCATCACAGTCTCAGATTTCTCTAAAAAAATTAAGGGGTGTTCCTTGATTAAAATAAGGGGACCCATATCTTTTCTTTCGGCAAGAAAAAAAATTTTCCCTTCAAGACAGAGGGTTTCAAATCTTCCACCGTCAAACAAGCTCTCTAAAAAACCGGTTATTTTTCCTAACTTCAGTGAGTCATTGCAGCAGAATTAAAAAGATCTTTTGTTCTGGTATTTTTTATTACATTGTGTGTATAACGTATAATAATATTTGATGCTAATATTTTTTGCACATCGTATGATTAAAATTTAAAAAAAATCGTAAACTTTGATTTAAAAAAAATTGAAATTTTTAAGATTTTTTTTAACTGGTTCAAATGGAGTTTTTGTTTTCTATACTCGTTTTTTTGTTAAAGACATACAAATGTGCACTTTATTTGCAATTTTTTATGTGTCTGTGAAACTGCTAGTTTCTGCAGCGGTAAAAACAGCCGATTTTGAAAAATCATCAACTTTGCCAACGATTTTCTCAAAAGCCCTTTTTTAAAATTCTGAAAATTAAATCCCTGTTTCATTATCAACAGGAGAATATCTGTGTACATTTTCACGGACCTAAAAACGTCCGTTTAAGAGTTAGAGACGTTTGAATTTTATTTGAAAACCTACGATTTCTCCGTGTTCTAGAGGCGCAATTTTGGAAAAATCTCAGGCGCAAAGTACGTATTCTCTTACCTGAATGAGAGCATTGGATCCGTCCACCTGACCCTACCCAGGGCGATAACATGCTTAAAAAACGGTCTTGGAAAAAAATAACAAATCTATATATATAGATTTGAATTTACGTACTTTGCGCCTGAGATTTTCCCAAAATGGCGCCTTTAGAACACGGGAAATCGTAGGCTTTCAAACCGAATTCAAACGCGTCTAACTCGGAAACGGGCGTTTTTAGGTCCGTGAAAATTTACGCAGATATTCTCCTGTTGATAATGAAATAGGGATTTAATTTTCAGAATTTAAAAAAATGGCCTTTTTGAGAAAATCGTTGGCAAAGTTAGAGATTTTTCAAAATCGGCTGTTTTTAACGCTGCTGAAACGCGGAAACTAGCAGTTTCACAGACACACAAAAAATTACAAATAAAGTGCACATTTGTATGTCTTTAACGAAAAAAAACGAATATAGAAAAAACCCCATCCAAACCTGTTTAAAAAAAAACTTAAAAAATTCAATTTTTTTTAAAAATCACAAAGTTTACGATTTTTTTAAATTTTAATCATATGATGTGTATGAAATATTAGCACCATATATTATTATATGTTATACACACAATGTAAAAAAAAATACAAGAACACAATATCTTTTAACTCTGCTGCAATGACTTGCTGAAGTTAGGAAAAATAACCGTTTTCGAGAGAGCTTGTTTGACGGTGCAAGATTTGAAATCCTCTATCTCGAAGGGAAAATTTTTCTTGCCGAAAGAAAAAATATGGGTCTTCTTATTTTAGTCAAGGAACACCCCTTAATTTTTTTAGAGAAATCTGAGACCATGATGGTACGATCCTGCCTGAGTTGAAATGGAATCCATCTATAGTGAATACTAGGTATGTGGGATACAAATTGGGTACTTCATCTATAAAAGCCATTAGTCAAACCACCTTATAAAGCCAAAATATTTTGTGTTAGTTTTGGTCATGAGCATGATGAAGGATTTCCTTTATGCTTAACACATTCTAAGGTAGCAAACTGCAGACCACAGGAAAATACACTGACGGAAAAAAATCCCAACACCACGAAAAAATAGTTGTGGAGGAATGAAATGGCGCAATACATTTGTATAGGTAACATATTTAATCGATTAAGGTTTCAAGATCACAGCTTAATGTAAGCGCGAGAAGAGCCATTTTAAATGTGAAATGCTGGTACATTAATAACCGGTGTAACCGCCAGAATGTTGAATGCAAGCACGCAAACGTTCATGCATTGTGTCGTACAGGTGCTGGATGTCAGTTTGTGGGATGGAGTACCATGCCTGTTGCACTTCGTCGGTCAATACAGGGACGGTTAATGCTGGTTGGGGGTGACGCTGGAGTTGTCCAATGATGTCCCATACGTGCTCGATTGGTGAAAGATCTGGTGATCTAGTAGGCCACGGCAATATGTTGACACTATGTAGAGCATGTTTGGTTACAACAGCGGTATGCGGGCGAGCGTTATCCTGTTGGAAAACACCCCCTTGAATGCTGTTCATGAATGGCAGCACAACAGGTTGAATCACCAGACCGACGTACAACTGTGCCGTCAGGGTGTGTGGGATAACCGCAAGAGTGCTCCTGCTGTCATAGGAAATTGCTCCCCAGACCATAACTCCAGGTGTAGGTCCAGTGTGTCTCGGCCGCAGACGGGTTGGTTGCAGGCGCTCACCTGGCCTTCTTCTAACCAACACACGGCCATCACTGGCACCCAGGCAGAACTGGCTTTCATCAGAAAACACAACAGATCTCCACTCCGTCCTCCAATGAGCTCTAGCTTGACACCACTGACGTCGCAAACTGCAGTGATTTGGAGTAAGTGGAATGCACGCTACAGGGCATCTGGCTCGGAGCTGTCTTTCAAGTAACCGATTTGTAACAGTTCGTTGTGTCACTGTGGTGGCAACTGCAGCTCGAATTCCTGCCGCAGACGCGGTAGGATGCGCCACGGCCATACGCCGTACACGGCGGTCTTCCCTCTCAGTAGTGCCACGTGGCCTGCAGGAACCCGGTCTTCTTGAGGCAGTACCTTCCCTTGACCACCGCTGCCAACAATCGTGCACAGTGGCTACATTCCTGCCAAGTCGTTCTACAATATTGCGGAAAGAAAATCCACCTTCTCGTAGCCCTATTACACGACCTCATTCAAACTCCGTGAGCTGTTGATAATGGCTTCTTCGTCGTCTTAAAGGCATTCTTGACTAACATCAACACACTACGTCGAATCTCAACGATAACTAACGCTCACGAACGTTACAGCACGTATTTACAGCAAATCTGCTTTGCATGCTCCGAGGGGCGCTACTAGCGACACACGTATGCGCTGAGCGCGAAATTTGCATAGACGTCATCTTACAGATGTACTCTCACCGCCTACCAACTGTTGTTTATCTAACACAATCCCTTCTTGGTGTTGGGATTTTTTTTTTCCGTCAGTGTAGATTGATGATGCTAATTCTATTTGTAGTGATAAAGGTGGAAATTTTTCAGTGATAAGAAAGCTTGCAGTCAATCACAAGACATGGGGAAAGTTCGAAGCAAATGAGCGTTTGTTCTAATTAATCATTTGCTACGTTTCTTATACTTTGCTTCAGCATGAATATTATTTAGGCATGTGCATTGAAAAAGGTGTCGGTTTAGTGTATTTTGCATTTGGTTTGTAAGCAGTAGTTTTATTTGTCACCTTCATCTAATTAAAATAAAAAAATTCATTTAAAATAATAGTGTTCTTAATTTTTGAATCACTTATTTCCATTCTTTAAGAAAGTACTGTGTAAAGTAATTTTGAATAAGAAGAGTTATGTAATATTTCTCATATAACTATATAATAAACAAGAAAGATGACATTAAATTTTTGATTGTAATGAGCATGTTTTTTGAATTTTTTCTGATGAAAAAATCAAAGCAGGTTTTTAGAAAACCTAAAATTTCAGCAAAAATGAGAATTTACTTGCACCATGTAGGAAAAAACTGCATAATTTAGAACACACAGTGTGAGAAGGGTTGAAAAAATCAACCAGATCTCTACAATCAATAAAACATCCACAAATAGAAAATAGATACTTACTTCCCTAGCAGCTGAAATGTGTGTTGCAAAAATAAACGAGCTGTGCACAAAAAGTTTTTTCATAGCAGAAGATATCAGAAACAAAAGTGATTTTCAAATTGAACAATTAAAGGAAGAGAAATAGAGGAAAATGTAATATAATTTTACACCTCGTAGCGGAGAAATTGTGTGTTACTTAAAAAAGAAAACAAATGGGTGCAAACAAAATATTCTTCATAATGAAGAGTATCCTACCAAAAAAAAAGGGGGGGTCGTTTTTTAAGGAATTTTTAAAACCACATACATACATATCACAAAGCTGTTCTCTGAGATTCAGAGGTTAGCTCCACAAAGAAATACAAACTACCTGATTAAGTTTTAACTTATTATTTACTTACTGTTGCCGTATCAAACACTTCTCCATATACAGCGATCTTGGCATACAACTCAGACTTCACTGACATCCATCACACGAAGTTCACAAGACCTTCTATACTTCTTACTCATAATCTTTTTTCTCATGCAGACACTTCTGAATTTGATCCTCCCATGACTTCCTTGGCCTTCCTCTGCCTTTCCTTCCTGCCACTTGGGCTAAAAAAAAATTCTTAGTAAGCATCTCATCACTTATTCTTTCAACATGGCCAAACCACCAAAGCATAGTATTCTCCACTTTGCTGACAACATTTTGCTTCACCTTACTCAACTGCAACACATCTTCATTCCTCACACTATTAGAATATGTCTTGCCACAACCTCCTCTCCAAGTGAACAACGCATTTCTCCAGCACACCAAAGACTCCTATGTTTCTTCTGTAGTACCCAGGTTTTACTGCCATACATCAGAGTAGGAATAATTACACTTTCATACACAGCCATGCAGAACTCTCTTGAGAACCCATTATTCCTGTGAAAGCCTCCGAGAGCAGCTATGACTTTCAATGAAGAATTCACTCGTCTACTAACTTCACCATCCAATTTGTTCTCTCTGTCAAACATGCTTCCTAAATACACAAACTCACTCACCTGGACAATCACAGTGCCATTTATACTTACATTACATTCAGTGCTACCAGTTCCTCTCTTAAAAATCATAACTTTGGTTTTTCCTTATTTATACTCAGTTTGAATTTCATGCAAACTTCGTACATACGAGACAACATACTCTGCCAACAGGACAGTGTCATTAGCATACAGTAATCTGATACACGGATATCACCAAGACATAAACCAGTATTATCTATTTTGGCATCACAAATGCATGCATCCATAAATATATTAAACAGCCATGGTGATATTACACTACCTTGTCTGACTCCTGCACCAATAGCAAAATCATTTTGATAAAACACCATTCACTCGTATACAAGCTCTTCTGCCAGTGTACGTGGCTTTTACACTGTTCAGTAGATTCCCAGTAACTCCATATTTATTCAATTCTTCCACAAAAGTGTCCTATTTACTTGGCCATAAGCCTTCTCTAAATCTATGAAGGCAGCAGAAACTTCTTACCAACAGACAAATATTTTTCAATCATCATGCGTAATGCAAAAATTTGGTTAGTGCAGCCTTTACTAGGCATAAAACCACTCTGAACATCCCCCATTTTCTCTGATGTGAGGCTTCGTACTTTTTCAATAATGACCTTACTAAACACTTTCCCTGGCACACTCAGTAGACTAATACCATGATAGTTCTTGCAGTTAGTGTGATCACCTTTTCCCTTATTTCAAATAGAAATATATATGCTGATGCCCCCCCTCCCCCAGAAGAATTTTGAGCAATGGAAAAGTTGAACATACATTATGTGAAAAGTAGAAAAGTATTCTTCATAGCAAAAACTACACTATGGAAGAATATTTCAAATATGTCTTGTAGAAGCAGAAATAGTGAGTTAAAAGTTTTTTAAAAAAAAGTTTTGACATTTATTCTCCCTAGCAGGAAGACTGTTCATTATTTAAAGAGAATTAATGTTCTCAATCTTTACTGTAGCAAATGGCATACAGTAAAAAAGAATTCACAGATATTCCTGCAAACCGAAATATGAACTTATGCCCTCTAGTTGCAAACTTGTGCATTAAGAAAAAATTATATGCAAGACATTCTGCATCAGAAGCACTGTCCAACAAAGAAAGGATTTTTAAAATCTCTTTGGTAGAAGCAGAAATATCAAGAAAAATAATATATTTATCTACTCCTCAGGTAGAAAAAATGTGCATTACCTTAAGCAGAAAATATGCAGAAAAGATTTTCCATGGTGTGTGGTATCTTACTGCAAACGAATCTTTTCAGTTGAGTTTTTGGAAGCACGGGTGTTGCTACATTGGAAACACAAATATACCTTTAAACAGAAGTCATCACTCTTTCTACGTTAATAAGTGAGTCACGGAAATTTCTCATTGGCCGCCACCGGGAATCAAACCCAGGGTCTTCCAGTTGTGCGCCGGACATGCTACCACTGCACCACAGCGACCTCAAATTCTCCAGATTCACATGTGACACATGCAGTTAATCACATGTGAATCTGGAGAATTTGAGGTCGCTGTGGTGCAGTGGTAGCATGTCCGGCGCAGAACTGGAAGACCCTGGGTTTCATTCCCGGTGGCGGTCGATGAGAAATTTTCGTGACTCACTTATTAACGTGGAAAGAGTGATGACTTCTGTTTGGTGTTCCTGATCCGCGTCGAGTGTATGAATTAATTAAATATACCTTTATGTCCCCCTAGTGGCAAAACAGTTTGTTACCAAAAATCAGAGATTACATTCAAAACATTTTCCACCAGGAACTGTATCCGACACAAAAAAAGATTTTTCAAATCAGACTTTTAGAAGCAGCGATATCAGGAAAATCGCAGTTTACTTGAAAAAAACTGTTTATTACTTGAACAAAAAAACTACCCAAAATACAAAAGATAAGCAATAATCCAAATGAATTGGATTTTCTTCGATAGTACAACATTCTATTCTTTAGGACTTAAAACGATTGGTTTGAACTTACCTATCTTAAAAACATATTTTCTACATTTGAGCTCCAAAAGAGGTATCAACTTCTGAGCTAAAATGTACAAAATATGTTTTTAAGATAGGTAAGTTTGAACCTATCATTTGAAATCCTAAATACTACCCAAAATAGTCTTCATTATAAATGATATTGAAAGGGGAAAAGATTCTTCAGTCAGTTATGTAGAAGCAACAATATGAAATAAAATATATTTTGAATCAAAAGCATCTGCGTTTGTTTCCTCTAGCAGTGAAGTAATGCATCAGAAAAGGACCAGAAAACAAGGATCATCATTCTCACATTTCAGGCTTCTCAATGTAAAAAGGATTTTTAAAATCAGACTAATAGCTGCAGAATTATGGTGTCCACAGACAGACAAAGTGGCATATAAGCAGGGACTTTTTTTCAAAAGACATGTTAAAAATATTTAGTAGAACTTACCATTTAAAATTTAAAGTTGGGAGGCCTTAAGCGTAAGACTTATGTATTGTTTTTACTGGCAATGCATATTTTGTGTATACAGAATACATATATTTCTCAGTTTTTGTGTAACAGCCTGCAAATTGTACTGTAATATTTTATGAAATTTTCATTGAAATGTGTTATTTATATCACAGTTACTAACAGGAAACATCAAGTCTGTCTTCTCACTGCTTCATTTTATTTATTTCTATGTTTTCAGAGTTTGGTACAGTTGCTGTGTGAGCTAAAAGAACAAAACAAATCTTTGCAACTTGAAGTTGATGATTTGAAACAAAAATTGTCAGATGCACAAGGAGATATACGAGTAAGTAAACTTTACCACCGCCACCCTCCCACTTTTCAACCCTGTGACATTTTTTCGTATTCAGTGTTTTATGAAATTAGTATTTTGAATCTAGCAGTACAGTATTCATTAACACTCATATTCAGCTGTATATTTGGAATCATTGATGTATCAGTATAGTTCTCTTAGTGAAGTCCATTTTAATTCGAAAGTGCAAAAAAAAAAAATCTTGAAATATTGTTTTACTAGAAACTGTGCTGAAAGAATGAAATCTCAAGGGTGTTGCTAAGTGTCACTTCATGATTTCCATGGTAATAATGCAAAGAAACTTCATAAAATAAGATTAAAATCAGTCAGCACTGGAAACACAGTTATGGAGATGAAACAGGGTTCCTGCTGTCCTTATAAATCCGTAAAAGTCCTTGAAAAGTTCTTATTTTTGCCAGAAATTGTAAAAAGCCCTTGTTTTTTTTTTTTCTACCTGGCTATGCAGAATCCAGAAGTTGCGATATAGTGCATAGAACTTCTGCTGCTACTTGGCTATGTTGATAATGACTTCATTTTGTTTTAAAAAAGTGAAGGGCCATGTGCTAAATGAAACATCAGCTCTTGATAACTGATGTGTCACTTTAAATTATGTTCCCCTTTTTGTACATATAAATATAAATTATTCATTTGTACCATAAGAAAATAAAGGGCAAAATTGAAATCTCGAGCACGCAATTTTGACTTCGGTTTTAGACCACAACATCATTATGTGCAAAATTCAAATCTTGAACTCATAGCTTGAATTACAGTTTTACAGTTTACATACTCTTTATTGCATATGTTATTATTCTCTCAGGTAGGAAAGTCAATCTGACCAGCAGAACTGCCTTTTAAATTGCATAAATTCTAATTTATTATTGGGTATATAATGCCACATTGGAAAATGTCTTTCAATCACTGAACTGGGAAAACAAAGGGATAAAGATTAATGGAGATTATCTAACCCACCTTCGTTTTGCTGATGACGTAGTCATTTTTGCAACTACCCCATCAGAGCTGCAGAGTATGATCCAGGAACTTGCTGACAAGAGTAAAGAAGTGGGATTAAAAATGAACTTTCAGAAGACAAAAGTGATGTTCAATGCTTTTACAAGAAATGAAGATTTATCGATTGATGGAGAAAAACTGGAGATAACAGATACGTATGTTTATCTTGGACAGCAGATATCAAGTGAGGGTCACATTGATGAAGAAATTCATCGGCGTACAAAACTTGCCTGGAGAGCTTTTGGAAGAAACAGCATAATTTTCAAGAGCAATATGCCATTATGTCTTAAAAGAAAAGTGTTTGATCAATGCATCCTTCCAGTGCTTACGTATGGTGCAGAGACGTGGACCTTAACTAAAAGAGACATACAAAGGCTGCAGACAACTCAAAGAAGCATGGAGAGGTGCATGCTTGGTATAACCAGGAGAGATAAGAAGAGGAACTCGTGGATCCGAAAAATGACGAGAGTGGAAGACATCATGATCAGAGTTAAATCCCTGAAATGGCAATGGGCTGGACATACTGCCAGAAGGACAGACCATCGATGGACAGCCGAAATTTTAGATTGGATTCCAAGGGACAGGAAAAGACCCAGAAAAAGACCACATGGGAGATGGGTGGATGAAATTCGTAAATATGCGGGAGTGACATGGAGGAGACTGGCACAAGACAGACCGTTGTGGAGGAAACTTGGGGAGACCTTCGTCCAGCAGTGGATTGATAATGGTTGACAATGATGATGATGATGATATAAATAAGTTTTGAGGGATTTGAGGTGAACAAAACACGTTGTTGGAGAACAGAAATAATATTTTAATATTAATCGAAGTATGCTCCCTCTGAAGCTAAAACTTTACCCCATCTTTCGGGCAGTGAACGTATGCCCCAAAGGAAGAATTCCGGTTCCTTGGAAGAGATCCAGTTGTCCAGCCAATTTTTGATGTCTTCATAAGAACTAAACCGTTCTCCAGAAAGTGCTGACTGCATTGACCGGAACAAATGGTACTCCGATGGCGCAATATCTGGCGAATGTGGTGGGTGGGGTAAAACTTCCCAGTCAGATCCTTCTAAGAATTTTTTTGCAGGTCGAAAAACATGTGGTCTTGCATTGTCATGCTGTAAGATGACTTTGTTGTGTCTATTCTACCATTCTGGCCGTTTTTGCGTGAGAGCTCATTTTAAACGCATTGATTGAGTTCGATACCGACCACCAGTAATAGTTTCTGACTGTTTCAGCAGTTCATAGAGGATCACACCCTTCTGATCCCACCAGATACACAGCATTACCTTTGAACCATGGATATTGCATTTTGGCATTGAAGTACCTGGTTCACCTGACTTCACCCATGCTTTCTGCCATTTAGGGTTATCGTACCATATCCATTTCTCGTCAGCAGTAATAATACGATGCAAAAAAACTTTCTTTTTTGCCTTTGAAGCAGCAATTTGCAAATGGTTTTTCAACGTTCAAGGTCTCTTTCCCGCAAAGCATGTGGAACCCTATTCCCTTCTTTTGCACCATTCACATGGCAGCTAAACGTTGTGAAATGCATGGCTGACTAGCATTTAATGCTGCTGTAGGTTTTTTTTTTTTTTTTGGTGTGGCACGGATCCTCATCAAGTAAAGCTTCCAATTCGGCATCAGCAATTTTTTTGGGTGGTCCAGAACGTTCTTTATCACTGACATCGAAATCGTTCCTTTTGAATCATCTAAACCAATACTCACATGTTTTTATGGATGGGGAATGTTCACCATAGATTTCTGACATTAAGCGATAGCTATCGGCAGCACTTTTCTTGACAATAAAGTAATGCGCTCACACTTCCCACAAATGCTGTTTTGTCGGGAGGAAAGTTGCCATTTTCCATCGAGTAAAACAAATATGCACCTCAATCGAACGTCGTATACTGACTCTGACAGCTGGCGTCTCGTACTGCGATATCGGAGTGTTGCCACCTTAAAATACATGCGAGCAGTAATAAGTATGACACTGAACGGAAATCCCTCAAAACTTATTTATATACCCAATACATCCACAAACTTAAATTATATGGGTAAATATTGCAAACTTCATCATCAGTGGTGTGTTAAAGTATATTTGTGCACATGTCGTCGTTTAGTGTGCAATTGATAAGTTCCTTAAAACATGTCCACAGGATGCTTAAAAGTCCTTAACAAGTGCTTATTTCTTATTTTATGTAAGAGAAAAAGAGTGGGAACCCTGTAAAAATACTGCAATGGTTATGATAGGGAAAAGAAGAGTGATTTTGGTAAGCTGGATAGAAGAATGTTTGTAGGTGAAATGTACAAAGAAGAGCAAAAGATATACTGAAAGTTGTGTGTATAATTTATAAACTCAACTGGTAGAAATGGCCTTATACTAAAAAGGAGCAGATAGAATAGTGTAGAACTTTTGTATGACGAATTTTCAAACCCTTGATGTTAGTATTATAAATTGCATCTTAAGTCCAAACCAGCCCTGTTATGCTGCACTTATTGTGCAGTTTTCGCAAGTAAAAGGCAATATGTTTGTTGTTAGTAAAGCAAGCCAGCGGCTCTAGCTATAAAAAAAAAAAAGATGAACTCAATTTGCAGAAAAGTGATGCAGTTGTGTAACACAGATTATTATATTTCCAAAAAACCTCTGGCTTTCTCGAAATTTAAAAGCTTCATATGAGCTGCAAATAAGAACACACTGAATCTGGGAATTAATTATCTCAATGATCATGCTTGTAATTTTTTATTTTTTTATTTTTAATGTTGCCATAATTACAAAGTTACATGAGGTGTGTTATAA
The DNA here is from genome assembly GCA_039090855.1 of Macrothele yani. NCBI lineage: Eukaryota > Metazoa > Arthropoda > Arachnida > Araneae > Macrothelidae > Macrothele > Macrothele yani. The sequence goes on along the minus strand of CM077010.1, from coordinate 71,281,289 downwards.
AATTATGAAATAAGTTTAGTGGTAGATGGCACAACTGCCTTCCCAGTGCTGCAGTGATCTAGGCACTGTCTTGTAATCATTCGTCCGAGATGGGTCGACGTTCAAATCCTGGTGAGGCATGGATGTTGTGTTTAGTTTACGGCATTGTTTCTCTCCCTTCCCTGGAAACAGAGCTCTCAGTTAGGCACAGGTGACTGCTTATAACCCACCGCGTTGCTCACGGTGGTCGTAAAACCTCCAAACCAAAAAAAGACAAAAAAGATGATGCAACTGATCGAAATGCTGTAGGGCAAAAAGCCATATTTATGCTGTACATCTACAGTTTTTTTTTTTTTTTTGACAAAAAACACGAGTCCTTTATGAAAAGATTCTCTGTTTGTGCTTAAACTTTTTGCATGTTGTCTCCAGTCTCTGTGTTTGGCATAAAGAGGAAACTCATTGATAACTTTAAAAACTCTAAAATCCTTAAAATTACTGTAGTTCCTACTAAAATGAAATATGATACAGCAAATACGAATTGGGTGAACATACAACTGAACTGAAAAAAAAAAAAAATTAATACGAATCGGAATTGTCATTCTTCCGAGATGGGTCCGCGTTCAAATCCTGGTGAGGCATGGATGTTGTGTTTAGTTTACGGCATTGTTTCTCTCCCTTCCCTGGAAACAGAGCTCTGAGTTAGGCACAGGTGACTGCTTATAACCCACCGCGTTGCTCACGGTGGTCGTAAAACCTCCAAACCAAAAAAAAGACAAAAAAGATGATGCAACTGATCGAAATGCTGTAGGGCAAAAAGCCATATTTATGCTGTACATCTACAGTTTTTTTTTTTTTTTTGACAAAAAACACGAGTCCTTTATGAAAAGATTCTCTGTTTGTGCTTAAACTTTTTGCATGTTGTCTCCAGTCTCTGTGTTTGGCATAAAGAGGAAACTCATTGATAACTTTAAAAACTCTAAAATCCTTAAAATTACTGTAGTTCCTACTAAAATGAAATATGATACAGCAAATACGAATTGGGTGAACATACAACTGAACTGAAAAAAAAAAAAAAAATTAATACGATCGGAATTGTCATTCTTCCGAGATGGGTCCGCGTTCAAATCCCGGTGAGGCATGGCAGCGGTTTAGTCGAAAGTGGCAGAGAGAGTGTGATCACAAAGGACACAGCAGACATTGTCCCTGAAGATGGTAATGCTTACTTTGCCGAAATGCATCGGAAGGCAATTATTGGAAGGACATCATTCCTTATGCTTGGGTCACCATGATTTGGCATTTCGTGAGATTTTTGTGTTATTTAGTATCTTTTTCCATTTCATTCTAGAGCAGTATTTGGTATTTCAGCTGTGTTTTTATGTCGTACATGACAAGAGTTCGACCTTTTTCGTACTTGGAAATTTTAGTGTTTTAAGTTGATGTTTGTGTGGGTTTATTCATATTCCCTATTTTTCTGAAGTTTTGCGACATACTAGGTTGAGAATAGAATTTCAGTGTTGTTTATGCCTAGTAGGAATCCCGTCATATCGAAGACGAGATTGGAACAACGTAATGACTCAGCGAATGGCGCTACAGTGAAAGGTATGTTCTCTCCCAGTTTGTTTTTTGATGTATCACCTTTTTTTTTATATCCCAATTTGTTTTAATTCGTTCCAATTCATATTATTTTATTTTTTTTCAGTTTGGTTGTATGTTCACCCAATTTTTATTTGCTGTATCATATTTCCTTTTAGTAGGAACTACAGTAATTTTGAGGATTTTAGAGTTTTTAAAGTTATCAATGAGTTTCCTCCTTATGCCGAACACGGAGACCGGGAGACAACATGCAAAAAGTTTTAGCACAAACAGAGAATCTTTTCATAAAGGACTCGTGTTTTTCGTCAAAAATGACATTTCAGCATATTATTGGAAACTTAGAATGTCAAATAAGTGAAGCTCACGTACTTGGGTTATCACTAAAGATATCTTAAAAAGTTTTTCTCTATTTACAGTTGTGTACCAATGATAAAGGCAGTATGTTTCGTTGTACGTGAGCTTCACTTATTTGACATTCTAAGTTTCCAATAACTGCCTGTATTGGCAGCATATGCAGTTGTTTTTTAAAAGGTCTGTTGGACAATGGAGTTCTAGAAGAGATTCAACATAAAATGTTGGTTGGATATAATATTGATTCAGCCACTACAAATATAGGACTTTACAATGGAGTTCAAGCAATAATGAAATTAGGAGTCATTACCTACTAGCGGTACTCCGAGTTAACTCCATCTAGAAGTGGGAGTGCTTTAAGCTAAGAAAAATATACCATACATCTCAGAATCATTGTAATATATATTATGTCCTTGAATAACATTTTCATGCCAGGTTCTATGAGTTCTTCTGAATTCATGATGTGTTTTTAAGTTTAACTTACAGAAGATAGAAGACAAGTTTGTTTGTTTTTTTCATCAGTAAAAATACAATAAAACGCTTCTCATTGATATACTTGTAGACCTGTTTCTTAATATAAGTTCTTTGCTCACTGTTTTGCTTATTATGATAAATTTTAATTGCACGTGTCTTGAATGCATACAGAAAAGGTACCATCAAGTACTGTACATGTTGACTTCTCCTTTGTGATGTTAAATTTCTTGGAAGGAAACTCTATGTTCATAGTGCAGTGTCATTCTAATTGTTAAAAACTTTTAAAACCTTAAATAGATAGTTTAGAACCTCTTCAAAGAACATCTGTCCTTTATAAATTTTAACCTGTGAGTATTCTGGGCTTCCTTGGAGTCCTTGTGCAGGTGAATGCTGTACTGTTCCACATTAAAAAATTTACTTCAAATTTACTTCACTTTTCATCCACTGTGTTTGTTCACGTAATGGACTGTTGTTGTGGGGTCATCCATGGGTGGTAAGTGTTTCTTTAATTTATTTGTGTGTGTGTTAATATTACTATTGCAGTTATGATTGTTGGATTCTCACTAAGTAGTTCTGCAGTTTGAAGGTCTCTATCCATTGGTTAAGAATTTTCATGTATTCAGAAATGGATTTAGCTTTATTTTCAGTGCAGTATTGGATGAGAGATGCTCTATTCCAATCATAGTGTGTTGTCTCATTCTGATTTTCAATCTTTTCTTTGTACTGCCTATACAGTATATTGTATAGGATTTGGAAGATTTTCTTTTCTGATAACCGGTATGGAATATACTCTTGCCATTTTAAGAATTTCTTGATTAATAAGTCTTTCAGTTGTGTGCAGTGTCTATTAACCTATGGACAAATGCTATGTACCTTTTGAACTAGAAACAACTGGAAGCATAGTGACAGAAGCTTTTAGAAGTATAGGAGAAAGAAAGAGAGAGTGAAATTATTTGTAGCATCCAGGATTGAGTTCTTGTTTAAAAGCAAAAAAAAATGGGATCTGAGAGGTCAGGTTTTGCTGTTGGGAAATTTTCAACAAAATCTTATGGATCAGTGATTGTGGGATGAAAGAAAAGCAAAAATTTTGGCCGAGAGACCAACGTGAATAACAACATTTTCCTAACATGTAACTTTTTCACCTTTTCTTTTATCAGAGTTCTTTGATATTTCATTAATCCTTTGCTGCTGTGGGCTTTCCTTGGAAATTAGTGTTTATTTTCCCTATGGTACCTTTGCTGCTGTGACCTAAAGAAAGATCTGATGGGCAAAAATGTGTTACAGCATTTCTTCATGTAGTCTAAGCTTGCCACTGTTCTTTCCAATTTGTGGCTTGTGTGCAGTTAAGCTTGTCATTTTCTGTGAAACTGTTTATTCCAACTTTTTGGCTTCCACATATAGCTTGCTGTTTTCTGTAGAACAGTTCTTTCCAACTTCTGGCTTCCACATGCAGTCTAACTAAGCTTGCCATTTTCTGTGAAGCTGTTCTTTCTAACTTCTGGCTTCCAACCTGCTTTGGTAAGCTTTTATGTGCACTTGTGTTTTAATGGACCTTTGTTCTGTTTTGTTTGCTTGTGTTACCAACTATTGATCTGGGGAGTAATTTTATCACTTTTTTAAAAAACATTTCCTGATATTTCTCCTCTAGTTTATGACATGTTTTGTTAATTATTTGTTTTTCTGAAATATATGTACACTGTCTAGGCAAAAGTATTTTGACACCTAGATCAAATGAAACAAAAGCACATATTTACTGAAAACATTAGTCTGCCCACCTTTAGCCATTATGACTGCAGTGACCCTTCTATGCATGCTTTTCATGAGGTGCCAGTGGCTATGTATCAGAATTTTCTTCCATTCCCCCTACAAAACTTCTGCCAGAGCTGATTCAGCCGCCCCGATGTGGCAGTGGTCTAAGCGATGGCTTCTGATCATTTGTCCGAAAGAGGTCCGGGTTCGAATCCCAGTGAGGCATGGATGTTGAACCAGTGTCTTACGGCACTGGTTCTCTCCCTTCCCTGAAACCAGTGGCCCTAAATTAGGGACGGGCGACTGCTTATAGCCCACTGAGTTGCTCACAGTGGTCGTTAAACCTCCAACCAAAAAAAAAGGGCTCCTCAAGTCAGTCCCGGACAGACCTAGCAATGTGGTTATGCGCTCGATCTTGCTGAAACAAGCAGGTATCTGTGCCAAAGTACTGCCACAGCATAGGTAGTGTGAATTTATTCAGAATGTCTGTGTTCCTTCCTGGTGGTCATTAGGCTGGAAGGTACCACAATCAATGGGCCGAGCCCTTCCCTTCAGAAAGAGACCCACACCATCTTGGATTCCCTTCCAAACTTGACTGTAGGGACATTGCAGTCCACCTGGTAACATTCCCCAAAGAAATGCCACTTCCAATACATCCAACCAAATGCAAAAGTGAGTAGCATAATTCATCACTGTACACTCATTTGTTAACCACAAACAAAGAGTGAGACACCACTGCAGTTGTCTTCTTGCATTGCCTGAAGTGAAGTAGGGCTTGTGTGCAGCTGACCTAGCATGGTAATTGTGAGCATGCAGTTCCCAGTGTAGTATTTTGGCTCAAACAGCTGTTCCACCATGTTGTGCAATGTTGCTGGCCAGGTCTATGGCAGAGGACATGAAACGTGCACTTTCTTCACATTCTTAAGTAAGCTTTGTTTGGCTTGATCACTCAGTTTGGGTAGCATTCCAGAGCATCATTTTGCTGTAGTGGCACCATCTGCTTTCCTTTGATAAAGAACATCAGCAAAGTGGACTTTTTGAATCCCAAAAGAATGGCAATACTATGCACTGACTGCTTACTTGTCAAGTACCCTCCAACCACTATTTCCTAAGTCCTTCAGTTCAGCTCCACACAGCATGGTTACTTTTAATGAGGTCTGACAAATGTGTCAACACTCCCCTCTATATGCAGCACCCAACACACCCCATGTGTGCATGCCTGGTTCTGCAAATGCACATTTATTTGCATACTGTAGGTGTCTAAGTACTTTTGTCTTCATAATGTTACGTGTGTATATACTGTATATGTGCATTTTTTCCATGAGTTGGTGTTTTCACCTTGAAATCCAAACATGTACAAATCCAAAGACATCTCTGTTCCTTAAGGGAAAGAAAATAAACTCGTTATTGATTCATTTAGTATTAAATGTAGTAGTGATTCAATAAAAAAAGAAGAAACATCTTTCTTAATTTTCATTTCATGTCTTCAATTTTAAAAGTAGTTCTGTACCATCTACAAAATTCTGAGTTAGGGAGGTACAAAGGAATGCAAAAAAACAGCCGTTAATTAAAAGATAACAGCAATGTTTAAATTCCAGTATTATATATTGTGATTTTTATCTTTTGAATTTCTAGATTTTAAGAGAGCAATTAGCCAGGTGTAGGAGGGCATCTGAAGGAGAAGATTCAATTCCAAAGCAACTCGCTAATGAAAGAGAAGGTCTTGTAAAACAACTAGAAGTTTCTCAACACAAGGTAGATACGAAAGATATTTATTAAGGAATTTTTCTTATTTTGTGCATATTGTTTGATAATCTTTTTTTGTTTTCCTGTGCAATAAAATATCTGCAGCTTATATTTTCCAATGATCATTTCCTACCAATACAAAGATGTTTTATTTGACTCTTAAAAACTAAAAGGTGTGGTAATCTTGCTTTTTTTTTCACTTTCATGTTGAATAACTTAATGTAACTTACTTGTAACATCTATTGTAGTGTCACTGCTTCCACTGGAAGACCCAATGTTATACATTGGTGTGCTGAACCAGTGTGTAAGGTCAGAGAAAAACAGGCATCACTTCACATCAATGTGTGATAGAACTTGTCTTTGTTAAAGTTTCCTGTAGTTAACAAAATTTTAAATAAAATAAAGAAATAATAAAAACAATAAAATCCAGTACTATTTTTGGTTCAGAAACATGTAAGCCATTTTTTAAATGTAAATTTCTTTGTTAAATGAGAACATCTTCAAACTCGGCCATATAACTCCAACCGTGTTCTGACCAGGAAATGTGCAGTGTCCTTAAGTGTGCTCATTTTGTCTTCCAAGAAGGTAGGCATGGAATATCTGCAATGAGCTTAGGTACTATTGGGACAATGGTGCTAGCTTAAACAAATATGATCCTTCTCTAGCAATAGAAGACTTTTATGTTTCAGTGTTCAACATTTTGTCTTTTTAAAATGTTTACATTTGCTCTGGTTTTGAGAACAACAGTTTCATTTTATATCTAAGATCAGGCTTTACTTCAAGATGTTGGTGTTGAGCCTGATCTGAATATGAACAGATGAAGATCCAGTTTATATAGAAAAAGACCAAATCACACTTTGTATAAATAATTTTAAAAATTCATTCAAAAATTTTAAGACACAACTGCGATAAAAGAATGGTTTCAGTATGCATGAAGTCTTATGCAAAGGGGTTGAGCTGTTTTCTTCTTGTAGTTAAAATGTGATGGAAGTTATGTAGATCAGTTTGGCAACACACTCATTTAACAAACAGGTAAGAAACTTACATTGGAAAAATATGTTTTAAGCTAGCATTAGTAAACAAAAGTTTTGCATTGATACAGAACTTTTTAAGAACAAAACAAAATGAATTATGTGCTTAAGTTATCCTAAGCAAACCAATTTCCCATTTGAGATTGGCTGCTTTTCATGATAATTGTGGCAAGAGATAACAAAATCAAGGAGAGTACTAGACACTCAGTTTGCTTAATTTGATTTGTGTGTTCGTGTGTGCCCATTCCTCATCCATTGTGTTCTCAGTGCAGACTCTTTTAATCACTAATCTACACATCTTCCTCTCCCTGTCCCACTCCTCCCTCTTACTGGCTACTTGATGTCTGTACTGTTGCAGACATTTTTTCTTCCACCATTGCTGACTCTGGCATTGTATTTAAATATACTGTATTTCAGAAGTGAATTTTGTCGAAAAAGGCTCTTGATCTTTGGATATGATATCAAATAACTCTGTTTGTGATGTGCCCTTGAAATGAGTTTTGACCATCAGAATTCATGTAACTGTGTCAAGTTGAAGAGTTTCTTTCACTAATCCACTGTGAATTCATTAGATTGAAAATGCTTTGTACCTAGTAGCATTAGATTGAAATGCTTTGTACCTAGTAGCATTTGATGTTACTAGAATGAACCAAAACTTACAAGTGACTCTATTTCATTGTATGTGGTTTCTCTATTGCAGGAAAGTCAAAATGTTTTATATTCATTGTCAAAAATGTCATATTTTTATGGCATGGAAAAACCTCTGCTAATTTGGTGTGTCAAACAAACCACACACAAATTTGTATGGACATCAGGACAAGTATCTGTGAAGCCTATGTATATGAGTGGTGTCGGATAAGTATCCGGATTTTTATTTCTATCAATTGCAGGAGAGAAACAAAAATACAGGATTCATAAATATGATACTCACATATGTAATACAGTGGTACGAACAGTCAAAGTCCTTTTGCACGTATTCTCCATTCAACACAATGCATTTCCTCCACCGATCAACAAGTCGATTCATTCCAGTAGTGAAGAAATAAGCAGGGGTGTTGCGAATCCATTGACGGGTAGCCGCTCGCAGATCGTTCATGCTCTCATAGTGGTGAACATGAAGATTATCCTTCAAGGGAGCGAAAACATGAAAATTGGAAGATGCCGATTCTGGACTGTAAGCAGGGTGTGGAAGACGGTTTGCCCCTGTTTTGTGATTTCTGCTTGCACTGGTTTAGCAATATGAGGGCAAGCATTATCATGCTGAAGCAACACTTGATTAGCCGCCCATGTGGCGCAGTGGTCTAAGCGATGGCTTCTGATCATATCGTCCGAGATGGGTCTGAATTTGAATCCCGGTGAGGCATAAATGTTGTGTTTGACGTACGGTGCTGGTTCTATCCCTTCCCTGGAACCATTGGCCCTAAATTAGGGACGGGCGTCTGCTTATAGCACATCGAGTTGCTCACTGTAGTCATTAAACCACCAATAAAAAAAAAAACTTGATTATTTTTCAATGTTGGTCGTTTGGTCTGGATACGCTGTGCTAGTTTTCTCAGTGTCTTTACATAGGCCTTTGCATTTATTGTTTCATTTTTTGCCAAGTACTTAATTAGAAGGATACCATGTTTGTCCTAGAATACAGTAGCCATGACCTTGGATGCCAGGGAATCAACTTTGAACTTCTTTGATGGGAGCAAATTCAGATGACAATCATTGCGTACTTTGCCATTTTGTCTCCGGTTCGAACTGATGAATCCATGTTTCATTACCTGTGATTATGCATCCCACGAATGAGTCACCCTCCTCATCATAGCACTGTACCAGTTCATTGCAAATGTCTAGTCTTTGGGGTTTATGCACCGCTGTAAGCATTCGGGGTACCCATCTGGCACAGATCTTGCTATAGTTGAGATGTTCATGAATAATTCGTCCAACAGAATCTTTACTGATACCCAATTGCATGGAAATGTCCCGAGCACGAATGCATCTGTCACCTTTAATCAAGTCGTCAGCCCGTTTAATCATTTCATTAGTCACCACCATGTTAAGCCTACCTGATCGTGCCTCATCTTCAAGGCTCTTGTGGCCAGCTTTGAACTTCATAACCCATTCATAAACACTGGAACAAGACATAGCCACATCGGCATACGTCGTCCGAAGTGTTCTCATAATGCCTTTTACGCCTTCTTTTATTTATTTATTTAAAATTGATAAAAAGCACATTTTTATTGTAATTCCTGTTTCACACGATTTATTATAGCATTAGTAGAGATATTTTATGTGAATTCGAACATTTTTAAGCATGTCGTAAATACATTGAGGCCTACACTGATGAGTCATTACATTATGACCACCTACCTAATAAGCTGTAGGACCCCCTTTAGCCCGCAAAACAGTGGCCACTCAGTGGGGCATCAATTCGATGAGGTGGCGATAGGTATCCTGTGGTATCTGGTACCATAATGTCAACAGCAGGTCCTCCAGTTCCTGTATATTTCCAGGGTTCCCACTAAACCTGGAATTCTCAGCGAATTTGAAAATGGTTCCAAAACTCAGGGAAAGTTACCCTTTTTTGTAAAATTCAGGGAAAATTACCCTTTTTTTTTTTTTTTTTTTTTTTTGTGAAAATCAATGGATACTTAATATTGCCAAAAAAAACTTATTTTTCAAGATTTCAAACTTTTGCTTGCAATTACTGCCTGTCTAGAATTTGGTAGGTCTTACTTTCAATTATATTATTTCCTTTATTCTCTAAAAAAAGATGCAAAATTGAATTTTTTAAATTGCCAGTTATTAACCTTTTGTTCAATTTCTGCAGGCAGTTGTTATAACATGGAACAATTAAGTACAATGGCTCCTGCTTGAAGAAACACTTCACAAGAGAACCAATCAAATGATGGATCAAAGTCCTTTGTCTGTTGGTTCTCTTGAAACAATGTTTCTTTGAACGTAGCCATTAAGCTTCTTAGCTGCATTGTGTTATAGAAAAACTGGAAACTATTCAACTGACAGATTTTTTCTTACATATGACCTGTTTCTATGGGAATGTTATTACTTTTGAGTGGGAACCCTGATTTCAGAGTGGTGGTGATTTAGCGTGAACCCGCTTTTCCAAGTCGAACCGCAAATGTTCGATTGGGTTCATGTCAGGTGAATTTGGAGCCCAGATCATTAACAGAAAGTCACCAACATGTTTCTTGAACCACTCCTTGATGATTCTGGCAGTGTGGCATGGCACATTATCCTGTTGGTAATGGCCATCACCAGCATGGAACACAGTTGCCATGAATGGGTGAACTTGGTCCACAATGATGTTCAGATACCTGACAACTGTCAGGGATTGTGCTGTTTGGATAATGGGGCCTAAAGTGTCCCAAGAAAATGTCGCCCAGAGCATAACACCGCTGGCGGTGGCCTGTTTCTGCCCAACACTGCATCCAGGTGCCATAGCCTCCATCGGTAATCAGCATATCCGCCTCGGCCGTCTACGTGATGCACCAGGAATCTTGATTCATCAGACCTGGCCACTTTCTTCCAATCATCCATGGTCCAATCTTGATTATCTTGGGGCCCATATCATGCATTGTTGGCGATGGCGTGCAGTGAGCGTGGCGACCCGGCTGGGTCTTCGGCTACGCAGGCCCATGTGCAGAAGGCTGCAGTGAACTGTTTGTTGTGACACATTGCCCTGATCACCACTGTTGCAGCTGCGGGTGATTTGTCACACTGTGGCCCTGTGGTCGCTGTGAACAACGTGTGACAGTCTCCCCTCCCTTCTGGCGTCGTTGGGCTGCTGATGGCGCACGGCTGGACAGTGGTTCGTTTGGCCATCTGTGCACCACTTTTGATACATACTCACTACAGCGGCACGTGAACAACCCACAAGCAGCGCCGTTTCCAATATTTTGTAGGTACGAGGCACCGTACCATCACAATTTGTCCTTTATCAAAGTTCGATAAATTGGCAGCTTTTCCCATTCTGACTCCGAACACTCTACTGACCGAAAGCTGGTCTTCGGGTTGTATATATACTGCTCTGTGAACTTCACCTACGCCACCGTTTGGTCTCCTGGCACGCTCATTTCTCTAGGCTGGGGGGTGGTCATAATAGAATGCCTCATTGGTGTACACGAACACTAATTCCTGCCATTCTACTAATGCAATAACAAAACGTGAGAAACAGGAATTACGATAAAAATGTGTTTTTATTAATTTTAATTCATTGGTGTTGTAATTTTTTAATTCATTGGTGTTGTAAAAAACACCAATGAATCCCATAAGGGTTAAATTCGCTGAGTATATCGTATATTTACACCTTTTTTCATTAAAAATGTCATTACTGCTCGCTGCTCGAACTGAATACTTAACATAGTCGCCATTGTTTTTGATCGACAGTGCCACCTAGCATTAGAATCAAGCCGCTTTGCTTTTACGGCGCTTCACTGAAAGTAGTCATAATACGTAGTTTCATGGATAGATATGATCATACACATGGTTTTTATCAATAGGAATGAAAATCCGGATACTTATTAGACACCCTCGTATTTGGGACTGTCTGTGCAAACTTGAAATTCGTGAGATCCCTAAATGTATGTTGATATGGATGTAAACGAATAATACAAAGACAGGACAACCATTAATACACATAGAGTAAGAAACACCCTTCTATCTGTGAAGAGTGGTGATGCTGCAAGTTTTGGAAACAGTTGTTCAAAACTGGATGAGCATAGTTACAACTGCAGGTGTTTCTCGGGTGAAATGTGTTATTCAGTTAGCCTAGGAAAGTGATTTGGTTCCTGTTGGCTGGGAGAAGGCAACCATCATGCCAATTCAAAAATGGAAGCAAGAAGAACAGTAATAGATGCTGTGCTCTTCACAAGAGAAAATCTAAGGTGTTCGTAAGTAAATGTGTGTTTCATTTAGAATGTTAAATTTCCTGTGACACTTTAGTCTAGTGTGTGCTTGTTCTTACCAAAACAAACCCTACATAAATACATGTCACTAAGATGTTATCTGAGATTCAGAGGCCAGCTTCTCAGAGAAAGGTCATCTGCCAGATTAAAATTTAAAACTGATCGTGCTAGATTTTACTTACTGTTAATATATCAAACTTTTCCATTTACAGCCATCTCGGCACACAACTTGATCTTCACTGATGTCCATCACACATCTCGCACAAGATATTCTGTATTTCATACTCATTATCTTTTTATCATGCAGATACATCAGAGTTGAAACAATTATCATAAGCAGCCATCTGGAATTTTTTTGGGAACCCATAATTCTTGTGAAATTCTCCTAAAGCGGCTATAACTTTCAAAGATGAATTGACCCTCTGCTAATTTCATCATCTAATTTGTGTTCTCTGTCAAACATGTGTCTTCAATTTACAAATTTGTTCACCTGGTATACTTCTATGCCATTTAGACTGATCTTGCTTTCAGTACTAACAGCTCCTCACTCAAAAATCATAACTTTGGTTTTTCTCTTACTTATACTCAGTTTGAATTTCACACAAACTTCGTACATCCAAGGCAAACTCTGCAACTCACTTTTGCTCTCTGCCAGCAGAACTGTGTCATCAGCATACAGCAATCTGCGCATTTGGATATTACTAAAACATAAACCAGTATTGTCCATTTTGGCATCATGTATGCGTGCATCCATAAATATATTAAACATCCATAGTGACATTACACAACCTCGTCTGACTCACCAACACAAAATCATTTTGTGCACATGCTCTACTGCCAGCATACATAGCTTTCACACTATTAAGCTGATTCCTAGTTATACTTATTTATTCAAGACCTTCCACAGAAGTATCATGTTTATTCAGTCATAAGCTTTCTCTAAATCTATGAAGGCTGCAAAAACTTTCTTACTAACAGACAAGGTATTTTTCAATCATCATATGCAAAAATTTGGTTAGCATAGCCCTTACCAGGCATAAAACCATTCTGTATGTCCCACTTCTTTTCTGATGTAAGACCTCTTACCTTATCAATAATCACCTTTCCAAACACTTTTGCTGGCTCACTCAGCAACTGATACCATGATAGTCCTTTCATTTAATTTGATCACCTTTTTCCTTATACAAGGGAACAGTAATAGCATCCCTCCAATCCTGAAGTACCATTACTAACTCCCAGCACAACTGGCAAATTTCAATTTATCAGTCAATTGCAGAGTCACCACCATATTTTAACATCTCAGCAGTTATGCCATCTATTCTCAAAGCCGTACCATTTTGAAGAAATTTTAGAGCTTTACAAACCTTTTCTTTTGATATCCCTCCTATGCTTCCTTTTTTTTCATTGTGTCATCAACTGTTTTTGCCTCAAAATCACCTTTCTTTTCGCTTTTTAATAATTCACAGAAGTGTTCACCCCATCTTCCGCTTAACTCATTAGGCTTCCGTATCAGTTCTCAGATTCTGTTATTCACACAACTTAGATCTTTATTTCCCCTATTTTTCCTATGTCTTGTGAACTTCCAGAATGTTTTTATGTCATTCCAAAAAAAAAAAAGCCAATTCATGCCTTTCTGCCTTTTCCTTCCTATGCCTCTTACCCTGATGAACTGGCTTTGCTGCTTCGTGCTTTTTACAGTGATACTCGTCTTCAGAATCTCTACCTTGCAACATCCCCAAATATACTTCCTTCTTTCTGTTTACTGCTTCTTTAATCACACTGTTCCACTAAGCACCACATTTTATGCTACCCGCTGTTACTGTATCTCTTGCCTCTTCAGCAACGGTGACAACACAGTTCTTAAAACATGGCCACTTAATGTTTCACATCCCTTTCACATAACTTCCACTTATTCAGTTGTCCACTGAGTATTTCAGAGTAGTGCTGATGTTCTTCATGAATTATTTGAACCTTTATTCTTTTTATCACAGGCATTTTCCTATTCCTCTTTCTCCAACCAAGACTGTTTCACTCATGGCACTAATTGGTAATGATCAGAGCCAACATGTGCACCTCTCATCACACGAGTACTTTTTACTTTAATGTGTGAATGATAGGTGAGCTCTTCATAATGTGAGAAAGCAAAAGAGAAGAGAAACTGCTTGCTGGTATATGTGATCATTCATGCTTATTCATTCTGATTTTTACCATTATTTATATTAAATAGTATTGGTTCATTTATATTAAATAATGAGGTATAAAATTTCATTTGGAAGTACCTTTTTCAGAAATTCATTTTTTCTGAATTATCATAGGAAGCAAGTCAAAGGGCAAAGACACATTTTAGTATGTGCATATCAAATGTTTTGCTATATAATGTAACAGAACATAAGTATGTGTAATGTTCATTACATAATATATCAAAACAATGGGATGCTGAAGCTATTGAAAATTCCAGGTATTCAACTTTCTTTCACATTCAGTTGTACTTCAGGTGCGTATTGTAATGCATAAATATGAACACTGGAATTTCTTCAGAATTGCATTTGTGGATGTGTTCACATAGATGAGATTTTGATACTTGCGTATGAGAAGATGTAACTTACAAAACATGTTTCTCTTTTTCTCCAGAGTTTGTTGTTAGAACGTGATCTTCAAGCCCTATTTGATGAGAAGGAAGAATTAGTTACATCTAGGGATGCATACCAACATAAGTTTGAAAGGCTAAACCAGCAGTTAAATTGCATATTGCGTGGAGATCAGCACACCATTGTTGACATTGACGGAGTTCTCATGGAAAATAGGTATATCCCATTGCAAATTTTTTTTAACATGAACTTTGAAAATTAGTCTTATGAAGTTGTTTGACACTGCAAATTTAAAAATTACAATGTATATAAATGTAGGTTTTTCTTTTATGACAACAGAATTGTGGTGTCATATTCTACAAATATAATTGTATAAACTATGATTTTCACCACCCCTGTGGTGCAGTGGTCTAAGTGCTGGCTTATGACCGTTCGTCCAAGTGGGTCTGGGTTTGAATCCCAGTGAGGCATGGATGTTGTGTTTGTCTTACAGCACTGGCTCTCTCACTTCTCTGGAACCAGTTCCTCTAAATTAGGGATGAGTGACTGATTATAGCCCACTGAGTTGCTCATGGTGGGCGTTAAACCGCTAACAAACAAAGAAATATTTTTTTTTTAATTTGTTTTTTTTTTATTATTCTTTTTACATTACAGAGACCACTAATTTTTATGTGGTGGTGTACTTTTGGTATTGGTTCATCTGTGTTTGTGTCTTAAGTAGGTGAAATCATGGAAAACATTTAATTAGAACTTAGCTTTTGTAAAGATCGTATACATTTGCATTGAATTTTATATCAAGTAATGATATATATATATTTCACGAATTGTACATACCTAGGAAATTTTGATTATGTATGAGTTCATCTTTCACCTATTTCTCGCTTGAAGTAATTAATTAGAATGCACTTAAGGTTCAGCATCAGACTGAATGTATCATAAGTCCACTTGTTCTCTGCTCCAAAAGGTTTAGGGTTTTGTTCTGGGGTCTGCCCATCCTGAGGCTCTGTTGACCACTTAAGTAGCATTATGCTGTTGTCATCATGTTATGTGAATGCAATTTTGCATTCGCCTTTTTGTTCTGTGCTTTGTTTTCAACCAAAATTTCCAAATTAATAGAATTCTGTGTTGCAGTACGGAACTGGGGAATCTTAGATATTTTCTTATTTTTTTAGAATATTTGCATGGCAAGGCTTTCCTGAAGAAGCCATCTGTCATTTATATAATTTATTATCATTTTAAATGAATTATGTTCCTTTAGAATCTGCTAAAGAGGTCTGTGGCCCCACAATAGTGGGTAACAATAGAGGTGATGCTTGGTGGAATAGTGAGATTGATGAAGCAGTAAAGAAAAAGAAGGAAGCCTATTTGGGGATGTTGCAAGGTAGAGTCTCTGTGGATGAATATCGCTGTAAGAAGCGTGAAGCTGCTAAGCTGGTTCACCACAGTAAGGCAAAAGATAGGAAGGAGAAAGTAGAAAGGCATGAACTGGCTTTTTGGAAAGATAGAAAGTCCTTCTGGAAGTACACGAGACTCAGGAAAAATAGGGGAAACAAAGTTGTAAGTTGTGTGAAGAATGAGATCGGGGAAATGATGTGGGAGCCCAATGAGTTAAGTGACAGATGGGGTGAATACTTCTGTGAGTTATTAGATCAGGAGAGCAAAAATGATTCTGAGACAGATGCAGAGGATGTCACAATGAGGGATGAAACCACAGGAGGGATCTCAAGAGAAGAAGTGGGTAAAGCTCTAAAATCTCTTCAGAATGGTAAGGCTCCAGGAGTTGATGGCATAACTGCAGAGATGTTGAAGTATTGTGGTGACTCTATAATTGACTGGTTAACTGAAATTTGCCAGTTGTGCTGGGAGTTAGGAATGGTCCCTCGGGATTGGAAGGATGCCATTATTGTTCCTTTGTATAAGGGAAAAGGTGATCAGACTGAATGCAAGAACTGTCGTGGTATTAGCCTACTGAGTGTGCCAGGAAAAGTGTTTGGTAAGGTTGTTATTGAAAAAGTACGGGGTCTTACATCATTGAAAGTGTGGGATGTTCAGAGTGGTTTTATGCCTGGTAAAGGCTGTACTAACCAGATCTTTGCATTACGCATGATGATTGAAAAGTATCTGGCTGTTGGGAAGAAAGTTTTTACTGCCTTCATAGATTTAGAGAAAGCTTACGACCGAGTGAATAGGACACTTTTGTGGAAGGTATTGAATGAATATGGTGTTACTGGGAATCTACTTAATAGTGTAAAAGCCATGTATGCTGGTAGTAGAGCTTGTGTACGAGTGAATGGTGTTTTATCAAAATGATTTTCCATTGGTGCAGGAGTTAGACAAGGTTGTGTAATGTTACCATGGCTGTTTAATATATTTATGGACGCATGCATGCGTGATGCCAAAATAGATAATAGTGGTTTATGTCTTGGTGATAGCCGTGTGTGCAGATTGCTGTATGCTGATGACACTGTCCTGTTGGCAGAGAGCAAAGTGAGTTGCAGAGTATGTTGACTCGGATGCACGAAGTTTGCATGAAATTCAAACTGAGTATAAATAAGAGAAAAACCAAAGTTATGGTGTTTGAGGCAGGAATGGGTAGCACTGAATGTAATGTAAGTATAAATGGCACTGTGATTGACCAGGTGAGTGAGTTTTTGTATTTAGGAAGCATGTTTGACAGAGAGAACAAGTTGGATGGTGAAACCAGTAGGCGTGCAAATTCTTCTTTGAAAGTCATAGCTGCTGTGGGAGGTTTTCACAGGAATGATGGGTTCTCTAGAGAGTCCCGTATGGCTGTGTATGAAACAGTAATTGTTCCTACTCTGATGCATGGCAGTGAAACCTGGGTACTGCAGAAGAAGCATAGGAGTCGTTTGTGTGCTGGAGAAATGCGTTACTTACGTGGGTGTGTGGCAAGACACGATCTGATTGTGTGAGGAATGAAGATGTATTGCAGTTGTGTGATGTAAAGCAAAATGTTGTTAGCATGGTGGAGACCAATATGCTTCGGTGGTTTGGCCATGTTGAAAGAATGAGTGATGAAATGCTTACTAAGAAAATATTTTCAACCCAAGTGGCAGGAAGGAAAGGCAGAGGAAGGCCAAGGAAGACATGGGTGGATCAGATTCAGGAGTGTCTGCTTGAGAAAAAGATTATGAGTATGAAGTATGAAAGATCTTGTGTAAGGCGTGTAATGGATATCAGTGAAGCACGAGTTGTATGTCAAGATCACTGTAAATGGCGAAGTTTGATACGACAACAATAAGTAAAAATATCTGGAAGTTTATATTTCTTTTTGGAGCTAACCTCTGAATCTCAGAGAACAGCTTAGTGATATGTATGTATGTATGTATGAATATGAAATTAATTGATTTTACATGAGTATGATTATCTTCATTGTGACATACTTGACACATTCTTTTGTTGATGTCTTAGAAAGCTTGATTTAATGTAAAACTTGAAAGACTGCTATACTCTTTTGTTCACAGTGTAACATTTTTATCAGCTGTTAAACCATATGAATTGTTCATGTGCTTCTGTGATGCATTTTGTCCAGGTTGATGATCAAGCTGAACTGTTTGCTTCATAACAGCTCTTATGATTGTTCTTTTTTTTTAATGCAAATGCAATGTCACTTCCTGTCTGTAATTTATTTTCATTTCATTCAGTATATGCATATTTCTTTAAGTTGGGTTGTTCTTGTGTGAGATAGCAGTTTGTCTGTGAGCTAATTATGGCTTTTTATGTAATGTATTAATTTTGTAACAGCTTTCTAATATTTTGTTACTGATTTCCCTACTTTTCTGATTAGGGTACCAGTAGCTGCTCACATGTTCAGTAAAGTAATGTTCCCATTGTTTCATGACAGTACCATATTCAGAAGCTTACCTTAGGGGAATACTTAGATCTTAAAAAAATATTAATAGAGCTGCTTTGTGGAAGAATCACTCGTGCACTAACTGGCAGAGCTGCCCTCCTTGGTATTGAACAAGTTTTTAAAAACTTTTTCAATCAATAAAGTTGTGCAAGATTTTTAAATTATAAAATAGAGGGGGGAGGGGGGAGACAGCTGAAAAATCAGCACCATTTTCCCAGTGTTCAGTTGCCTGCTTTGCAATGAAATGATCCCCATGCTTTTTAAATGTGTCTGGATTGAATCTTCCAAAATACAAGGGACATCCTAAAAGTAATGCCTCCTTCATAATAACTTTTGAAAATTTGAAGTGATTTTAGTGAAACTGCACTGACATGTACTATGATACGTTACCAATCTGGGAACAAATTATTTTCAGAATCAAAAATAAAGATCATGAATGACAGAGAAAAGCAGCTAGCCGTAATTGAATTTCTGGAAAAAGAAGGATGTGAGGCTCCAGAAATCCACAGAAGACACTTGGCAGTGTATGGAGCTGCCACAATCGGTGCCAGTAACGTCCCAAGATGGATGAAGAGGTTTCTAGAGGGAGAAAGTTCAGTGTCGAACAAGCAGCGGAGTGCAAGACCTGCAACTTCAGTTACAGATGCCAACATGCAACGAGTGAAAGACTTCATCACAGCTTATCATCGTGTCATCACCCAGGAGTTGCAACAATAAACAGTGCTCACTATGTGTAGACACTGAAGAAGCTAAAGTAAGCTATCAGAAGGAAAAGTTGTGACATTCCACTACACAGTGTTGTTTTACACCATGATAACGCACGGCCCCACACCTCAATGGAAACTTCAGGCTATTTCCAAAATGGGGTGGACAGTGATGCCCCAACCCCTCTGCAGTACTGATTTGGCTCCCTCAGACGCTTTCCTGTTTGGCCCTTTGAAAAACACCCTTCGTGAGGAATGTTTCAATGATGTAACAGATGTTAAACTGGGTGTGAACTCCTGGGTGAAATGAAATTTTTCAAGTGGATTTTACCAATGGGTATATACAAGAATTCAGCTGTCTACCTGTGCGATAAAACACCATACCATAAGTTGCAAATTAAAATCACTTTATTTACAATTTAAAAGTAGGTTAAAAAACTGACTAGCGCTTTCGGGTATCCCGTTGTCCCCATCTACGGGTCCAAAGCACCACAGGGACACGATAGAGGCAGTCATTATATACAGATACCCCCCCCCCCCCGTACGCCACGTCACCAACATTTTAGTGATGCCAACATTTAAACAGAGAAAGGCGCACATGTTATTAACAGCTGATATTACACTAAGTATAAGAAATTACAAATGACACTAGGCAAGAAGCCATTGGCTCAGGCTGTTAATCTAATTCCACACCAAATTCTTAAGTCTGACCCTACTGCAGCTATGGTGGTGGAACTGAGTAAACTCAGAAATCAGGGTTTCCTTCCCGTTTCAATATCCTCTAAAATGAAACCTCCTACTGGACCCAGAGTACCAGAACTTTTTGGTAAGCTAAAATTACATAAACCAGACCATCCCCTAAGATTATTAGTATTGGGCCGTGCTAGCCCTACAAGGCCTCTTGAGTCTGTGCTGGCTACTTATTTGAGACTCCTCACTTTGAACTCTAATGTATCAATAAAAAGTTCCATACAGGCTTTGGAATGTATTAAAGGCTTTGACCTACCACAAACTGGATTTATTATGGCCTCTCTGGATGTGGTGTCGCTTTTCCCGAATGCACCACTAGACACGGTACATTCCATCATTGCTGACAGATTGCAAGAAGACTCTATCCCATATTTAGAAGTACATGCTATTCCCACAGCTCTGAAATTAATAGCCAAACGATCATATTTTAAATATGAGGACATAATCTATCAACAGAGAGAGGGTGCACCCATGGGTTCCCCACTCTCTCCGGTGCTGGCAGAAATACTTTTGTAGTTTCTGGAAGACAAGGTCTTACGTGATTATCCGTTTCAACCCTCATTAATCCTTAGGTATGTTGACGATATGCTGGTCTTCTGGCCACATTCAATTCAACAACTTGATGATCTCACTTCTTGCTTATCATCCCAGTATCCTACAATAAAATTCACCAAAGAAGTTGAACAAAATGGGAAGCTACCCTTCCTTGATTTCTTGTTATGTAGAAACCTAAATACTCAGCAGATCAAATACTTTGTTTACAGAAAACCCACTTTCACCCCCTGTATCATATCGTTCAACTCGTCTCAAACCCCATAACATAAATCTGTAGCTTTTTGCTTCTTGATTAAACGTGCTTATACACTTTCTGCATCAGGCAAAGCAAGACATGAAGAACTTTCCAGAACCTTGTCTTTGGCTCGCAAATTCGGGTACCCGGAACAATTTTTTCAGAAGTTGTTGAGAAGATCTACTAGACTGAACTTCACCACTTTGTCTAGTGAAATTCGGACAACTAGATTTGTAAGTAAAGTAGATTACCTCCCTCCTATAGTCTCCACACTCAGAAAAATCTGTCAGCGACATGACATCTCTTTTGGATTATGCACCAGAAATATCTTTGATATGGTCAGGAATGACCGGGACAGAACTCCTACCCTCAGAAAACATGGGGTATACTGTATTCCTCATACCCATGGAGACCCGAATGTTACTGAGAATTGTTATATAGGTTCTACTCTCAGGTGCTTAAATACCCGCCTGAGAGAACACCAGTACACGCTTCGAGTTGGCACTACTCATACTGCCTTTACGTTAGCTGTCACACTGGGCGGTTACTCACCAGATTGGAAAAATGTGAAAATTCTGAAAACAAATCTCAATAAAAGTACTGTTTTCCTTTCCGAAAGCCTGTATATTCTTGCTTATGGTGACATGTAATTTGGACTTGCCCGCATATGTTCCGGGCGGTCCCGGACGATTGGTCCAATGCCGATTCGTCCAAAGGGACGATTGGTCCAATGTCCGATTCGTCCAATGGTTCGATTGATCCAATGCCGATTGGTCCAACGCCGATTGGTCCAATGGTATCATCTTGCCAACGGTAAACTTTTATTTTCCAGAAAGGAATAATAATTTAAATTATTCTCCTCTTTATATTCTTTAGAAAGATAATTTCCGTATATTTGGTAACTGTAAACATTTTACATAAACCTGGTAAAAGGCACTCAATGGAGCATTTCTCAGCTGTTTGCAAAGCACCTAGGCCACGGGCATTTTTTGAAGATTTTAATTTACAATCTAGATATTTAGTATTTGTAAATATGTTATAAAACCTAATAAAAAGCGCTCATCGTATCATTTCTCAGGTCTTTACGAAGAACCTAGGCCCCGGGCCTTTTTAGGAGATTTTGAGTTACAACCTAGATATTTGGTATTTGTAAACATTCTATAAAACCTTATAAAAGGCACTCATCGTATCATTTCTGAGGTCTTTACGAGGCACCTAGGCTCCGGGCCTTTTTTAGAAGATTTTAAGTTACAACCTAAAAAAAGCGTCGTTTCCGAATTCGAAAGTGTAATATCACGAGTTCCAAACGACTCAAAAGATGAACTACGCCAGCTATGTTCTTCTAAATTAAGATCTTGGTACGATCCTACCAATATGTCTAATAAATTTAGAATTCCAATGCCAGTTTCGATCCTTAGAAATGACCCGTCCATAATGCTGACTCTAACGGACAAATCTGGCCAGATAGCAGTTATGGACACAGCGGACTACAATAAAAAACTTGAAGATTTTATCGCTGACTCTGGTTCTACAGCCCTTCAAAGGAACCCTCTAAATTCTTGGATTGCGCAGGTACAAAGAGCGGCCCGGTTACCCGCTATTCCAGAAGATCTCAGAAAAGCCGCCAGACTACCACCAGGACCTCAGATCCCAAAGCTCTTCGGGAGACTCAAGCACCATAAGCCGGGAAACCCACTGAGACCCATCGTATCCAGAAAGTCTGCACCAACGTACCATTTAGAGAAAGCACTATCCAAATTCCTGCGTAGTTTTCTTCCTGAATCGGACTTTGTAATAAATTCCACTCAGGATTTTATAACGAAAGCCAAGCAACTCACTGTTCTACGAGGCGACATTATCGGCAGCTTCGACGTGGTTTCCCTTTACCCTACAATCCCCGTTCCGGAAGCCGTCAGAACATTAAAGGAGGCCATAGCAAATTCAGCATTTTATATGCAGGAGTCATGCCTCAGCATCTTCAAATTAATAGACTTGGTCACTAATACTAGCTTTTACAATTTTCAAGGACAAGTATATAAACAGAATAATGGCGCTCCGATGGGATCCTCACTTTCACCCGTCCTTGCAGAAGCAATACTTCGCCCACTTGAACGGAATATATTTTCCAGCATTACCCCACGGCCTACCACTTGGCTGCGTTATGCGGACGACGTGTTTTTTGTATGGCCTCACGGAAAAGAGACTCTTCCGATGTTCCTTGATAAGATCAATGATATGCATCCAACAATCAATTTCACAATGGAGCTTGAACACAACAACGCTTTACCTTATCTGGATGTTTTTTTGAGAAAAGCGCCTGACAACCGCCTCGGTACACAAGTCTACTACAAACACACGTCCGTCCCCAACCTGATGCTCCGCAGCTCTTTCTGTCCCACAGAATACAAAACGGCTATCTTCCGTTCTCGAATTCGAAGAGCCTTCGCCGTTTCCTCCGATACCCATTCTAGACAACACGAAATTGAAAGCGTCATCAAGTTAGCCACTGATGCAGGATATTCGTTGAATCAGATACGTAACTTTATCCAAAAAGCCAGGGTCAAACATTCTAATCTTCCTGTGCCGCAGATACGTTATTTAGGCTCAATTCCCTACATACCAAATGTGTCTTACAAACTCAGAAACGCCTTCAAGAAGATGAACTACGGCGTCGGCATCAGGTCTCCTGCATCTTTATATACTATGCTAAAGGGAAGTAGTGAAAAACTACATCTCTCCTGCGAAGCAGGTGTTTATGTGATCCCCCTACAGTATCCGGACGGCTCTAAACGTTACTACATTGGAATGACCAAGCGTTCGTTTGGAGTCAGAGTCAACGAACATAAAAAAGACACAAAATACGGTAAAGTAGCCACGGCTCTATCCAGAGAAGTGAAATTCAAGTCCGCTACTCCCATGTGGGACGATATAAAGAAATTAGCTACCTACTCTACCCCTAAAGGTACAGCCATTCGGGAAACCTTGGAAATCATTACCAACAGCGATGCTTGCAATGATTGCGCCTCATTCGAGTTGCCACGAATTTGGAACCAATTCTTCAAGTAAAGCCTTTGCATACCAGGATACCGCGCGTGCAACCAACGTGATGCGTCATATCTTTAAATGAATATAACGTCGTATCTATTGTTGTCAAGTCAAGTTTCCGCGTTCAAATTGTTAATGCGTTCTATTTTTCAGTTGCAGTTTCTGTCTAACTTCCTTGAAAAAGCCATCTGGTTGATGTGCGAAAGCTTGGGAAACGCTAATGTGTCTACTTTCTACGCCAATAAATCGGACCACTAGTACAGTGTTACTATTTACTAGATATTTGGTATTTGTAAACATTTCATAAAACCTAATAAAAGGCACTCATCATATCATTTCTCGGGTCTTTACAAGGCACCTAGGCCGCGGGCCTTTTAAAAGATTTTAAGTCACAACCTAGATATTTGGTATTTGTAAACATCTTATAAAAACTTATAAAAGGCACTCAACGAATCATTTCTCAGCTATCTACCAGGCACCTAGGCCGCGGTCTTTTTTAGAAGATTTTAAGTTACAACCTAGATATTTGGTATTTGTAAACATTTTATAAAACTTTATAAAAGGCATTCATCGTATCATTTCTGAGGTCTTTGCAAGGCACCTAGGCCGCAGGCCTATGAATTAATATTTTGTGCTTAAGTGAAAGCGCAATATTATTAACTTGATTTAATATGTAAACATTATGAATATGACATCGCTGGAATAAAAACTGTTGAAAAGGCCTCTGTCCAAACCCCGACCAGTTGTTTCCATTGGGCAGTTGGCGGAAAGCCCCACTGCATTCTACAAACAGAAACGGAACACTAGTATTTTATATTATTTCATGCAAAAGAGAAACGTTGAAGTTGATAGAACGACTCGTACATCAGTAACTTCATACGGCAGCAAGGACAGTATAACAAAAAAACGTGATCCAGAAAAAAAAAAAAAAAAAGATCTGTTACCACAATATTACGCATGAAATGTAACATTATTTTACATTCTTTGGACTACCGGTACTTTCGTATAACATCGGAGATAGAATCAGAACACATGAGACTTATAGCACGAGTAGCACTTCGGACAGATAGGACGGAATTGAACGAATCGTCCATTGGACCAATTGTCCATTGGACGAATCGGCATTGAACCAATCGGCGTTGGACGAATCATACCAGACCCGTACCGGGACCTTAGCGTGGATTGGTTGCCCCGACAGAGACTTTGTCTAATGGCTAATCTGCACCTCTTGCCTAGTGTCATTTGTAATTTCTTATACTTAGTGTAATATCAGCTGTTAATAACATGTACGCTTTTCTCTGTTTAAAAGTTGGCATCACTAAAATGTTGGTGACGTGGCGTACGGGGTGGGGTGGGGGTATCTGTATATAATGACTGCCTCTATTGTGTCCCTGTGGTGCTTTGGACCCGTAGATGGGGAAAACGGGATCCCCGAAAGCGCTAGTCAGTTTTTTAACCTACTTTTAAATTGTAAATAAAGTGATTTTAATTTGCAACTTATGATATGGTGTTTTATCGCACAGGTAGACAGCTGATTTCTTGTATATATCCCTTCTCATGCTAAATTGTTTTTCTGGTTATTTACCTATGGGTTCAAAGATGGCCAAAATGCATAGAAAGTGATGAACAATAATTTGAATAGGCTAGCATTATTGACAATATGTCAAAGTATCTTGCCACCAAGTTTCACATTTTTGGTGCTACAAGTAAAAATCTTGTGAGGGACAAGGCATTACTTTCAGGATGCCCTTTGTAAATTTGAGCTCTTCTATTTGGATGGCTTTATTTAATAGAAAAATCCCCAGGGTGAATCATTCCTAAACAATGTGACCTGTAATTCGTCTTTAAAAATATCCATTTATTCTTACTCAATGCATGATTCTGACTTTCTTTGAAATGAACTTCCATTTACTTCACTTCATCCTGTCATTTGTATGCCATTCATTGAAGGTTTTTGTCTTAGAAGTTTGTGGAAATATAACATTACAGAAAATACACCCATTGCTTTTCATGGTCAATCAAAATCCCTTTTGTTTAAACATTTTACTTCCAGCTTCTTCTGTTTCTGAAACTGTGGTAGATGTTGGTAGTACACACACCAATATTTTAATCTCCACATTCAAAGCAAATGTTAATTGTCATTAAAACCTCTTATGAAAATTGGTGCAACTTATTACTGTAATTTCACAAGAATAAATACCATAATTGTTTATGATCATGGCCATTTAAAAATGAAAAGTTTGTTTTAGGGGGGAAGAACAAGCACTCCAGTTACCCCCCACTGGATCCTTTACAGCTTCATGATATGTTTTGTAATCTTCCTCTTGTTTGTTATCCCATAATCTATAATTTTGGATCTGTCATTTTTCTTCTTCTACTTTAGTATATTTATGATTCACTATATTTTTTGTGATAGATTATATGTTCTGAGCTTTGCTTTCAAATTACTTTCAAGTGGTTTTCTTCCTATCTTAGAGTTATATATGTATGCAGACATTTTTCTGGAATATTATTATACTAAAACCCTAGGCCAGGGGCGCCCAAACTGTCAATCGCGAGCTCCCATACGGTCGATCGTTTGTTTTATCAGTCAGGCGTATGTTGTTCTATATGAACTGCCTCAGACCAGATAATAGAATGAATTAACCAGACTTCCTTCCCCAGCCCTAACCAACTCAGGGTCAAGATATTTTTAATATATTTACAGAATTCGCCTGAAAAATAAAAGTGCCATTATGGAAGCTTATTTGTATCACTACTGATGAGGCACCTTTGATGGTAGGCCAAACCATTGGATTCATTGCACTTTGTAGGAAATATGACGATTTTCCAGACTTTACCTCTTTTGACTGCATTATGCATCAAAGTTGTTTTAAATGTGAAAGGAATTATCGGCGTAACTGCCAAGATGGCTAATTCTATTCGGGCACGAAGTTTACATAGGAGGCTTTTTCGAAGCCAACTAGAAGAAAATGAAGCTGAATACAAAGGCCTGCTGTTTTTCACGAATGTTAGGTGGCTTAGTAAAGAAAAGTTTCTTGAAAGATTTTTGAATCTCTTGCCAGAAATAATCGAATTCCTAGATGCAATGAGACAAAAGCATGTTCAGCTACAAGACGCTACGTGGCTACAAAATTTGGCTTTTGTTACTGATCTCACATGCCACATTGCATGTTCAGTCTTGAGCTGCAAGAGAAAGGGAAGAGTGTTATGGATTAAGTGAGCTCGCTGAATACTTTCGAATCAAAACTAGGCCTGCTAAAATGTCAACTTGGTAAAGGAAATTTGAAAAACTTTCCCAATCTGGAAAAACACACATATAAAACTGATTGCAATTTTGACGAATATGTCACTGAGATAGAAGTTCTGACAACAGAATTTGGCAGAGGATTCACAGACCTGAAAAACTTTCAGCAGTTTTTGAGCTTCACGTCATACCCTTTTGGCAAATGTGATATGGAGGAAGTTTTATCACAAACATTTCCTCTACTTTCTTCTTCGATTCTTCAGATTTAGTATCAGAAATTGTGAAACTTCAATCCGACATTGTACTGAAGACAAGAGCGTCAGATAATACATTTTGGACTCTATCGTCAGAAGAAAAATATCACTGCTTGAGATCTGTTGCTTTGCGACTGACTGTTTTGCTCATTTGCGACTGACTGCTTGACTGCTGGTGCTCATTTAGAAGCATGTCTCCAACTGTTCCTCACTGAATATGTGCCTAATTATTCTAAACTTTGTGAGGACATCAGCTTCATGGATTAGCATCTAAGAATTAAATACTGTAAATAAAGAATCTATAAAAAAATTATATAATTTGTTTAAAAAAGTGTTTCAGAAATAAAAGTGATTTAAATATTATTTTTCTGTATTTGTTTCACAACCACACACACTAACAAAGCACTTGTGATATAGGCTTATTCCTATTTAAATATGCCTATATCACGACGATTAAACCATGGCAAATCACAGTAGGGAATTATAGCTTAAGGTAGATCTTGGTTTCTCAAAGTTTGGCCACCCCTGCACTAGGCCACTGTACTTACCAGTACTGACCTAGTATTTTAAAATATTATTAAGTTAAATACTTACTAGTACTTACTATATAAGTACTTGGCCACTGTACTTTTAGGCTGAAATGTATCTGCTTGACATATGAGATCAGCACTTGTGTACCTTTTGAGACTTTAATTTCTTCAATTTTTTAATGTATTCAACATTTTAATGTTACTTCAACTTTTATTTCATTTGTTTTCATAGTTATTCACATATTTGGTCTTTTTTTTTTTTTTTTTTTTTTACCAACTTCTCATTCCTTTTATACTTTAAATCATATAGTTCACCCAGCACTCCTGGTTTTTATGTAATTTTTTTTGACTTTGCATGAGAATGCCTTTGTTATTCTATGCTGCATTTGAGCTTGTTGGTAACCATACCTGAGACTACTGGTATGTTAAGAAACTTTTATTCTGTCATCAATTTTAAGTGCATAACTTGCTATCTACGAAATGTACATCAATGTTTATTATAACATGTTAAATAGAAATCCGAAGGGTTGTATATACCAGTAGGCTGAAGTGGACGTAGTTCATTTGCATTTTTATCTCTTAGTGTAATTCTCATCTTTGTGATGTCCATAAGCAATAATTCAATTATTACATTTTCTGTGTACCCATATATGTAAAAAAAAGTCATAATTTTTTTATTACTTAATGTTGTTTATGTTTTTAAGGTACTTGCAAGAGTGTATAAAACAAGTTCAAGAAGAAAATAACATGATTTCAGCATCTCTGACAAAGTGCAAAGTGAGTACTTGTTGCTTTATCTCTATTTCAGTTCTGTATCCCTCACTATATCTATTTCTGTCCCTTTACACTGTGAAACTTATATTCTTTAACATCTGTTTTGTGATCTGTAAGATCAGTTGAATGAAATACTGGATTATTTTTTCAGTGTTTGTTTGTAACAAGATATAATGAAGTTGCATCAGCAGATTAAGCAAACTCTTTCAGTAGTTCAAAATGTGGGATTAAGCTGATTTTCTCCCTTGCTTTTGAAACAGGCTGAATAGTGCAGCTGAAACCTGTGTTTTTGATTCACAGTACTGAGTACAAATGCCAATTATTCTTAATTCAAAGCTCATTGAATTAAAACTTAAGATAAATGTATTTCATATAGTTCTTTACCTTTGAAAAATGTACTGCATAATGTTTTATGATGTGAAGAACACGTTGATATTTATTCATATTTTAGGTTTTGGCATACTGTGTGGTCTTTTTAAGTATTATCTGAATTTAAATTCTTCCATATAATTATTTCATGTTATTTATTCTCAAAGCACATGTAAGGCTCAACTCAGTCAAAGTTGTAGTCATGTTATGGAGATGGACAAATTATTCTTTTTGAGATTCACCTTGTAAAACTATGAATTTACAGACAGTAGACACAGTGGAATCTGTTGAAAGAATAGCCACACAAAAAGCAAGAAAAAATATTTAATTAAAAGGGAAAGGGGCTATACAAAATTCTCATGGAATCAAAACATCTGTGAAAGAAATCTGTGTCTTGAAATCAGAGTTAATGAACATTGGAATATACAACGAAAAAAAGAGCTGCATGGAATATGCATCGAAAAAAGAACTGCATGAGACTAGTATTCTATAGAGAATAACTGCTGCTCTGTTTGGGAAAATGTAGAGATGTTATCAGAGAATCAAAGACCAGTAGAGCTGTTAACATCAGAGGCTATATTGATTGAGAAAACCATGAAATATGAAGTGTACAATAGTACTCCATACGAATTATCAGAGGCATAAAAAGATTTAATTGACAAAGAATGAAAATATCTGAGTAGAAATTTCAGAAAACAACTACAGCAAAAAAAATAAAGTTTTGTCCAACAAATTGTGCAGTGAATCTGAGAACCATCAACACAGGGTTCTCACCAGGGTTCCAGAATCAGGGGTGAAAATGTCCCCCAGGCTTTTTTTCTGATGGGGATTTTGAAAAATCAGGGGTGAATTTTAAACAATCGAAAACTTAGAGAAAAATACTACATTTATGGGGGGAAACGAACAAACAACAATAATATAAATATTTTATACATATCTTCTATTTTTTTTATTAAATATTTCAGCAGCTTTGTGAAATGGAAAGCTTTCTAGTGTTACATTTGCTGCTTTTATTCGATTTTGTGTGCTAAAAGAACGCTCAACTGATGCAGAACTTATTGGCACAACCAAAGCAATTTCATACAACAACACTGTGCTTGGATACACATCTTTATACCTGCATATGAAAAGTTCTGCAACATCTGCAAATTTAAAACTAGCCTAGCTATTTTTTAGCAGAATAAATATATGGATATTCACTCAACAGGCATTTCAAATCTTCAAAATCTTTGAAGTTGTGCCTAACAACTTCAAAACAAATTTGCATGACACTGATGAGGATATTTCCCATCCCAAAAGCGTTTGAGCGAATTGGCTCATTTCACAACAATGAATAATAAAATAAACATAGGGACCTTTACAACGTCGAAAACAAAAAATCACTTTAACACTGTATGAGCCGTTGCTTTTAGCCCAAAAATTAAGACAGGATAAAAAAAAAAAAAAATTCTCAGTGTCAATACAAGTATGAGCCAAATTTTAGAAAAGAGTTCTTCAGATGAGAAAAAACAGAACATTTATATATTAATAAAATAATGAATGGCATTAACTTACCTTTTGCAAATAACGCTGGTTTTGATGACGCCTTGCAAAATGAACAAAACATCAAAATTGTTTTATTTTCGTCGGTTTCGACTTCAAGCCAGTCGTACATTTTGCGCCATTTCTCTTGAAAGTTAAGATTTTTAAAAATTTAGTTGGAGGTACAGCAGGAACAGCCTCACTACATTTCTCAGGCAATATTTCACTGTTTAAAATCGTAGCACTTGATGCGGAACTTGCAGAATCACCAGTAGAACACTTCCTCTTTCTAATGAGGAACTTTTCCATTGTGTTATAGTAAGAACAAATATCAGAGCTGCCAACTTTTCAAAATAAAAATATTTCACTGTTTAAAATCGTAGCATTCAATGCCGAACTTGCAGAATCGTCAGTAGAATGCTTCCTCTTTCTAATGAGGAACTTTTCCATTGTGTTAGAGTAAGAACAAATATCAGAGCTGCCAACTTTTCAAAATCAAAATATTTCACTGTTTAAAATCGTAGCATTCAATGCCGAACTTGCAGAATCGTCAGTAGAATGCTTCCTCTTTCTAATGAGGAACTTTTCCATTGTGTTATAGTAAGAACAAATATCAGAGCTGCCAACTTTTCAAAATAAAAATATTTCACTGTTTAAAATCGTAGCATTCAATGCCGAACTTGCAGAATCGTCAGTAGAATGCTTCCTCTTTCTAATGAGGAACTTTTCCATTGTGTTATAGTAAGAACAAATATCAGAGCTGCCAACTTTTCAAAATAAAAATATTTCACTGTTTAAAATCGTAGCATTCAATGCCGAACTTGCAGAATCGTGAGTAGAACGCTTCCTCTTTCTAATGAGGAACTTTTCCATTGTGTTAGAGTAAGAACAAATATCAGAGCTGCCAACTTTTCAAAATAAAAATATTTCACTGTTTAAAATCGTAGCACTTGATGCGGAACTTGCAGAATCACCAGTAGAACACTTCCTCTTTCTAATGAGGAACTTTTCCATTGTGTTATAGTAAGAACAAATATCAGAGCTGCCAACTTTTCAAAATAAAAATATTTCACTGTTTAAAATCGTAGCATTCAATGCCGAACTTGCAGAATCGTGAGTAGAACGCTTCCTCTTTCTAATGAGGAACTTTTCCATTGTGTTAGAGTAAGAACAAATATCAGAGCTGCCAACTTTTCAAAATAAAAATATTTCACTGTTTAAAATCGTAGCATTCAATGCCGAACTTGCAGAATCGTCAGTAGAACGCTTCCTCTTTCTAATGAGGAACTTTTCCATTGTGTTATAGTAAGAACAAATATCAGAGCTGCCAACTTTTCAAAATAAAAATATTTCACTGTTTAAAATCGTAGCATTCAATGCCGAACTTGCAGAATCGTCAGTAGAATGCTTCCTCTTTCTAATGAGGAACTTTTCCATTGTGTTAGAGTAAGAACAAATATCAGAGCTGCCAACTTTTCAAAATAAAAATATTTCACTGTTTAAAATCGTAGCATTCAATGCCGAACTTGCAGAATCGTCAGTAGAACGCTTCCTCTTTCTAATGAGGAACTTTTCCATTGTGTTATAGTAAGAACAAATATCAGAGCTGCCAACTTTTCAAAATAAAAATATTTCACTGTTTAAAATCGTAGCATTCAATGCCGAACTTGCAGAATCGTGAGTAGAACGCTTCCTCTTTCTAATGAGGAACTTTTCCATTGTGTTAGAGTAAGAACAAATATCAGAGCTGCCAACTTTTCAAAATAAAAATATTTCACTGTTTAAAATCGTAGCATTCAATGCCGAACTTGCAGAATCGTCAGTAGAACGCTTCCTCTTTCTAATGAGGAACTTTTCCATTGTGTTATAGTAAGAACAAATATCAGAGCTGCCAACTTTTCAAAATAAAAATATTTCACTGTTTAAAATCGTAGCATTCAATGCCGAACTTGCAGAATCGTCAGTAGAATGCTTCCTCTTTCTAATGAGGAACTTTTCCATTGTGTTAGAGTAAGAACAAATATCAGAGCTGCCAACTTTTCAAAATAAAAATATTTCACTGTTTAAAATCGTAGCATTCAATGCCGAACTTGCAGAATCGTCAGTAGAATGCTTCCTCTTTCTAATGAGGAACTTTTCCATTGTGTTAGAGTAAGAACAAATATCAGAGCTGCCAACTTTTCAAAATAAAAATATTTCACTGTTTAAAATCGTAGCATTCAATGCCGAACTTGCAGAATCGTCAGTAGAATGCTTCCTCTTTCTAATGAGGAACTTTTCCATTGTGTTAGAGTAAGAACAAATATCAGAGCTGCCAACTTTTCAAAATAAAAATATTTCACTGTTTAAAATCGTAGCATTCAATGCCGAACTTGCAGAATCGTCAGTAGAATGCTTCCTCTTTCTAATGAGGAACTTTTCCATTGTGTTAGAGTAAGAACAAATATCAGAGCTGCCAACTTTTCAAAATAAAAATATTTCACTGTTTAAAATCGTAGCATTCAATGCCGAACTTGCAGAATCGTCAGTAGAACGCTTCCTCTTTCTAATGAGGAACTTTTCCATTGTGTTATAGTAAGAACAAATATCAGAGCTGCCAACTTTTCAAAATAAAAATATTTCACTGTTTAAAATCGTAGCATTCAATGCCGAACTTGCAGAATCGTGAGTAGAACGCTTCCTCTTTCTAATGAGGAACTTTTCCATTGTGTTAGAGTAAGAACAAATATCAGAGCTGCCAACTTTTCAAAATAAAAATATTTCACTGTTTAAAATCGTAGCATTCAATGCCGAACTTGCAGAATCGTCAGTAGAACGCTTCCTCTTTCTAATGAGGAACTTTTCCATTGTGTTATAGTAAGAACAAATATCAGAGCTGCCAACTTTTCAAAATAAAAATATTTCACTGTTTAAAATCGTAGCATTCAATGCCGAACTTGCAGAATCGTCAGTAGAATGCTTCCTCTTTCTAATGAGGAACT
Source organism: Macrothele yani (assembly GCA_039090855.1). Lineage (NCBI taxonomy): Eukaryota > Metazoa > Arthropoda > Arachnida > Araneae > Macrothelidae > Macrothele > Macrothele yani. Next base: position 71,248,026 of record CM077010.1, on the reverse strand, counting down.
TTTCCATTGTGTTAGAGTAAGAACAAATATCAGAGCTGCCAACTTTTCAAAATAAAAATATTTCACTGTTTAAAATCGTAGCATTCAATGCCGAACTTGCAGAATCGTCAGTAGAACGCTTCCTCTTTCTAATGAGGAACTTTTCCATTGTGTTATAGTAAGAACAAATATCAGAGCTGCCAACTTTTCAAAATAAAAATATTTCACTGTTTAAAATCGTAGCATTCAATGCCGAACTTGCAGAATCGTCAGTAGAATGCTTCCTCTTTCTAATGAGGAACTTTTCCATTGTGTTATAGTAAGAACAAATATCAGAGCTGCCAACTTTTCAAAATAAAAATATTTCACTGTTTAAAATCGTAGCATTCAATGCCGAACTTGCAGAATCGTCAGTAGAATGCTTCCTCTTTCTAATGAGGAACTTTTCCATTGTGTTATAGTAAGAACAAATATCAGAGCTGCCAACTTTTCAAAATAAAAATATTTCACTGTTTAAAATCGTAGCATTCAATGCCGAACTTGCAGAATCGTGAGTAGAACGCTTCCTCTTTCTAATGAGGAACTTTTCCATTGTGTTAGAGTAAGAACAAATATCAGAGCTGCCAACTTTTCAAAATAAAAATATTTCACTGTTTAAAATCGTAGCACTTGATGCGGAACTTGCAGAATCACCAGTAGAACACTTCCTCTTTCTAATGAGGAACTTTTCCATTGTGTTATAGTAAGAACAAATATCAGAGCTGCCAACTTTTCAAAATAAAAATATTTCACTGTTTAAAATCGTAGCATTCAATGCCGAACTTGCAGAATCGTGAGTAGAACGCTTCCTCTTTCTAATGAGGAACTTTTCCATTGTGTTAGAGTAAGAACAAATATCAGAGCTGCCAACTTTTCAAAATAAAAATATTTCACTGTTTAAAATCGTAGCATTCAATGCCGAACTTGCAGAATCGTCAGTAGAATGCTTCCTCTTTCTAATGAGGAACTTTTCCATTGTGTTATAGTAAGAACAAATATCAGAGCTGCCAACTTTTCAAAATAAAAATATTTCACTGTTTAAAATCGTAGCATTCAATGCCGAACTTGCAGAATCGTCAGTAGAATGCTTCCTCTTTCTAATGAGGAACTTTTCCATTGTGTTAGAGTAAGAACAAATATCAGAGCTGCCAACTTTTCAAAATAAAAATATTTCACTGTTTAAAATCGTAGCATTCAATGCCGAACTTGCAGAATCGTCAGTAGAACGCTTCCTCTTTCTAATGAGGAACTTTTCCATTGTGTTATAGTAAGAACAAATATCAGAGCTGCCAACTTTTCAAAATAAAAATATTTCACTGTTTAAAATCGTAGCATTCAATGCCGAACTTGCAGAATCGTCAGTAGAATGCTTCCTCTTTCTAATGAGGAACTTTTCCATTGTGTTAGAGTAAGAACAAATATCAGAGCTGCCAACTTTTCAAAATAAAAATATTTCACTGTTTAAAATCGTAGCATTCAATGCCGAACTTGCAGAATCGTCAGTAGAACGCTTCCTCTTTCTAATGAGGAACTTTTCCATTGTGTTATAGTAAGAACAAATATCAGAGCTGCCAACTTTTCAAAATAAAAATATTTCACTGTTTAAAATCGTAGCATTCAATGCCGAACTTGCAGAATCGTCAGTAGAATGCTTCCTCTTTCTAATGAGGAACTTTTCCATTGTGTTATAGTAAGAACAAATATCAGAGCTGCCAACTTTTCAAAATAAAAATATTTCACTGTTTAAAATCGTAGCATTCAATGCCGAACTTGCAGAATCGTCAGTAGAATGCTTCCTCTTTCTAATGAGGAACTTTTCCATTGTGTTAGAGTAAGAACAAATATCAGAGCTGCCAACTTTTCAAAATAAAAATATTTCACTGTTTAAAATCGTAGCATTCAATGCCGAACTTGCAGAATCGTCAGTAGAACGCTTCCTCTTTCTAATGAGGAACTTTTCCATTGTGTTATAGTAAGAACAAATATCAGAGCTGCCAACTTTTCAAAATAAAAATATTTCACTGTTTAAAATCGTAGCATTCAATGCCGAACTTGCAGAATCGTCAGTAGAACGCTTCCTCTTTCTAATGAGGAACTTTTCCATTGTGTTATAGTAAGAACAAATATCAGAGCTGCCAACTTTTCAAAATAAAAATATTTCACTGTTTAAAATCGTAGCATTCAATGCCGAACTTGCAGAATCGTCAGTAGAATGCTTCCTCTTTCTAATGAGGAACTTTTCCATTGTGTTATAGTAAGAACAAATATCAGAGCTGCCAACTTTTCAAAATAAAAATATTTCACTGTTTAAAATCGTAGCATTCAATGCCGAACTTGCAGAATCGTGAGTAGAACGCTTCCTCTTTCTAATGAGGAACTTTTCCATTGTGTTAGAGTAAGAACAAATATCAGAGCTGCCAACTTTTCAAAATAAAAATATTTCACTGTTTAAAATCGTAGCACTTGATGCGGAACTTGCAGAATCACCAGTAGAACACTTCCTCTTTCTAATGAGGAACTTTTCCATTGTGTTATAGTAAGAACAAATATCAGAGCTGCCAACTTTTCAAAATAAAAATATTTCACTGTTTAAAATCGTAGCATTCAATGCCGAACTTGCAGAATCGTGAGTAGAACGCTTCCTCTTTCTAATGAGGAACTTTTCCATTGTGTTAGAGTAAGAACAAATATCAGAGCTGCCAACTTTTCAAAATAAAAATATTTCACTGTTTAAAATCGTAGCATTCAATGCCGAACTTGCAGAATCGTCAGTAGAACGCTTCCTCTTTCTAATGAGGAACTTTTCCATTGTGTTATAGTAAGAACAAATATCAGAGCTGCCAACTTTTCAAAATAAAAATATTTCACTGTTTAAAATCGTAGCATTCAATGCCGAACTTGCAGAATCGTCAGTAGAATGCTTCCTCTTTCTAATGAGGAACTTTTCCATTGTGTTAGAGTAAGAACAAATATCAGAGCTGCCAACTTTTCAAAATAAAAATATTTCACTGTTTAAAATCGTAGCATTCAATGCCGAACTTGCAGAATCGTCAGTAGAACGCTTCCTCTTTCTAATGAGGAACTTTTCCATTGTGTTATAGTAAGAACAAATATCAGAGCTGCCAACTTTTCAAAATAAAAATATTTCACTGTTTAAAATCGTAGCATTCAATGCCGAACTTGCAGAATCGTCAGTAGAATGCTTCCTCTTTCTAATGAGGAACTTTTCCATTGTGTTATAGTAAGAACAAATATCAGAGCTGCCAACTTTTCAAAATAAAAATATTTCACTGTTTAAAATCGTAGCATTCAATGCCGAACTTGCAGAATCGTCAGTAGAATGCTTCCTCTTTCTAATGAGGAACTTTTCCATTGTGTTATAGTAAGAACAAATATCAGAGCTGCCAACTTTTCAAAATAAAAATATTTCACTGTTTAAAATCGTAGCATTCAATGCCGAACTTGCAGAATCGTCAGTAGAATGCTTCCTCTTTCTAATGAGGAACTTTTCCATTGTGTTATAGTAAGAACAAATATCAGAGCTGCCAACTTTTCAAAATAAAAATATTTCACTGTTTAAAATCGTAGCATTCAATGCCGAACTTGCAGAATCGTCAGTAGAACACTTCCTCTTTCTAATGAGGAACTTTTCCATTGTGTTATAGTAAGAACAAATATCAGAGCTGCCAACTTTTCAAAATAAAAATATTTCACTGTTTAAAATCGTAGCATTCAATGCCGAACTTGCAGAATCGTCAGTAGAACGCTTCCTCTTTCTAATGAGGAACTTTTCCATTGTGTTATAGTAAGAACAAATATCAGAGCTGCCAACTTTTCAAAATAAAAATATTTCACTGTTTAAAATCGTAGCACTGGATGCCAAACTTGCAGAATCGTCAGTAGAACGCTTCCTCTTTCTAATGAGGAACTTTTCCATTGTGTTAGAGTAAGAACAAATATCAGAGCTGCCAACTTTTCAAAATAAAAATATTTCACTGTTTAAAATCGTAGCATTCAATGCCGAACTTGCAGAATCGTCAGTAGAACGCTTCCTCTTTCTAATGAGGAACTTTTCCATTGTGTTATAGTAAGAACAAATATCAGAGCTGCCAACTTTTCAAAATAAAAATATTTCACTGTTTAAAATCGTAGCACTCGATGCCGAACTTGCAGAATCGTCAGTAGAATGCTTCCTCTTTCTAATGAGGAACTTTTCCATTGTGTTATAGTAAGAACAAATATCAGAGCTGCCAACTTTTCAAAATAAAAATATTTCACTGTTTAAAATCGTAGCATTCAATGCCGAACTTGCAGAATCGTCAGTAGAACGCTTCCTCTTTCTAATGAGGAACTTTTCCATTGTGTTATAGTAAGAACAAATATCAGAGCTGCCAACTTTTCAAAATAAAAATATTTCACTGTTTAAAATCGTAGCATTCAATGCCGAACTTGCAGAATCGTCAGTAGAATGCTTCCTCTTTCTAATGAGGAACTTTTCCATTGTGTTATAGTAAGAACAAATATCAGAGCTGCCAACTTTTCAAAAAAATATTTCACTGTTTAAAATCGTAGCATTCAATGCCGAACTTGCAGAATCGTCAGTAGAACGCTTCCTCTTTCTAATGAGGAACTTTTCCATTGTGTTATAGTAAGAACAAATATCAGAGCTGCCAACTTTTCAAAATAAAAATATTTCACTGTTTAAAATCGTAGCACTGGATGCCAAACTTGCAGAATCGTCAGTAGAACGCTTCCTCTTTCTAATGAGGAACTTTTCCATTGTGTTAGAGTAAGAACAAATATCAGAGCTGCCAACTTTTCAAAATAAAAATATTTCACTGTTTAAAATCGTAGCACTGGATGCCAAACTTGCAGAATCGTCAGTAGAACGCTTCCTCTTTCTAATGAGGAACTTTTCCATTGTGTTATAGTAAGAACAAATATCAGAGCTGCCAACTTTTCAAAATAAAAATATTTCACTGTTTAAAATCGTAGCACTGGATGCCAAACTTGCAGAATCGTCAGTAGAACGCTTCCTCTTTCTAATGAGGAACTTTTCCATTGTGTTAGAGTAAGAACAAATATCAGAGCTGCCAACTTTTCAAAATAAAAATATTTCACTGTTTAAAATCGTAGCACTGGATGCCAAACTTGCAGAATCGTCAGTAGAACGCTTCCTCTTTCTAATGAGGAACTTTTCCATTGTGTTATAGTAAGAACAAATATCAGAGCTGCCAACTTTTCAAAATAAAAATATTTCACTGTTTAAAATCGTAGCACTCGATGCCGAACTTGCAGAATCGTCAGTAGAATGCTTCCTCTTTCTAATGAGGAACTTTTCCATTGTGTTATAGTAAGAACAAATATCAGAGCTGCCAACTTTTCAAAATAAAAATATTTCACTGTTTAAAATCGTAGCATTCAATGCCGAACTTGCAGAATCGTCAGTAGAACGCTTCCTCTTTCTAATGAGGAACTTTTCCATTGTGTTAGAGTAAGAACAAATATCAGAGCTGCCAACTTTTCAAAATAAAAATATTTCACTGTTTAAAATCGTAGCACTCGATGCCGAACTTGCAGAATCGTCAGTAGAACGCTTCCTCTTTCTAATGAGGAACTTTTCCATTGTGTTAGAGTAAGAACAAATATCAGAGCTGCCAACTTTTCAAAATAAAAATATTTCACTGTTTAAAATCGTAGCATTCAATGCCGAACTTGCAGAATCGTCAGTAGAACGCTTCCTCTTTCTAATGAGGAACTTTTCCATTGTGTTAGAGTAAGAACAAATATCAGAGCTGCCAACTTTTCAAAATAAAAATATTTCACTGTTTAAAATCGTAGCACTCGATGCCGAACTTGCAGAATCGTCAGTAGAACGCTTCCTCTTTCTAATGAGGAACTTTTCCATTGTGTTAGAGTAAGAACAAATATCAGAGCTGCCAACTTTTCAAAATAAAAATATTTCACTGTTTAAAATCGTAGCACTGGATGCCAAACTTGCAGAATCGTCAGTAGAACGCTTCCTCTTTCTAATGAGGAACTTTTCCATTGTGTTATAGTAAGAACAAATATCAGAGCTGCCAACTTTTCAAAATAAAAATATTTCACTGTTTAAAATCGTAGCACTCGATGCCGAACTTGCAGAATCGTCAGTAGAATGCTTCCTCTTTCTAATGAGGAACTTTTCCATTGTGTTATAGTAAGAACAAATATCAGAGCTGCCAACTTTTCAAAATAAAAATATTTCACTGTTTAAAATCGTAGCATTCAATGCCGAACTTGCAGAATCGTCAGTAGAACGCTTCCTCTTTCTAATGAGGAACTTTTCCATTGTGTTAGAGTAAGAACAAATATCAGAGCTGCCAACTTTTCAAAATAAAAATATTTCACTGTTTAAAATCGTAGCACTCGATGCCGAACTTGCAGAATCGTCAGTAGAATGCTTCCTCTTTCTAATGAGGAACTTTTCCATTGTGTTATAGTAAGAACAAATATCAGAGCTGCCAACTTTTCAAAATAAAAATATTTCACTGTTTAAAATCGTAGCATTCAATGCCGAACTTGCAGAATCGTCAGTAGAATGCTTCCTCTTTCTAATGAGGAACTTTTCCATTGTGTTAGAGTAAGAACAAATATCAGAGCTGCCAACTTTTCAAAATAAAAATATTTCACTGTTTAAAATCGTAGCACTCGATGCCGAACTTGCAGAATCGTCAGTAGAATGCTTCCTCTTTCTAATGAGGAACTTTTCCATTGTGTTATAGTAAGAACAAATATCAGAGCTGCCAACTTTTCAAAATAAAAATATTTCACTGTTTAAAATCGTAGCATTCAATGCCGAACTTGCAGAATCGTCAGTAGAACGCTTCCTCTTTCTAATGAGGAACTTTTCCATTGTGTTAGAGTAAGAACAAATATCAGAGCTGCCAACTTTTCAAAATAAAAATATTTCACTGTTTAAAATCGTAGCACTCGATGCCGAACTTGCAGAATCGTCAGTAGAATGCTTCCTCTTTCTAATGAGGAACTTTTCCATTGTGTTATAGTAAGAACAAATATCAGAGCTGCCAACTTTTCAAAATAAAAATATTTCACTGTTTAAAATCGTAGCATTCAATGCCGAACTTGCAGAATCGTCAGTAGAACGCTTCCTCTTTCTAATGAGGAACTTTTCCATTGTGTTAGAGTAAGAACAAATATCAGAGCTGCCAACTTTTCAAAATAAAAATATTTCACTGTTTAAAATCGTAGCATTCAATGCCAAACTTGCAGAATCGTCAGTAGAACGCTTCCTCTTTCTAATGAGGAACTTTTCCATTGTGTTACAGTAAGAACAAATATCAGAGCTGCCAACTTTTCAAAATAAAAATATTTCACTGTTTAAAATCGTAGCATTCAATGCCGAACTTGCAGAATCGTCAGTAGAATGCTTCCTCTTTCTAATGAGGAACTTTTCCATTGTGTTATAGTAAGAACAAATATCAGAGCTGCCAACTTTTCAAAATAAAAATATTTCACTGTTTAAAATCGTAGCATTCAATGCCGAACTTGCAGAATGGTCAGTAGAATGCTTCCTCTTTCTAATGAGGAACTTTTCCATTGTGTTATAGTAAGAACAAATATCAGAGCTGCCAACTTTTCAAAATAAAAATATTTCACTGTTTAAAATCGTAGCATTCAATGCCGAACTTGCAGAATCGTCAGTAGAACGCTTCCTCTTTCTAATGAGGAACTTTTCCATTGTGTTAGAGTAAGAACAAATATCAGAGCTGCCAACTTTTCAAAATAAAAATATTTCACTGTTTAAAATCGTAGCACTCGATGCCGAACTTGCAGAATCGTCAGTAGAATGCTTCCTCTTTCTAATGAGGAACTTTTCCATTGTGTTATAGTAAGAACAAATATCAGAGCTGCCAACTTTTCAAAATAAAAATATTTCACTGTTTAAAATCGTAGCATTCAATGCCGAACTTGCAGAATCGTCAGTAGAACGCTTCCTCTTTCTAATGAGGAACTTTTCCATTGTGTTAGAGTAAGAACAAATATCAGAGCTGCCAACTTTTCAAAATAAAAATATTTCACTGTTTAAAATCGTAGCATTCAATGCCAAACTTGCAGAATCGTCAGTAGAACGCTTCCTCTTTCTAATGAGGAACTTTTCCATTGTGTTATAGTAAGAACAAATATCAGAGCTGCCAACTTTTCAAAATAAAAATATTTCACTGTTTAAAATCGTAGCACTGGATGCCAAACTTGCAGAATCGTCAGTAGAACGCTTCCTCTTTCTAATGAGGAACTTTTCCATTGTGTTATAGTAAGAACAAATATCAGAGCTGCCAACTTTTCAAAATAAAAATATTTCACTGTTTAAAATCGTAGCATTCAATGCCGAACTTGCAGAATCGTCAGTAGAACGCTTCCTCTTTCTAATGAGGAACTTTTCCATTGTGTTAGAGTAAGAACAAATATCAGAGCTGCCAACTTTTCAAAATCAAAATATTTCACTGTTTAAAATCGTAGCATTCAATGCCGAACTTGCAGAATCGTCAGTAGAATGCTTCCTCTTTCTAATGAGGAACTTTTCCATTGTGTTATAGTAAGAACAAATATCAGAGCTGCCAACTTTTCAAAATAAAAATATTTCACTGTTTAAAATCGTAGCATTCAATGCCGAACTTGCAGAATCGTCAGTAGAACGCTTCCTCTTTCTAATGAGGAACTTTTCCATTTTGTTAGAGTAAGAACAAATATCAGAGCTGCCAACTTTTCAAAATCAAAATATTTCACTGTTTAAAATCGTAGCACTCGATGCCGAACTTGCAGAATCGTCAGTAGAATGCTTCCTCTTTCTAATGAGGAACTTTTCCATTGTGTTATAGTAAGAACAAATATCAGAGCTGCCAACTTTTCAAAATAAAAATATTTCACTGTTTAAAATCGTAGCATTCAATGCCGAACTTGCAGAATCGTCAGTAGAATGCTTCCTCTTTCTAATGAGGAACTTTTCCATTGTGTTAGAGTAAGAACAAATATCAGAGCTGCCAACTTTTCAAAATCAAAATATTTCACTGTTTAAAATCGTAGCATTCAATGCCGAACTTGCAGAATCGTCAGTAGAATGCTTCCTCTTTCTAATGAGGAACTTTTCCATTGTGTTATAGTAAGAACAAATATCAGAGCTGCCAACTTTTCAAAATAAAAATATTTCACTGTTTAAAATCGTAGCATTCAATGCCGAACTTGCAGAATCGTCAATAGAATGCTTCCTCTTTCTAATGAGGAACTTTTCCATTGTGTTATAGTAAGAACAAATATCAGAGCTGCCAACTTTTCAAAATCAAAATATTTCACTGTTTAAAATCGTAGCACTGGATGCCAAACTTGCAGAATCGTCAGTAGAACGCTTCCTCTTTCTAATGAGGAACTTTTCCATTGTGTTATAGTAAGAACAAATATCAGAGCTGCCAACTTTTCAAAATAAAAATATTTCACTGTTTAAAATCGTAGCATTCAATGCCGAACTTGCAGAATGGTCAGTAGAATGCTTCCTCTTTCTAATGAGGAACTTTTCCATTGTGTTATAGTAAGAACAAATATCAGAGCTGCCAACTTTTCAAAATAAAAATATTTCACTGTTTAAAATCGTAGCACTCGATGCCGAACTTGCAGAATCGTCAGTAGAACGCTTCCTCTTTCTAATGAGGAACTTTTCCATTGTGTTATAGTAAGAACAAATATCAGAGCTGCCAACTTTTCAAAATAAAAATATTTCACTGTTTAAAATCGTAGCATTCAATGCCGAACTTGCAGAATCGTCAGTAGAATGCTTCCTCTTTCTAATGAGGAACTTTTCCATTGTGTTATAGTAAGAACAAATATCAGAGCTGCCAACTTTTCAAAATCAAAATATTTCACTGTTTAAAATCGTAGCATTCAATGCCGAACTTGCAGAATCGTCAGTAGAATGCTTCCTCTTTCTAATGAGGAACTTTTCCATTGTGTTATAGTAAGAACAAATATCAGAGCTGCCAACTTTTCAAAATAAAAATATTTCACTGTTTAAAATCGTAGCATTCAATGCCGAACTTGCAGAATCGTCAGTAGAATGCTTCCTCTTTCTAATGAGGAACTTTTCCATTGTGTTATAGTAAGAACAAATATCAGAGCTGCCAACTTTTCAAAATAAAAATATTTCACTGTTTAAAATCGTAGCATTCAATGCCGAACTTGCAGAATCGTCAGTAGAATGCTTCCTCTTTCTAATGAGGAACTTTTCCATTGTGTTATAGTAAGAACAAATATCAGAGCTGCCAACTTTTCAAAATAAAAATATTTCACTGTTTAAAATCGTAGCATTCAATGCCGAACTTGCAGAATCGTCAGTAGAATGCTTCCTCTTTCTAATGAGGAACTTTTCCATTGTGTTATAGTAAGAACAAATATCAGAGCTGCCAACTTTTCAAAATAAAAATATTTCACTGTTTAAAATCGTAGCATTCAATGCCGAACTTGCAGAATCGTCAGTAGAATGCTTCCTCTTTCTAATGAGGAACTTTTCCATTGTGTTATAGTAAGAACAAATATCAGAGCTGCCAACTTTTCAAAATAAAAATATTTCACTGTTTAAAATCGTAGCATTCAATGCCGAACTTGCAGAATCGTCAGTAGAATGCTTCCTCTTTCTAATGAGGAACTTTTCCATTGTGTTATAGTAAGAACAAATATCAGAGCTGCCAACTTTTCAAAATCAAAATATTTCACTGTTTAAAATCGTAGCATTCAATGCCGAACTTGCAGAATCGTCAGTAGAATGCTTCCTCTTTCTAATGAGGAACTTTTCCATTGTGTTATAGTAAGAACAAATATCAGAGCTGCCAACTTTTCAAAATAAAAATATTTCACTGTTTAAAATCGTAGCATTCAATGCCGAACTTGCAGAATCGTCAGTAGAATGCTTCCTCTTTCTAATGAGGAACTTTTCCATTGTGTTATAGTAAGAACAAATATCAGAGCTGCCAACTTTTCAAAATAAAAATATTTCACTGTTTAAAATCGTAGCATTCAATGCCGAACTTGCAGAATCGTCAGTAGAATGCTTCCTCTTTCTAATGAGGAACTTTTCCATTGTGTTATAGTAAGAACAAATATCAGAGCTGCCAACTTTTCAAAATAAAAATATTTCACTGTTTAAAATCGTAGCATTCAATGCCGAACTTGCAGAATCGTCAGTAGAATGCTTCCTCTTTCTAATGAGGAACTTTTCCATTGTGTTATAGTAAGAACAAATATCAGAGCTGCCAACTTTTCAAAATCAAAATATTTCACTGTTTAAAATCGTAGCATTCAATGCCGAACTTGCAGAATCGTCAGTAGAATGCTTCCTCTTTCTAATGAGGAACTTTTCCATTGTGTTATAGTAAGAACAAATATCAGAGCTGCCAACTTTTCAAAATAAAAATATTTCACTGTTTAAAATCGTAGCATTCAATGCCGAACTTGCAGAATCGTCAGTAGAAAGCTTCCTCTTTCTAATGAGGAACTTTTCCATTGTGTTATAGTAAGAACAAATATCAGAGCTGCCAACTTTTCAAAATAAAAATATTTCACTGTTTAAAATCGTAGCATTCAATGCCGAACTTGCAGAATCGTCAGTAGAACGCTTCCTCTTTCTAATGAGGAACTTTTCCATTGTGTTATAGTAAGAACAAATATCAGAGCTGCCAACTTTTCAAAATAAAAATATTTCACTGTTTAAAATCGTAGCACTCGATGCCGAACTTGCAGAATCGTCAGTAGAATGCTTCCTCTTTCTAATGAGGAACTTTTCCATTGTGTTATAGTAAGAACAAATATCAGAGCTGCCAACTTTTCAAAATAAAAATATTTCACTGTTTAAAATCGTAGCACTGGATGCCAAACTTGCAGAATCGTCAGTAGAACGCTTCCTCTTTCTAATGAGGAACTTTTCCATTGTGTTATAGTAAGAACAAATATCAGAGCTGCCAACTTTTCAAAATAAAAATATTTCACTGTTTAAAATCGTAGCATTCAATGCCGAACTTGCAGAATCGTCAGTAGAACACTTCCTCTTTCTAATGAGGAACTTTTCCATTGTGTTATAGTAAGAACAAATATCAGAGCTGCCAACTTTTCAAAATAAAAATATTTCACTGTTTAAAATCGTAGCATTCAATGCCGAACTTGCAGAATCGTCAGTAGAATGCTTCCTCTTTCTAATGAGGAACTTTTCCATTGTGTTATAGTAAGAACAAATATCAGAGCTGCCAACTTTTCAAAATCAAAATATTTCACTGTTTAAAATCGTAGCATTCAATGCCGAACTTGCAGAATCGTCAGTAGAATGCTTCCTCTTTCTAATGAGGAACTTTTCCATTGTGTTATAGTAAGAACAAATATCAGAGCTGCCAACTTTTCAAAATAAAAATATTTCACTGTTTAAAATCGTAGCATTCAATGCCGAACTTGCAGAATCGTCAGTAGAATGCTTCCTCTTTCTAATGAGGAACTTTTCCATTGTGTTATAGTAAGAACAAATATCAGAGCTGCCAACTTTTCAAAATAAAAATATTTCACTGTTTAAAATCGTAGCATTCAATGCCGAACTTGCAGAATCGTCAGTAGAATGCTTCCTCTTTCTAATGAGGAACTTTTCCATTGTGTTATAGTAAGAACAAATATCAGAGCTGCCAACTTTTCAAAATAAAAATATTTCACTGTTTAAAATCGTAGCATTCAATGCCGAACTTGCAGAATCGTCAGTAGAATGCTTCCTCTTTCTAATGAGGAACTTTTCCATTGTGTTATAGTAAGAACAAATATCAGAGCTGCCAACTTTTCAAAATAAAAATATTTCACTGTTTAAAATCGTAGCATTCAATGCCGAACTTGCAGAATCGTCAGTAGAATGCTTCCTCTTTCTAATGAGGAACTTTTCCATTGTGTTATAGTAAGAACAAATATCAGAGCTGCCAACTTTTCAAAATAAAAATATTTCACTGTTTAAAATCGTAGCATTCAATGCCGAACTTGCAGAATCGTCAGTAGAATGCTTCCTCTTTCTAATGAGGAACTTTTCCATTGTGTTATAGTAAGAACAAATATCAGAGCTGCCAACTTTTCAAAATAAAAATATTTCACTGTTTAAAATCGTAGCATTCAATGCCGAACTTGCAGAATCGTCAGTAGAATGCTTCCTCTTTCTAATGAGGAACTTTTCCATTGTGTTATAGTAAGAACAAATATCAGAGCTGCCAACTTTTCAAAATAAAAATATTTCACTGTTTAAAATCGTAGCATTCAATGCCGAACTTGCAGAATCGTCAGTAGAATGCTTCCTCTTTCTAATGAGGAACTTTTCCATTGTGTTATAGTAAGAACAAATATCAGAGCTGCCAACTTTTCAAAATAAAAATATTTCACTGTTTAAAATCGTAGCATTCAATGCCGAACTTGCAGAATCGTCAGTAGAATGCTTCCTCTTTCTAATGAGGAACTTTTCCATTGTGTTATAGTAAGAACAAATATCAGAGCTGCCAACTTTTCAAAATAAAAATATTTCACTGTTTAAAATCGTAGCATTCAATGCCGAACTTGCAGAATCGTCAGTAGAATGCTTCCTCTTTCTAATGAGGAACTTTTCCATTGTGTTATAGTAAGAACAAATATCAGAGCTGCCAACTTTTCAAAATCAAAATATTTCACTGTTTAAAATCGTAGCATTCAATGCCGAACTTGCAGAATCGTCAGTAGAATGCTTCCTCTTTCTAATGAGGAACTTTTCCATTGTGTTATAGTAAGAACAAATATCAGAGCTGCCAACTTTTCAAAATAAAAATATTTCACTGTTTAAAATCGTAGCATTCAATGCCGAACTTGCAGAATCGTCAGTAGAATGCTTCCTCTTTCTAATGAGGAACTTTTCCATTGTGTTATAGTAAGAACAAATATCAGAGCTGCCAACTTTTCAAAAATAAAAATATTTCACTGTTTAAAATCGTAGCATTCAATGCCGAACTTGCAGAATCGTCAGTAGAATGCTTCCTCTTTCTAATGAGGAACTTTTCCATTGTGTTATAGTAAGAACAAATATCAGAGCTGCCAACTTTTCAAAATCAAAATATTTCACTGTTTAAAATCGTAGCATTCAATGCCGAACTTGCAGAATCGTCAGTAGAATGCTTCCTCTTTCTAATGAGGAACTTTTCCATTGTGTTATAGTAAGAACAAATATCAGAGCTGCCAACTTTTCAAAATCAAAATATTTCACTGTTTAAAATCGTAGCATTCAATGCCGAACTTGCAGAATCGTCAGTAGAATGCTTCCTCTTTCTAATGAGGAACTTTTCCATTGTGTTATAGTAAGAACAAATATCAGAGCTGCCAACTTTTCAAAATCAAAATATTTCACTGTTTAAAATCGTAGCATTCAATGCCGAACTTGCAGAATCGTCAGTAGAATGCTTCCTCTTTCTAATGAGGAACTTTTCCATTGTGTTATAGTAAGAACAAATATCAGAGCTGCCAACTTTTCAAAATAAAAATATTTCACTGTTTAAAATCGTAGCATTCAATGCCGAACTTGCAGAATCGTCAGTAGAACGCTTCCTCTTTCTAATGAGGAACTTTTCCATTGTGTTATAGTAAGAACAAATATCAGAGCTGCCAACTTTTCAAAATAAAAATATTTCACTGTTTAAAATCGTAGCATTCAATGCCGAACTTGCAGAATCGTCAGTAGAACGCTTCCTCTTTCTAATGAGGAACTTTTCCATTGTGTTATAGTAAGAACAAATATCAGAGCTGCCAACTTTTCAAAATCAAAATATTTCACTGTTTAAAATCGTAGCATTCAATGCCGAACTTGCAGAATCGTCAGTAGAATGCTTCCTCTTTCTAATGAGGAACTTTTCCATTGTGTTATAGTAAGAACAAATATCAGAGCTGCCAACTTTTCAAAATCAAAATATTTCACTGTTTAAAATCGTAGCATTCAATGCCGAACTTGCAGAATCGTCAGTAGAACGCTTCCTCTTTCTAATGAGGAACTTTTCCATTGTGTTATAGTAAGAACAAATATCAGAGCTGCCAACTTTTCAAAAATAAAAATATTTCACTGTTTAAAATCGTAGCATTCAATGCCGAACTTGCAGAATCGTCAGTAGAACGCTTCCTCTTTCTAATGAGGAACTTTTCCATTGTGTTATAGTAAGAACAAATATCAGAGCTGCCAACTTTTCAAAATCAAAATATTTCACTGTTTAAAATCGTAGCATTCAATGCCGAACTTGCAGAATCGTCAGTAGAATGCTTCCTCTTTCTAATGAGGAACTTTTCCATTGTGTTATAGTAAGAACAAATATCAGAGCTGCCAACTTTTCAAAATAAAAATATTTCACTGTTTAAAATCGTAGCATTCAATGCCGAACTTGCAGAATCGTCAGTAGAACGCTTCCTCTTTCTAATGAGGAACTTTTCCATTGTGTTATAGTAAGAACAAATATCAGAGCTGCCAACTTTTCAAAATAAAAATATTTCACTGTTTAAAATCGTAGCATTCAATGCCGAACTTGCAGAATCGTCAGTAGAACGCTTCCTCTTTCTAATGAGGAACTTTTCCATTGTGTTATAGTAAGAACAAATATCAGAGCTGCCAACTTTTCAAAATCAAAATATTTCACTGTTTAAAATCGTAGCATTCAATGCCGAACTTGCAGAATCGTCAGTAGAATGCTTCCTCTTTCTAATGAGGAACTTTTCCATTGTGTTATAGTAAGAACAAATATCAGAGCTGCCAACTTTTCAAAATAAAAATATTTCACTGTTTAAAATCGTAGCATTCAATGCCGAACTTGCAGAATCGTCAGTAGAATGCTTCCTCTTTCTAATGAGGAACTTTTCCATTGTGTTATAGTAAGAACAAATATCAGAGCTGCCAACTTTTCAAAATCAAAATATTTCACTGTTTAAAATCGTAGCATTCAATGCCGAACTTGCAGAATCGTCAGTAGAATGCTTCCTCTTTCTAATGAGGAACTTTTCCATTGTGTTATAGTAAGAACAAATATCAGAGCTGCCAACTTTTCAAAAATCAAAATATTTCACTGTTTAAAATCGTAGCATTCAATGCCGAACTTGCAGAATCGTCAGTAGAATGCTTCCTCTTTCTAATGAGGAACTTTTCCATTGTGTTATAGTAAGAACAAATATCAGAGCTGCCAACTTTTCAAAATAAAAATATTTCACTGTTTAAAATCGTAGCATTCAATGCCGAACTTGCAGAATCGTCAGTAGAATGCTTCCTCTTTCTAATGAGGAACTTTTCCATTGTGTTATAGTAAGAACAAATATCAGAGCTGCCAACTTTTCAAAATAAAAATATTTCACTGTTTAAAATCGTAGCATTCAATGCCGAACTTGCAGAATCGTCAGTAGAATGCTTCCTCTTTCTAATGAGGAACTTTTCCATTGTGTTATAGTAAGAACAAATATCAGAGCTGCCAACTTTTCAAAATAAAAATATTTCACTGTTTAAAATCGTAGCATTCAATGCCGAACTTGCAGAATCGTCAGTAGAATGCTTCCTCTTTCTAATGAGGAACTTTTCCATTGTGTTATAGTAAGAACAAATATCAGAGCTGCCAACTTTTCAAAATCAAAATATTTCACTGTTTAAAATCGTAGCATTCAATGCCGAACTTGCAGAATCGTCAGTAGAATGCTTCCTCTTTCTAATGAGGAACTTTTCCATTGTGTTATAGTAAGAACAAATATCAGAGCTGCCAACTTTTCAAAATAAAAATATTTCACTGTTTAAAATCGTAGCATTCAATGCCGAACTTGCAGAATCGTCAGTAGAATGCTTCCTCTTTCTAATGAGGAACTTTTCCATTGTGTTATAGTAAGAACAAATATCAGAGCTGCCAACTTTTCAAAATAAAAATATTTCACTGTTTAAAATCGTAGCATTCAATGCCGAACTTGCAGAATCGTCAGTAGAATGCTTCCTCTTTCTAATGAGGAACTTTTCCATTGTGTTATAGTAAGAACAAATATCAGAGCTGCCAACTTTTCAAAATAAAAATATTTCACTGTTTAAAATCGTAGCATTCAATGCCGAACTTGCAGAATCGTCAGTAGAATGCTTCCTCTTTCTAATGAGGAACTTTTCCATTGTGTTATAGTAAGAACAAATATCAGAGCTGCCAACTTTTCAAAATCAAAATATTTCACTGTTTAAAATCGTAGCATTCAATGCCGAACTTGCAGAATCGTCAGTAGAATGCTTCCTCTTTCTAATGAGGAACTTTTCCATTGTGTTATAGTAAGAACAAATATCAGAGCTGCCAACTTTTCAAAATCAAAATATTTCACTGTTTAAAATCGTAGCATTCAATGCCGAACTTGCAGAATCGTCAGTAGAATGCTTCCTCTTTCTAATGAGGAACTTTTCCATTGTGTTATAGTAAGAACAAATATCAGAGCTGCCAACTTTTCAAAATAAAAATATTTCACTGTTTAAAATCGTAGCATTCAATGCCGAACTTGCAGAATCGTCAGTAGAATGCTTCCTCTTTCTAATGAGGAACTTTTCCATTGTGTTATAGTAAGAACAAATATCAGAGCTGCCAACTTTTCAAAATCAAAATATTTCACTGTTTAAAATCGTAGCATTCAATGCCGAACTTGCAGAATCGTCAGTAGAATGCTTCCTCTTTCTAATGAGGAACTTTTCCATTGTGTTATAGTAAGAACAAATATCAGAGCTGCCAACTTTTCAAAATAAAAATATTTCACTGTTTAAAATCGTAGCATTCAATGCCGAACTTGCAGAATCGTCAGTAGAATGCTTCCTCTTTCTAATGAGGAACTTTTCCATTGTGTTATAGTAAGAACAAATATCAGAGCTGCCAACTTTTCAAAATAAAAATATTTCACTGTTTAAAATCGTAGCATTCAATGCCGAACTTGCAGAATCGTCAGTAGAATGCTTCCTCTTTCTAATGAGGAACTTTTCCATTGTGTTATAGTAAGAACAAATATCAGAGCTGCCAACTTTTCAAAATAAAAATATTTCACTGTTTAAAATCGTAGCATTCAATGCCGAACTTGCAGAATCGTCAGTAGAATGCTTCCTCTTTCTAATGAGGAACTTTTCCATTGTGTTATAGTAAGAACAAATATCAGAGCTGCCAACTTTTCAAAATAAAAATATTTCACTGTTTAAAATCGTAGCATTCAATGCCGAACTTGCAGAATCGTCAGTAGAATGCTTCCTCTTTCTAATGAGGAACTTTTCCATTGTGTTATAGTAAGAACAAATATCAGAGCTGCCAACTTTTCAAAATCAAAATATTTCACTGTTTAAAATCGTAGCATTCAATGCCGAACTTGCAGAATCGTCAGTAGAATGCTTCCTCTTTCTAATGAGGAACTTTTCCATTGTGTTATAGTAAGAACAAATATCAGAGCTGCCAACTTTTCAAAATAAAAATATTTCACTGTTTAAAATCGTAGCATTCAATGCCGAACTTGCAGAATCGTCAGTAGAACGCTTCCTCTTTCTAATGAGGAACTTTTCCATTGTGTTAGAGTAAGAACAAATATCAGAGCTGCCAACTTTTCAAAATCAAAATATTTCACTGTTTAAAATCGTAGCATTCAATGCCGAACTTGCAGAATCGTCAGTAGAATGCTTCCTCTTTCTAATGAGGAACTTTTCCATTGTGTTATAGTAAGAACAAATATCAGAGCTGCCAACTTTTCAAAATAAAAATATTTCACTGTTTAAAATCGTAGCATTCAATGCCGAACTTGCAGAATGGTCAGTAGAATGCTTCCTCTTTCTAATGAGGAACTTTTCCATTGTGTTATAGTAAGAACAAATATCAGAGCTGCCAACTTTTCAAAATAAAAATATTTCACTGTTTAAAATCGTAGCATTCAATGCCGAACTTGCAGAATCGTCAGTAGAATGCTTCCTCTTTCTAATGAGGAACTTTTCCATTGTGTTATAGTAAGAACAAATATCAGAGCTGCCAACTTTTCAAAATAAAAATATTTCACTGTTTAAAATCGTAGCATTCAATGCCGAACTTGCAGAATCGTCAGTAGAATGCTTCCTCTTTCTAATGAGGAACTTTTCCATTGTGTTATAGTAAGAACAAATATCAGAGCTGCCAACTTTTCAAAATCAAAATATTTCACTGTTTAAAATCGTAGCATTCAATGCCGAACTTGCAGAATCGTCAGTAGAATGCTTCCTCTTTCTAATGAGGAACTTTTCCATTGTGTTATAGTAAGAACAAATATCAGAGCTGCCAACTTTTCAAAATAAAAATATTTCACTGTTTAAAATCGTAGCATTCAATGCCGAACTTGCAGAATCGTCAGTAGAATGCTTCCTCTTTCTAATGAGGAACTTTTCCATTGTGTTATAGTAAGAACAAATATCAGAGCTGCCAACTTTTCAAAATCAAAATATTTCACTGTTTAAAATCGTAGCATTCAATGCCGAACTTGCAGAATCGTCAGTAGAATGCTTCCTCTTTCTAATGAGGAACTTTTCCATTGTGTTATAGTAAGAACAAATATCAGAGCTGCCAACTTTTCAAAATAAAAATATTTCACTGTTTAAAATCGTAGCATTCAATGCCGAACTTGCAGAATCGTCAGTAGAATGCTTCCTCTTTCTAATGAGGAACTTTTCCATTGTGTTATAGTAAGAACAAATATCAGAGCTGCCAACTTTTCAAAATAAAAATATTTCACTGTTTAAAATCGTAGCATTCAATGCCGAACTTGCAGAATCGTCAGTAGAATGCTTCCTCTTTCTAATGAGGAACTTTTCCATTGTGTTATAGTAAGAACAAATATCAGAGCTGCCAACTTTTCAAAATAAAAATATTTCACTGTTTAAAATCGTAGCATTCAATGCCGAACTTGCAGAATCGTCAGTAGAATGCTTCCTCTTTCTAATGAGGAACTTTTCCATTGTGTTATAGTAAGAACAAATATCAGAGCTGCCAACTTTTCAAAATAAAAATATTTCACTGTTTAAAATCGTAGCATTCAATGCCGAACTTGCAGAATCGTCAGTAGAATGCTTCCTCTTTCTAATGAGGAACTTTTCCATTGTGTTATAGTAAGAACAAATATCAGAGCTGCCAACTTTTCAAAATAAAAATATTTCACTGTTTAAAATCGTAGCATTCAATGCCGAACTTGCAGAATCGTCAGTAGAATGCTTCCTCTTTCTAATGAGGAACTTTTCCATTGTGTTATAGTAAGAACAAATATCAGAGCTGCCAACTTTTCAAAATAAAAATATTTCACTGTTTAAAATCGTAGCATTCAATGCCGAACTTGCAGAATCGTCAGTAGAATGCTTCCTCTTTCTAATGAGGAACTTTTCCATTGTGTTATAGTAAGAACAAATATCAGAGCTGCCAACTTTTCAAAATAAAAATATTTCACTGTTTAAAATCGTAGCATTCAATGCCGAACTTGCAGAATCGTCAGTAGAATGCTTCCTCTTTCTAATGAGGAACTTTTCCATTGTGTTATAGTAAGAACAAATATCAGAGCTGCCAACTTTTCAAAATCAAAATATTTCACTGTTTAAAATCGTAGCATTCAATGCCGAACTTGCAGAATCGTCAGTAGAATGCTTCCTCTTTCTAATGAGGAACTTTTCCATTGTGTTATAGTAAGAACAAATATCAGAGCTGCCAACTTTTCAAAATAAAAATATTTCACTGTTTAAAATCGTAGCATTCAATGCCGAACTTGCAGAATCGTCAGTAGAATGCTTCCTCTTTCTAATGAGGAACTTTTCCATTGTGTTATAGTAAGAACAAATATCAGAGCTGCCAACTTTTCAAAATAAAAATATTTCACTGTTTAAAATCGTAGCATTCAATGCCGAACTTGCAGAATCGTCAGTAGAATGCTTCCTCTTTCTAATGAGGAACTTTTCCATTGTGTTATAGTAAGAACAAATATCAGAGCTGCCAACTTTTCAAAATAAAAATATTTCACTGTTTAAAATCGTAGCATTCAATGCCGAACTTGCAGAATCGTCAGTAGAATGCTTCCTCTTTCTAATGAGGAACTTTTCCATTGTGTTATAGTAAGAACAAATATCAGAGCTGCCAACTTTTCAAAATAAAAATATTTCACTGTTTAAAATCGTAGCATTCAATGCCGAACTTGCAGAATCGTCAGTAGAATGCTTCCTCTTTCTAATGAGGAACTTTTCCATTGTGTTATAGTAAGAACAAATATCAGAGCTGCCAACTTTTCAAAATAAAAATATTTCACTGTTTAAAATCGTAGCATTCAATGCCGAACTTGCAGAATCGTCAGTAGAATGCTTCCTCTTTCTAATGAGGAACTTTTCCATTGTGTTATAGTAAGAACAAATATCAGAGCTGCCAACTTTTCAAAATAAAAATATTTCACTGTTTAAAATCGTAGCATTCAATGCCGAACTTGCAGAATCGTCAGTAGAATGCTTCCTCTTTCTAATGAGGAACTTTTCCATTGTGTTATAGTAAGAACAAATATCAGAGCTGCCAACTTTTCAAAATAAAAATATTTCACTGTTTAAAATCGTAGCATTCAATGCCGAACTTGCAGAATCGTCAGTAGAATGCTTCCTCTTTCTAATGAGGAACTTTTCCATTGTGTTATAGTAAGAACAAATATCAGAGCTGCCAACTTTTCAAAATCAAAATATTTCACTGTTTAAAATCGTAGCATTCAATGCCGAACTTGCAGAATCGTCAGTAGAATGCTTCCTCTTTCTAATGAGGAACTTTTCCATTGTGTTATAGTAAGAACAAATATCAGAGCTGCCAACTTTTCAAAATAAAAATATTTCACTGTTTAAAATCGTAGCATTCAATGCCGAACTTGCAGAATCGTCAGTAGAACGCTTCCTCTTTCTAATGAGGAACTTTTCCATTGTGTTATAGTAAGAACAAATATCAGAGCTGCCAACTTTTCAAAATCAAAATATTTCACTGTTTAAAATCGTAGCATTCAATGCCGAACTTGCAGAATCGTCAGTAGAATGCTTCCTCTTTCTAATGAGGAACTTTTCCATTGTGTTATAGTAAGAACAAATATCAGAGCTGCCAACTTTTCAAAATAAAAATATTTCACTGTTTAAAATCGTAGCATTCAATGCCGAACTTGCAGAATCGTCAGTAGAATGCTTCCTCTTTCTAATGAGGAACTTTTCCATTGTGTTATAGTAAGAACAAATATCAGAGCTGCCAACTTTTCAAAATCAAAATATTTCACTGTTTAAAATCGTAGCATTCAATGCCGAACTTGCAGAATCGTCAGTAGAATGCTTCCTCTTTCTAATGAGGAACTTTTCCATTGTGTTATAGTAAGAACAAATATCAGAGCTGCCAACTTTTCAAAATAAAAATATTTCACTGTTTAAAATCGTAGCATTCAATGCCGAACTTGCAGAATCGTCAGTAGAACGCTTCCTCTTTCTAATGAGGAACTTTTCCATTGTGTTATAGTAAGAACAAATATCAGAGCTGCCAACTTTTCAAAATCAAAATATTTCACTGTTTAAAATCGTAGCATTCAATGCCGAACTTGCAGAATCGTCAGTAGAATGCTTCCTCTTTCTAATGAGGAACTTTTCCATTGTGTTATAGTAAGAACAAATATCAGAGCTGCCAACTTTTCAAAATAAAAATATTTCACTGTTTAAAATCGTAGCATTCAATGCCGAACTTGCAGAATCGTCAGTAGAATGCTTCCTCTTTCTAATGAGGAACTTTTCCATTGTGTTATAGTAAGAACAAATATCAGAGCTGCCAACTTTTCAAAATAAAAATATTTCACTGTTTAAAATCGTAGCATTCAATGCCGAACTTGCAGAATCGTCAGTAGAACGCTTCCTCTTTCTAATGAGGAACTTTTCCATTGTGTTATAGTAAGAACAAATATCAGAGCTGCCAACTTTTCAAAATCAAAATATTTCACTGTTTAAAATCGTAGCATTCAATGCCGAACTTGCAGAATCGTCAGTAGAATGCTTCCTCTTTCTAATGAGGAACTTTTCCATTGTGTTATAGTAAGAACAAATATCAGAGCTGCCAACTTTTCAAAATAAAAATATTTCACTGTTTAAAATCGTAGCATTCAATGCCGAACTTGCAGAATGGTCAGTAGAATGCTTCCTCTTTCTAATGAGGAACTTTTCCATTGTGTTATAGTAAGAACAAATATCAGAGCTGCCAACTTTTCAAAATAAAAATATTTCACTGTTTAAAATCGTAGCATTCAATGCCGAACTTGCAGAATCGTCAGTAGAATGCTTCCTCTTTCTAATGAGGAACTTTTCCATTGTGTTATAGTAAGAACAAATATCAGAGCTGCCAACTTTTCAAAATAAAAATATTTCACTGTTTAAAATCGTAGCATTCAATGCCGAACTTGCAGAATCGTCAGTAGAATGCTTCCTCTTTCTAATGAGGAACTTTTCCATTGTGTTATAGTAAGAACAAATATCAGAGCTGCCAACTTTTCAAAATAAAAATATTTCACTGTTTAAAATCGTAGCATTCAATGCCGAACTTGCAGAATCGTCAGTAGAACGCTTCCTCTTTCTAATGAGGAACTTTTCCATTGTGTTATAGTAAGAACAAATATCAGAGCTGCCAACTTTTCAAAATCAAAATATTTCACTGTTTAAAATCGTAGCATTCAATGCCGAACTTGCAGAATCGTCAGTAGAATGCTTCCTCTTTCTAATGAGGAACTTTTCCATTGTGTTATAGTAAGAACAAATATCAGAGCTGCCAACTTTTCAAAATAAAAATATTTCACTGTTTAAAATCGTAGCATTCAATGCCGAACTTGCAGAATCGTCAGTAGAATGCTTCCTCTTTCTAATGAGGAACTTTTCCATTGTGTTATAGTAAGAACAAATATCAGAGCTGCCAACTTTTCAAAATAAAAATATTTCACTGTTTAAAATCGTAGCATTCAATGCCGAACTTGCAGAATCGTCAGTAGAATGCTTCCTCTTTCTAATGAGGAACTTTTCCATTGTGTTATAGTAAGAACAAATATCAGAGCTGCCAACTTTTCAAAATAAAAATATTTCACTGTTTAAAATCGTAGCATTCAATGCCGAACTTGCAGAATCGTCAGTAGAATGCTTCCTCTTTCTAATGAGGAACTTTTCCATTGTGTTATAGTAAGAACAAATATCAGAGCTGCCAACTTTTCAAAATCAAAATATTTCACTGTTTAAAATCGTAGCATTCAATGCCGAACTTGCAGAATCGTCAGTAGAATGCTTCCTCTTTCTAATGAGGAACTTTTCCATTGTGTTATAGTAAGAACAAATATCAGAGCTGCCAACTTTTCAAAATAAAAATATTTCACTGTTTAAAATCGTAGCATTCAATGCCGAACTTGCAGAATCGTCAGTAGAATGCTTCCTCTTTCTAATGAGGAACTTTTCCATTGTGTTATAGTAAGAACAAATATCAGAGCTGCCAACTTTTCAAAATAAAAATATTTCACTGTTTAAAATCGTAGCATTCAATGCCGAACTTGCAGAATCGTCAGTAGAACGCTTCCTCTTTCTAATGAGGAACTTTTCCATTGTGTTATAGTAAGAACAAATATCAGAGCTGCCAACTTTTCAAAATAAAAATATTTCACTGTTTAAAATCGTAGCACTCAATGCCGAACTTGCAGAATCGTCAGTAGAATGCTTCCTCTTTCTAATGAGGAACTTTTCCATTGTGTTATAGTAAGAACAAATATCAGAGCTGCCAACTTTTCAAAATAAAAATATTTCACTGTTTAAAATCGTAGCATTCAATGCCAAACTTGCAGAATCGTCAGTAGAACGCTTCCTCTTTCTAATGAGGAACTTTTCCATTGTGTTATAGTAAGAACAAATATCAGAGCTGCCAACTTTTCAAAATCAAAATATTTCACTGTTTAAAATCGTAGCATTCAATGCCGAACTTGCAGAATCGTCAGTAGAACACTTCCTCTTTCTAATGAGGAACTTTTCCATTGTGTTATAGTAAGAACAAATATCAGAGCTGCCAACTTTTTCAAAATAAAAATATTTCACTGTTTAAAATCGTAGCATTCAATGCCGAACTTGCAGAATCGTCAGTAGAACGCTTCCTCTTTCTAATGAGGAACTTTTCCATTGTGTTAGAGTAAGAACAAATATCAGAGCTGCCAACTTTTCAAAATCAAAATATTTCACTGTTTAAAATCGTAGCATTCAATGCCGAACTTGCAGAATCGTCAGTAGAATGCTTCCTCTTTCTAATGAGGAACTTTTCCATTGTGTTATAGTAAGAACAAATATCAGAGCTGCCAACTTTTCAAAATAAAAATATTTCACTGTTTAAAATCGTAGCACTGGATGCCGAACTTGCAGAATCGTCAGTAGAACGCTTCCTCTTTCTAATGAGGAACTTTTCCATTGTGTTATAGTAAGAACAAATATCAGAGCTGCCAACTTTTCAAAATAAAAATATTTCACTGTTTAAAATCGTAGCATTCAATGCCGAACTTGCAGAATCGTCAGTAGAACGCTTCCTCTTTCTAATGAGGAACTTTTCCATTGTGTTATAGTAAGAACAAATATCAGAGCTGCCAACTTTTCAAAATAAAAATATTTCACTGTTTAAAATCGTAGCATTCAATGCCGAACTTGCAGAATCGTCAGTAGAATGCTTCCTCTTTCTAATGAGGAACTTTTCCATTGTGTTATAGTAAGAACAAATATCAGAGCTGCCAACTTTTCAAAATAAAAATATTTCACTGTTTAAAATCGTAGCATTCAATGCCGAACTTGCAGAATCGTCAGTAGAATGCTTCCTCTTTCTAATGAGGAACTTTTCCATTGTGTTATAGTAAGAACAAATATCAGAGCTGCCAACTTTTCAAAATAAAAATATTTCACTGTTTAAAATCGTAGCATTCAATGCCGAACTTGCAGAATCGTCAGTAGAATGCTTCCTCTTTCTAATGAGGAACTTTTCCATTGTGTTATAGTAAGAACAAATATCAGAGCTGCCAACTTTTCAAAATAAAAATATTTCACTGTTTAAAATCGTAGCATTCAATGCCGAACTTGCAGAATCGTCAGTAGAATGCTTCCTCTTTCTAATGAGGAACTTTTCCATTGTGTTATAGTAAGAACAAATATCAGAGCTGCCAACTTTTCAAAATAAAAATATTTCACTGTTTAAAATCGTAGCATTCAATGCCGAACTTGCAGAATCGTCAGTAGAATGCTTCCTCTTTCTAATGAGGAACTTTTCCATTGTGTTATAGTAAGAACAAATATCAGAGCTGCCAACTTTTCAAAATAAAAATATTTCACTGTTTAAAATCGTAGCATTCAATGCCGAACTTGCAGAATCGTCAGTAGAATGCTTCCTCTTTCTAATGAGGAACTTTTCCATTGTGTTATAGTAAGAACAAATATCAGAGCTGCCAACTTTTCAAAATAAAAATATTTCACTGTTTAAAATCGTAGCATTCAATGCCGAACTTGCAGAATCGTCAGTAGAATGCTTCCTCTTTCTAATGAGGAACTTTTCCATTGTGTTATAGTAAGAACAAATATCAGAGCTGCCAACTTTTCAAAATAAAAATATTTCACTGTTTAAAATCGTAGCATTCAATGCCGAACTTGCAGAATCGTCAGTAGAATGCTTCCTCTTTCTAATGAGGAACTTTTCCATTGTGTTATAGTAAGAACAAATATCAGAGCTGCCAACTTTTCAAAATCAAAATATTTCACTGTTTAAAATCGTAGCATTCAATGCCGAACTTGCAGAATCGTCAGTAGAATGCTTCCTCTTTCTAATGAGGAACTTTTCCATTGTGTTATAGTAAGAACAAATATCAGAGCTGCCAACTTTTCAAAATAAAAATATTTCACTGTTTAAAATCGTAGCATTCAATGCCGAACTTGCAGAATCGTCAGTAGAACGCTTCCTCTTTCTAATGAGGAACTTTTCCATTGTGTTATAGTAAGAACAAATATCAGAGCTGCCAACTTTTCAAAATAAAAATATTTCACTGTTTAAAATCGTAGCATTCAATGCCGAACTTGCAGAATCGTCAGTAGAACGCTTCCTCTTTCTAATGAGGAACTTTTCCATTGTGTTAGAGTAAGAACAAATATCAGAGCTGCCAACTTTTCAAAATAAAAATATTTCACTGTTTAAAATCGTAGCATTCAATGCCGAACTTGCAGAATCGTCAGTAGAACGCTTCCTCTTTCTAATGAGGAACTTTTCCATTGTGTTAGAGTAAGAACAAATATCAGAGCTGCCAACTTTTCAAAATCAAAATATTTCACTGTTTAAAATCGTAGCATTCAATGCCGAACTTGCAGAATCGTCAGTAGAATGCTTCCTCTTTCTAATGAGGAACTTTTCCATTGTGTTATAGTAAGAACAAATATCAGAGCTGCCAACTTTTCAAAATAAAAATATTTCACTGTTTAAAATCGTAGCATTCAATGCCGAACTTGCAGAATCGTCAGTAGAATGCTTCCTCTTTCTAATGAGGAACTTTTCCATTGTGTTATAGTAAGAACAAATATCAGAGCTGCCAACTTTTCAAAATAAAAATATTTCACTGTTTAAAATCGTAGCATTCAATGCCGAACTTGCAGAATCGTCAGTAGAATGCTTCCTCTTTCTAATGAGGAACTTTTCCATTGTGTTATAGTAAGAACAAATATCAGAGCTGCCAACTTTTCAAAAATAAAAATATTTCACTGTTTAAAATCGTAGCATTCAATGCCGAACTTGCAGAATCGTCAGTAGAATGCTTCCTCTTTCTAATGAGGAACTTTTCCATTGTGTTATAGTAAGAACAAATATCAGAGCTGCCAACTTTTCAAAATCAAAATATTTCACTGTTTAAAATCGTAGCATTCAATGCCGAACTTGCAGAATCGTCAGTAGAACGCTTCCTCTTTCTAATGAGGAACTTTTACATTGTGTTAGAGTAAGAACAAATATCAGAGCTGCCAACTTTTCAAAATAAAAATATTTCACTGTTTAAAATCGTAGCATTCAATGCCGAACTTGCAGAATCGTCAGTAGAACGCTTCCTCTTTCTAATGAGGAACTTTTCCATTGTGTTAGAGTAAGAACAAATATCAGAGCTGCCAACTTTTCAAAATAAAAATATTTCACTGTTTAAAATCGTAGCATTCAATGCCGAACTTGCAGAATCGTCAGTAGAACGCTTCCTCTTTCTAATGAGGAACTTTTACATTGTGTTATAGTAAGAACAAATATCAGAGCTGCCAACTTTTCAAAATAAAAATATTTCACTGTTTAAAATCGTAGCATTCAATGCCGAACTTGCAGAATCGTCAGTAGAACGCTTCCTCTTTCTAATGAGGAACTTTTCCATTGTGTTAGAGTAAGAACAAATATCAGAGCTGCCAACTTTTCAAAATAAAAATATTTCACTGTTTAAAATCGTAGCATTCAATGCCGAACTTGCAGAATCGTCAGTAGAACGCTTCCTCTTTCTAATGAGGAACTTTTCCATTGTGTTATAGTAAGAACAAATATCAGAGCTGCCAACTTTTCAAAAATCAAAATATTTCACTGTTTAAAATCGTAGCATTCAATGCCGAACTTGCAGAATCGTCAGTAGAATGCTTCCTCTTTCTAATGAGGAACTTTTCCATTGTGTTATAGTAAGAACAAATATCAGAGCTGCCAACTTTTCAAAATAAAAATATTTCACTGTTTAAAATCGTAGCATTCAATGCCGAACTTGCAGAATCGTCAGTAGAATGCTTCCTCTTTCTAATGAGGAACTTTTCCATTGTGTTATAGTAAGAACAAATATCAGAGCTGCCAACTTTTCAAAATAAAAATATTTCACTGTTTAAAATCGTAGCATTCAATGCCGAACTTGCAGAATCGTCAGTAGAATGCTTCCTCTTTCTAATGAGGAACTTTTCCATTGTGTTATAGTAAGAACAAATATCAGAGCTGCCAACTTTTCAAAATAAAAATATTTCACTGTTTAAAATCGTAGCATTCAATGCCGAACTTGCAGAATCGTCAGTAGAATGCTTCCTCTTTCTAATGAGGAACTTTTCCATTGTGTTATAGTAAGAACAAATATCAGAGCTGCCAACTTTTCAAAATCAAAATATTTCACTGTTTAAAATCGTAGCATTCAATGCCGAACTTGCAGAATCGTCAGTAGAATGCTTCCTCTTTCTAATGAGGAACTTTTCCATTGTGTTATAGTAAGAACAAATATCAGAGCTGCCAACTTTTCAAAATAAAAATATTTCACTGTTTAAAATCGTAGCATTCAATGCCGAACTTGCAGAATCGTCAGTAGAACGCTTCCTCTTTCTAATGAGGAACTTTTCCATTGTGTTATAGTAAGAACAAATATCAGAGCTGCCAACTTTTCAAAATAAAAATATTTCACTGTTTAAAATCGTAGCATTCAATGCCGAACTTGCAGAATCGTCAGTAGAAACGCTTCCTCTTTCTAATGAGGAACTTTTCCATTGTGTTATAGTAAGAACAAATATCAGAGCTGCCAACTTTTCAAAAATCAAAATATTTCACTGTTTAAAATCGTAGCATTCAATGCCGAACTTGCAGAATCGTCAGTAGAATGCTTCCTCTTTCTAATGAGGAACTTTTCCATTGTGTTATAGTAAGAACAAATATCAGAGCTGCCAACTTTTCAAAATAAAAATATTTCACTGTTTAAAATCGTAGCATTCAATGCCGAACTTGCAGAATCGTCAGTAGAATGCTTCCTCTTTCTAATGAGGAACTTTTCCATTGTGTTATAGTAAGAACAAATATCAGAGCTGCCAACTTTTCAAAATCAAAATATTTCACTGTTTAAAATCGTAGCATTCAATGCCGAACTTGCAGAATCGTCAGTAGAATGCTTCCTCTTTCTAATGAGGAACTTTTCCATTGTGTTATAGTAAGAACAAATATCAGAGCTGCCAACTTTTCAAAATAAAAATATTTCACTGTTTAAAATCGTAGCATTCAATGCCGAACTTGCAGAATCGTCAGTAGAATGCTTCCTCTTTCTAATGAGGAACTTTTCCATTGTGTTATAGTAAGAACAAATATCAGAGCTGCCAACTTTTCAAAATCAAAATATTTCACTGTTTAAAATCGTAGCATTCAATGCCGAACTTGCAGAATCGTCAGTAGAATGCTTCCTCTTTCTAATGAGGAACTTTTCCATTGTGTTATAGTAAGAACAAATATCAGAGCTGCCAACTTTTCAAAATAAAAATATTTCACTGTTTAAAATCGTAGCATTCAATGCCGAACTTGCAGAATCGTCAGTAGAACGCTTCCTCTTTCTAATGAGGAACTTTTCCATTGTGTTATAGTAAGAACAAATATCAGAGCTGCCAACTTTTCAAAATAAAAATATTTCACTGTTTAAAATCGTAGCATTCAATGCCGAACTTGCAGAATCGTCAGTAGAACGCTTCCTCTTTCTAATGAGGAACTTTTTCCATTGTGTTAGAGTAAGAACAAATATCAGAGCTGCCAACTTTTCAAAATCAAAATATTTCACTGTTTAAAATCGTAGCATTCAATGCCGAACTTGCAGAATCGTCAGTAGAACGCTTCCTCTTTCTAATGAGGAACTTTTCCATTGTGTTATAGTAAGAACAAATATCAGAGCTGCCAACTTTTCAAAATCAAAATATTTCACTGTTTAAAATCGTAGCATTCAATGCCGAACTTGCAGAATCGTCAGTAGAATGCTTCCTCTTTCTAATGAGGAACTTTTCCATTGTGTTATAGTAAGAACAAATATCAGAGCTGCCAACTTTTCAAAATAAAAATATTTCACTGTTTAAAATCGTAGCATTCAATGCCGAACTTGCAGAATCGTCAGTAGAATGCTTCCTCTTTCTAATGAGGAACTTTTCCATTGTGTTATAGTAAGAACAAATATCAGAGCTGCCAACTTTTCAAAATCAAAATATTTCACTGTTTAAAATCGTAGCACTGGATGCCAAACTTGCAGAATCGTCAGTAGAACGCTTCCTCTTTCTAATGAGGAACTTTTCCATTGTGTTATAGTAAGAACAAATATCAGAGCTGCCAACTTTTCAAAATAAAAATATTTCACTGTTTAAAATCGTAGCACTGGATGCCAAACTTGCAGAATCGTCAGTAGAACGCTTCCTCTTTCTAATGAGGAACTTTTCCATTGTGTTATAGTAAGAACAAATATCAGAGCTGCCAACTTTTCAAAATCAAAATATTTCACTGTTTAAAATCGTAGCACTGGATGCCAAACTTGCAGAATCGTCAGTAGAACGCTTCCTCTTTCTAATGAGGAACTTTTCCATTGTGTTATAGTAAGAACAAATATCAGAGCTGCCAACTTTTCAAAATCAAAATATTTCACTGTTTAAAATCGTAGCACTGGATGCCAAACTTGCAGAATCGTCAGTAGAACGCTTCCTCTTTCTAATGAGGAACTTTTCCATTGTGTTATAGTAAAAGAACAAATATCAGAGCTGCCAACTTTTCAAAATAAAAATATTTCACTGTTTAAAATCGTAGCACTCAATGCCGAACTTGCAGAATCGTCAGTAGAATGCTTCCTCTTTCTAATGAGGAACTTTTCCATTGTGTTATAGTAAGAACAAATATCAGAGCTGCCAACTTTTCAAAATCAAAATATTTCACTGTTTAAAATCGTAGCATTCAATGCCGAACTTGCAGAATCGTCAGTAGATCGCTTCCTCTTTCTAATGAGGAACTTTTCCATTGTGTTATAGTAAGAACAAATATCAGAGCTGCCAACTTTTCAAAATAAAAATATTTCACTGTTTAAAATCGTAGCATTCAATGCCGAACTTGCAGAATGGTCAGTAGAATGCTTCCTCTTTCTAATGAGGAACTTTTCCATTGTGTTATAGTAAGAACAAATATCAGAGCTGCCAACTTTTCAAAATAAAAATATTTCACTGTTTAAAATCGTAGCATTCAATGCCGAACTTGCAGAATCGTGAGTAGAACGCTTCCTCTTTCTAATGAGGAACTTTTCCATTGTGTTATAGTAAGAACAAATATCAGAGCTGCCAACTTTTCAAAATAAAAATATTTCACTGTTTAAAATCGTAGCATTCAATGCCGAACTTGCAGAATCGTCAGTAGAATGCTTCCTCTTTCTAATGAGGAACTTTTCCATTGTGTTATAGTAAGAACAAATATCAGAGCTGCCAACTTTTCAAAATAAAAATATTTCACTGTTTAAAATCGTAGCATTCAATGCCGAACTTGCAGAATCGTCAGTAGAATGCTTCCTCTTTCTAATGAGGAACTTTTCCATTGTGTTATAGTAAGAACAAATATCAGAGCTGCCAACTTTTCAAAATAAAAATATTTCACTGTTTAAAATCGTAGCACTCGATGCCGAACTTGCAGAATCGTCAGTAGAATGCTTCCTCTTTCTAATGAGGAACTTTTCCATTGTGTTATAGTAAGAACAAATATCAGAGCTGCCAACTTTTCAAAATAAAAAATATTTCACTGTTTAAAATCGTAGCATTCAATGCCGAACTTGCAGAATCGTCAGTAGAATGCTTCCTCTTTCTAATGAGGAACTTTTCCATTGTGTTATAGTAAGAACAAATATCAGAGCTGCCAACTTTTCAAAATAAAAATATTTCACTGTTTAAAATCGTAGCACTCGATGCCGAACTTGCAGAATCGTCAGTAGAATGCTTCCTCTTTCTAATGAGGAACTTTTCCATTGTGTTATAGTAAGAACAAATATCAGAGCTGCCAACTTTTCAAAATAAAAATATTTCACTGTTTAAAATCGTAGCATTCAATGCCGAACTTGCAGAATCGTCAGTAGAATGCTTCCTCTTTCTAATGAGGAACTTTTCCATTGTGTTATAGTAAGAACAAATATCAGAGCTGCCAACTTTTCAAAATAAAAATATTTCACTGTTTAAAATCGTAGCACTCGATGCCGAACTTGCAGAATCGTCAGTAGAATGCTTCCTCTTTCTAATGAGGAACTTTTCCATTGTGTTATAGTAAGAACAAATATCAGAGCTGCCAACTTTTCAAAATAAAAATATTTCACTGTTTAAAATCGTAGCACTCGATGCCGAACTTGCAGAATCGTCAGTAGAATGCTTCCTCTTTCTAATGAGGAACTTTTCCATTGTGTTATAGTAAGAACAAATATCAGAGCTGCCAACTTTTCAAAATAAAAATATTTCACTGTTTAAAATCGTAGCATTCAATGCCGAACTTGCAGAATCGTCAGTAGAATGCTTCCTCTTTCTAATGAGGAACTTTTCCATTGTGTTATAGTAAGAACAAATATCAGAGCTGCCAACTTTTCAAAATAAAAATATTTCACTGTTTAAAATTGTAGCACTCGATGCCGAACTTGCAGAATCGTCAGTAGAATGCTTCCTCTTTCTAATGAGGAACTTTTCCATTGTGTTATAGTAAGAACAAATATCAGAGCTGCCAACTTTTCAAAATAAAAATATTTCACTGTTTAAAATCGTAGCATTCAATGCCGAACTTGCAGAATCGTCAGTAGAATGCTTCCTCTTTCTAATGAGGAACTTTTCCATTGTGTTATAGTAAGAACAAATATCAGAGCTGCCAACTTTTCAAAATCAAAATATTTCACTGTTTAAAATCGTAGCATTCGATGCCGAACTTGCAGAATCGTCAGTAGAATGCTTCCTCTTTCTAATGAGGAACTTTTCCATTGTGTTATAGTAAGAACAAATATCAGAGCTGCCAACTTTTCAAAATAAAAATATTTCACTGTTTAAAATCGTAGCACTCGATGCCGAACTTGCAGAATCGTCAGTAGAATGCTTCCTCTTTCTAATGAGGAACTTTTCCATTGTGTTATAGTAAGAACAAATATCAGAGCTGCCAACTTTTCAAAATAAAAATATTTCACTGTTTAAAATCGTAGCATTCAATGCCGAACTTGCAGAATCGTCAGTAGAATGCTTCCTCTTTCTAATGAGGAACTTTTCCATTGTGTTATAGTAAGAACAAATATCAGAGCTGCCAACTTTTCAAAATCAAAATATTTCACTGTTTAAAATCGTAGCATTCAATGCCGAACTTGCAGAATCGTCAGTAGAACGCTTCCTCTTTCTAATGAGGAACTTTTCCATTGTGTTATAGTAAGAACAAATATCAGAGCTGCCAACTTTTCAAAATAAAAATATTTCACTGTTTAAAATCGTAGCATTCAATGCCGAACTTGCAGAATCGTCAGTAGAATGCTTCCTCTTTCTAATGAGGAACTTTTCCATTGTGTTATAGTAAGAACAAATATCAGAGCTGCCAACTTTTCAAAATAAAAATATTTCACTGTTTAAAATCGTAGCATTCAATGCCGAACTTGCAGAATCGTCAGTAGAATGCTTCCTCTTTCTAATGAGGAACTTTTCCATTGTGTTATAGTAAGAACAAATATCAGAGCTGCCAACTTTTCAAAATAAAAATATTTCACTGTTTAAAATCGTAGCATTCAATGCCGAACTTGCAGAATCGTCAGTAGAATGCTTCACTCTTTCTAATGAGGAACTTTTCCATTGTGTTATAGTAAGAACAAATATCAGAGCTGCCAACTTTTCAAAATAAAAATATTTCACTGTTTAAAATCGTAGCATTCAATGCCGAACTTGCAGAATCGTCAGTAGAATGCTTCCTCTTTCTAATGAGGAACTTTTCCATTGTGTTATAGTAAGAACAAATATCAGAGCTGCCAACTTTTCAAAATAAAAATATTTCACTGTTTAAAATCGTAGCATTCAATGCCGAACTTGCAGAATCGTCAGTAGAATGCTTCCTCTTTCTAATGAGGAACTTTTCCATTGTGTTATAGTAAGAACAAATATCAGAGCTGCCAACTTTTCAAAATAAAAATATTTCACTGTTTAAAATCGTAGCATTCAATGCCGAACTTGCAGAATCGTCAGTAGAACGCTTCCTCTTTCTAATGAGGAACTTTTTCCATTGTGTTATAGTAAGAACAAATATCAGAGCTGCCAACTTTTCAAAATAAAAATATTTCACTGTTTAAAATCGTAGCACTCGATGCCGAACTTGCAGAATCGTCAGTAGAATGCTTCCTCTTTCTAATGAGGAACTTTTCCATTGTGTTATAGTAAGAACAAATATCAGAGCTGCCAACTTTTCAAAATCAAAAACCGGACAGCAAACGCGTTCGGTGCGCGTATTTTACACTTTATAAATTATAAAATTATAATATTATAGGTTTCTTTCATATTTTTTTATTACAGTTAATTATTTAATACAAATAAAGAAATATTTACAAAAAAAATTAGTATCATTAAGTATAAAATAAGATTAACAAACTTTGTTAATGAGTTTCTCATTTTTTAAAGAGAGACACTATTTTTTTTAGAGAGTCACCAATTTTTCTCCCCACCATAACAGGAGTCTTATCACATATGAGGACAAAAACAGTTCATCCAAGGAATACAAAGATACTGAAGTTCTTCAGACACAAGTTTGGCAATATTTTCACCTCTTGAGACTGGTTTCTTAGAGCATGGCAAAAGAACAGCATGCATCTCACTAAAGCTTGCAATGATTATCAAACCATGTTACCACAATTGCCCCCCCCCCCAAATTCCTAAATCAAGAAGATTGCTTGCAAAACTTGCAAATCAAGATTTACTATAAAATCAAGAAGACCTGAAGACAGTGCCAGAACTGTTAATTTGCTTATGATTAGCATCATATTATTAGGGGGAAAGCGGGTAATGTATGGGATGTGATAGCAATATGCTTTGATGATACTTGTATTCAATTATTTTTCTGTATCAGTCACCTCTATAGATGGGAGTTCAGAAATTGTGATGATTTTCAGTTTGTGAATTTTTTTTTTTAAATTGAATGATGCAATTGATTTAGAAATAACTTGATTTCATTTAAGCAATGACAAGACAGTGACTTGTTTTTTTAATGCCCTTGGATGACAATTTTATCCATCACGAATGCACGATAGCACTATTTGCATAGATAAAAGATGAATAGTGTAACTTTGAGAACTATGAATACTTTTGAACACCATGTATCAATTCTTACAAACTTTCAGCTTCTTCACTTTCATTTTCAGGAAAAAGAAATATGAATTACGGGAAAAATCTTTATTCCCACCCCTTCTTTTTGTCGAAGCTGAAATGCAAACCTTATTTGGGGGTGGGAGAATATTTAAGAATACAGGATACATATTCAGAACATCATTGGGGGGGGGGATACAATTAGTCCGAAGAAATCTTTTGCTAACGTCCCAATTTTGCGTCAAGCTCGGACAGTTTCCCTCCATTTTCAAGTTGAAATACAAATATTTATAAATCATAAAATGATATTATATTTAACAACTCAACCTACTAGGCAGAGGAAACATCGCGTGAGAAAATAAAATTGCCACGATTATGAGAGAAATCTTCACTGCGTCTTAACTTCCAGATTTCTGAAAGTTTTGAAAGACGAAACTTTCTGTTTTCGAAAGTTTCCAGCAAAAAACATTCTCCTCTCGCTACCAATTGCCCCGAAATTTCTGTTCAGTTACTATAATCTCGAGGAAAACTCCAGTTATGACGGAAAAGGACAAATTTCTCGAAGCTGTTTTGCATGCTCATGCCTGAAGATTACAGGGAAATTTTTGCGCCGTCGAATTTCCGTTTTCGGAAATTTTCCCTCCATTTTCCAACTGAAATACAAATATTTTTGGGAATAAAGTGATGTATAACAACAATACTGGATGAGAGGCAACATCGCAGGAAAAAAAAGAACAATTGCAATTATGGAAATCTTTATTTCGTTTACTTCCGTTTTTAGATAAAGTCGAAATATCGTCCCGGTGTCGTATTTTTACCTCAGTTGGTAAATTTCGATGCGTAAACACACTTTTTGATCTTGCGTACTAGACAGCGTAATTGCGCATTTTGGCGAACTCTGCTTTGGTCGGCAGAATAAAAAACACGTCTCGCACTTTTGGCTGCAATTAGCGCAGCTATTTCAACACTGAGGGAGAGCAAGTTTGGAATGATTGGCGGGGAGGGGGGTGTGTGATCGCTCCCAGCTAGAAACATGAGATAACATATAAAGTTCAATCGCTATGAGATCATAATAAAACAAAAGCAGGAGTTTACACTAAGTGACAGCATAACAACGATATCAGAGCTTCCATCAGTAAAAAAAAAATTTGGAGCCTTCTTCATTTTGGCTAAAAATCCTGAAGAAACTATTGTACAACCGTAAACTACCCAAAACTCCGTAAAAACTTTCGGGAAATCCGGAATATTCTGCAGGTATGCGGACGCCGTTGCACCGATATCGGCTTTTTCATATTATGCAATATCACCTTGCCATGTTCCTTCACCCGATATCGGCATTGCCAATGCATCCAATACCTTGCACGTTCTTCACCCCATATCCGTCCGATATTAGCTTTGCCGATGTATCCAATATCTGAATTTCAAAGGCGCTTACTTAGAAATGGGACCATTAATAGTTTTCTACATTTGTGCGAAAAAAAAACTATAAATATATTCGCATAAATGCGATCGCAGTTTAAACCGTCTGATTTTGACAAAAAAGGACACAAAATTCAGAACTTTTCGACGAAATACATTGAAATCCGCAATTCTTCCAACCTGTCCGTATATTCGGTAATCATGTGGCACGAAACCGTAATCGTTGCGCACCCTTAGCAGCGGTTGGGCTTTCGTCTACGTTGCACTCTCACAGCGGATTATCGCGTAATCCGTTTATTATGCTAACGGAAGGGAAATACTGGGATTGTACCGTGGCGACATGAAATCGACGCATATGTGACGAACAATAGAGTTGTACCGTGACGTATTAATTCGGCACGCGCGATCTGAAAGCAAACATGCGCCAGCGTAGATTTACCATGCCACAACAGCTCCCACGATTGAAATCTTTCTGCTCGCGTCGCCACTTTATTTTTGCCGCTATGTGGCTTCTGCATGTAGCTATCAAGAACCCTGAAAGGGAACAGAAAAATGGCCTATACTTTTGCAGAACCAGGGTGTGATCATGTATGGCTTTCTTGCATTGTTATTCAAACTTTTTATCTCGCAAACGGGACAAACTTTTGACTTACCCTGGCAGATAAAGGGAGGAAATCTACATGTGTACTTAGTCTCATCTTAAGATGGATGTATTATAAAAATATTCAAAATACAGTGGATTCCACTTCTAGGGTTTTCCCATTTAAGAAGTTTTATTTTTAGAGTCCCAATTTTTTCCCATGGTGCTAATGTTAATTTTTCCCACTTAAGAAGTGACGATGTTTCAGGTTTTCTCCCTCAACAGTTGTAAGTATCACAAGTTTCCCTATAATCAAAAACATACGATTCTGGAACTCGTCCAGAAGATAAGTACATGTTAAAGAAGTTGGGAGAAAGCGTTTCTTTGTTCTCCCAGTACTTGTAGCAAGGGAAGCCCATACCGGCTTCCCATGGTCAAAGCAGGGGGTCATATTCCCTCTCCCCAATTCTTCTGCATCTGCCCTTTGTGTATCATAATCGCCTTATCTTTGAGGCTGGGGAAAGGCTGGAAAAGGAAACACCCTGTTGAAAGTTAGTCATTCTGTCAGAGGAATTGAAGCTCAGATGACATTTTTCCTCACATATCTTGAGTTAAGCTTTTCGTTTGTGTTGCAATCTGCACCTAGAAATATAGTGTCACAAAGAACTCAAAAGAAAAGCTTTATCTGTGGTTGAGAAGCAGAAACATTATTATACAAGTTGATGAAAGCCCACATTTAACTTGGATCACAGGAATAGTAAAAGAACTAAATTTACCTGTTACAACCCTCAACGTG
This sequence comes from Macrothele yani, assembly GCA_039090855.1. NCBI lineage: Eukaryota > Metazoa > Arthropoda > Arachnida > Araneae > Macrothelidae > Macrothele > Macrothele yani. The sequence goes on along the minus strand of CM077010.1, from coordinate 71,209,032 downwards.
CATCAGTATAGTGTTAATAGGACACTGTGCTTGCAAATGCTTCCCATTCATTAAAAATCAAAAAGATTAAGAAGGATAATATATGAGGATGTTGAAGAAAAACTTCTTGTGTGCTTTAAATAAACAAAAAACACTAACATTCCGATCAACGAGGAAACAAACTCTTCGTGAGAAAGCAGAAGAGATTTTCAAGAAAGTAAATGTTGAGTTTAATTCTTCCAATGGATCAGATCGACCGTAGTTTAGGAAAAAGGCAGGATTTACTTATAAAACTTCTTATTGGAGAATCAAAAAGAAGAAGTGATAATGTATGAAGAAGTGGATGATTGGAAATCTAATGTTTTGTCAAGAAGAGCTGTTATCAAGTATACGAAGCAAAAGAAGATGTTTTCAACGCTGATGAGTGTGCTAACAATTTCAACCTTATTCCGCGACAAGACATACTCTCTTTCACAGGAGATACTTCAGCCTTGAAGAAGGTCAAAGTAAATAAAGAAAGTTACAATGATGACGGTTCCTGGTAGGAGCTAATATGGATGGAACTATGAAGAGTTACCTTTGTCCGTTAGTATGCATACCGTCGAAGAATCCGAGGTGCTTCTAAAGATAGAAAACTTTTCCATGCAATTACTGAAATATAGTATGCATGCATGGATGACAGTTCAGATTTTTGAAGACTTTTTAATGGAGTTTCAGAAGAAAATGGCCAAAGAAAATAGAAAAGTTTTGTTATTTTTGGATAATTGCACAGCCCATCCAAAGAACCTGGATCATCTGGAAAATATAAAAGTAGTTCTTCTGCCACCTAACTCGACTTCTATTAATGTTACAACCAAGGGATAAGGAAGGAATAATTAAAACCATGAAATGACTATACAGGAAACATTTAGTTTATTGGCTGCCATGGGAAAACAAGAATCAGGCTCAAGTTTTATAGATGTACACTGAAAGTGAATTTATTAGATACTATGCATATTTATTGTTTTGCTTCGTTAAAGGAAATTGCATAAATGTGTCTTTACTTGATCCTGAGTAATTTGCTTCAGAAGGAAAGCTGGTTTCAACGCTTCGATGAGCTTAGTTTTTCTGATGAGAAAAGCTTGATCATGACAACAATGAAGCTTGGGAAAGTTTGCAAAAAAAAAACTAAACTTCAAATCTTCAGAAGAGTTTCAAACGTTGAAATAGATATTCCTACTTTTATGAAATGAAAAAAAAAAAAACGATGTTGCAACATCGAAATGCAAGAAGACGATGAACCAAAAATGCAAGAAAGACAGTCTAGGCCCAATTCCAACTTCAAGCTGAAGCATTGACAATGTATTAGAAATGTCAGCTTTTGTGCTTTATAGAAAGCCACGAACATGTTCCATGGTATCATGAGAACTTTGAGGGAAATGGACACATACTTTGTGAATCTAGTGGAAAAAAGGAAGAAACAAACGATTTTTAGATCAGTATTTTTGTAATCCTGTAGCACAATAAATGTAGCTTTCAATCCTCATATTCAAGTTTAAAGGTAAGCTGTAAAATATTTTATGTTACTTTAAAATTAACTAAAATGTAATTCCTGAATTTAATCTATGCAACATTTTTAATCGCTTAAGTCTTACAAAACCCGATCAGACACTTCCCGTTTAAGAAGTTTTCCCGCTTAAGAAGTTTTCGTCGCTTCGTCCCAATCAAAACTTCTTAAGCAGGATCCACTGTACATCATTATAAGAAGGATTACCAACAGTTTTCACTGAAAATACAGTAGCATTTTGTGAACCAAAGGTGAGAATTCATTTTAATACGAACCACCTGAAGATCAGAATTTTAAAAGACATCTGCAGGAAATTTTTAACTGAAGATTTTAAGAAAGGAAAAATTGTTACAAATGCAATTTGTGACTATTTGAAGGAAAAGAATCTTATTAATATACCTAGTCTTTTTTTATAATAAAAAAAAACGAAGCTTGAATTCTTCAAGAAAATTCTGTCCACAAAAAGGGAGAAATGTGGTAAATATTTAAAATTATGTGATTTTTGAAATATTTAACACTTTTGAAACCCAGAAACAATTATTACTAATTAACTATATTGAAACTGTCACTGAATTGAATTTCTGTGTACACGACAAATAGCTAA